>QANW01008560.1:991784-1066689 GCA_003254865.1 Dryas drummondii | reverse complement strand
GCTATCAAAGCAAGGCCATAAATGGCCAAAAATCATAAGTCAGCCATTATAAAACAAAAGTGGCTGAAATCGACAGATAAATCCCAAAATAGGCAACTATGATCGGGGACTAAACATGGCTAAAGTCTCAAAATAAGGCTAAAAGTGACGGAAAATGGTGGCTTTGAAGGTGTCCCAATGACTCTCAGCAATGCTCATGGCCGCGACAAGGCCAGCTTGTTTCTTGGAAAAGTCCTCTTGAGCACGAATCAGCTCCTGAAGGCGGGCCTCAATGGGTTTGGCCCCCTGAATACGTGCAGTGAACTTAGAGGCTAACTCGGCCTGTTGGGCATCAATCTTTCTCTTCTGCTCCTCAAGGTTGTGATAAAGTTGCATCTCCTCCTCGCTTGTGACGGCCTCAGCTACAAGAACATTCTTAGTAGACAGAATTTCTGTGGCTAGGCTAAGTCCAGCCTGGTGCTCGGCCCGGGCGTGACGGTAGCTGGCCGCAGTCGACTCAAGTAGCTGAAACGAGAACTCTATCATGGTCCCAATGCCAGCAACCACAGGGTTGGCCAAGGATAGCCTAGCAATGGCATCTCGAAGCTTAGCCCGAAAGGCTTCGTCTGACATCGCCTCGAGACCTTGAGCGAATAAGGCCTCAAAATCAGTCTTCACTTGGCCAACACATGGCCCAAGGATGGAAGACTCGGAGGCTGAAGTAGTGGAGGCAGTAGCGGCTGCAATCAGACAATGAAAGCGCTTCAAGGAATCCGCAGCTCCCGTGTCCATCATAGGTGAACCCTGAAAATTTTAAGTGGAGTAAGAGGCCATTGGGGGAAATAGAAGTTAAGTATGCAAGGCCATGGAAACATACTCTAAATGGCTGAGAGGTCATAATAGCCATGGATTCGGAGGTTGGGGTTGCCGGAACCATTAGCGTGGAAACTTGTGAGCTGGAGCCAGTAGTAGAAGTGGGGACAAGTGTCTCGGCCATGAATCCCTACAAGAAAACTCAAATGAATAAAAGATATGATTTTTTTTTTTAGGCTGAAATGAGGTTTTTTGACAATTACTTACTGGGATTGTTAGAGGAGGCGATGTATGAGCAACATGAATCTCTGTATCAAGGCCATTAGAATTGGCCCCAGCAACCAAGGAGATGTCAAGGGTCGGCATGGTGTTATTCTAAAGTAATAGGCGATTAGAAGTTAGATGTGCTACAAGGCCAGCTGAGAATTTATATGAAGAAATAGAGTTATGTACCTTTGTTGCTTGTAGCTGAAGGACAATAGCCATATCCGTGGAAGTCCCTGGAGCAGTCTCAGTGGCATAGTCCAAATGGGGGTTATTTGGGGATGTGATGTTGGCCTCAGTGGCCTCTTGGCCAAGTGAACTAGCTAGAAGTGCAGGAGATGTTCGAACCACAACCTATGATGGATAAAATGGGTTAGGTATGCCTCACAAACATATATATAAAAAAAAAAAAAGTGAAAATAAAGGGGTTTAAGAAATTTGAGCTACCTCACTACCCACCTCCGAGTGGGGAGATGAAGACTTGTTCCCATCAGGCTGAGTCACTAAGTCGTCAGACATAGTGATGATGTGTCCATAGGGGACCTCTCCCATGTCCAAAAGTGTCTCCACACACCCATTAGTTGGCTGAGAAACAAGGCTAGTCACCTGCGAAATACGGGTTAGAGTGGTGCAATCCCAATGTTCGCCAAAAGTTTAGAGGAACATGTTTATCCTTTACTCAGCAGTAAGTAAAGAGTCATTTGGTGGCAAGTCTATTGGCATATAATACATGTTTGCGGATGTGTTTTGCGGGCCAACTTTCATGGCCCCAGAAGAAGAGGGGGATGAGGAATTGGCGGCTCGCTAGTACAAGGATAAGGAAATTAGTAAATTTCTGAAAGATTATAATAAAAGAAATAATTCGGCCAACATCGGCCGTATTTCTCAAAATGGCCAATATTGGCCGTAATTTGTAAATTGGTCAACATTGGCCGAAATTCTTAGAATGGCCAATATTGGCCATAATCCTTAAGTAAAAGACAATGCATACCTGAGGCTCAGGAGGGTGCCTAGGTCGTATCTTCAAAGGGACGCCCTCCGAAGAGTCTTCATCCTCGAGCATGGCCAAGGAGGCTTTTGACTTAGGCTGATGCTCTAAATAAGGAAGAAATTTGTTAGTGGGCCATTAAAGCAAATATAACAGTTATTTGAAATGAAGCTTACTCGATTTGATGGGTGGTACCCTACGCGTGGCCACAGTTTTCTTGACTCGTTTTCTCTTTACAACTGCAGGGGAGGCATCTGAATCCTCATCCGAGGCGTTTGAGAATGAGTCTAAGTAGCAAATGGAGTGAAAGATTAGTTTCATGTAAAAAAAAACAAGGGGTCTTACTCGAGTCCGAAGGAGGAGTCTTGCGCTTTGCCAAAACTTTTGCTTTCTTGGTTTTCACAGGGGGGCATCCGAAAAATCTTCATCCAAGGTGTCTAAATGAGGGGCTAACGAAATAAAGGTCAGCAGTTTATTTTTTGTCTAAATACGACGGTATAAGTTGAACATAAAGAAGTGGGGCAAACCTTGGGGCCGAGTTTTGCGGCTCACTTGGCCACGAGGAGGTACGGCAACAAAAGAATCTTCTGGCTCTGACTCGCTAGTTTCTTCATATTCTTGGGTATTGGCCTCGCTATCTACAAAGGGGAACATAAACGGTGAGTATAGATATAAAGGGTCAAGTATCAAAGGGGTCAGGAAAAATGAAATGCTGTATACCAGAGAGTTGGCCCACGACCACTTTTTGGGCTAAATTGGGTTTGGCCATCTTTACACAGTTGGCCGACATGGGACAACCATCAAATAAAGATGTGGCCCGCTCAACGTCTGGCACAAGGAACCAAGAACGAACAAACGTTTCCCACCATGCCACAAAGTGGGGTGTGGCCGAAAAATCTACTGCCAATGGGGGAGCTTTAAACCCGGCCAATAATTCCCTGTTTAGAGTATCGAGGGTCTTGCATTTCTCTACTTCTTTGAACTCACTTCTACTTGAGTCACACTTGTTGCGAGAAGGCATATAAGGAGCAGGGATGGTTTGGGTAAAACCAAATTGGCGGCTAACGGCCGACGTCCAATACAGCTCACAACCACAAGAGTGGACAGACTTTAGGCTAACAATGAACCCATAAGCCAAGTCCCGGGTGACAAGAATGCTACCCCATAAGCTTTTGTAATCATCCCACGAGTCTTTCGGGGCAGCCGGACTAGGTGGATCCAACAACTCCAAGAAGCGAGGATGCCGGCGTCGAAGACAAACGGCAAATTCATCCGGGGAACGACTCTCCAAGTTGTAAAATATGGAAAAGTAGTCCTCAACCTTTAGGTCAAGAATGGGGAGAGTAAGAAGTCCTTCACCTAAAACTTTGTGGGAAGAATGAACCACATCAAGAGGACCCATTTGAGGAAAATAAACTTGGAGCCATAATTGAAAAAGCCATATTGGCCCCGAAGTTCGATGGTCCATAGGCTCGTTGTTGGCTATCTTCCAAAGACCGCGGTAGAGGTGGGAAAGCACAATAGGGCCAAGAGCTACGGGAATGCCGGTGGCCAGCAATTCGGCCAAAGATTGGGACTCCGTGGTCATCATACCGCTACCCGTGCAAAAGATGTATTTGCACAACCAAACTTGCAAAAATGCAACATGTTCCTTGGTAGAGATGGTCTTGGAAGCTTTGACATTGGTCTTTACAAATGTCACATAATTCCTAGCTTTTTTACTTGAGTAGTCAAGTTTTTCTTTGTTTTTAGGGAGCGTTGCCGCGCTAATATTTGCACCGTATGGCCGAAAACCCGCAATAGCGGCCAAGTCCAAGAGGGTGGGGGTCATCATCCCAAACCGTAATCTCAAAGTGTTGGTGGAGGTGGACCAAAAACATAGGGCGGCCGAAATTAGTGCCCGATCACACTCAAAATGGCCATGGTAGCAAAGCTTCAATGCATCATATATCCCACTTTGAATCCATAGTGGCTTGCAAGTCTTCTCTAGTCTCTTAAACCAACGATTCCAATCCATGTCCGGAACCCCATTTGTTTCCTTCGGCTTCATAGGCGATGGCCAACACTTAAATGGCCTAGTTGCTTCCCACCCTTGCCAATCAAGAGATTCATGGCAAAAAATAGGAAGGTCTTCTTCCGGAGATGGCATGACTTCGGCAACAATGTTAGGAATAGAGCCATGAAAATGAGGGCCGAGGGTGAAAGTCATGACCTCGGGTGCGGCGTCGGGGTCAATGGGGTCATAAGGCTCATTTGAGTAAGCATTAACATCCTTCTTGAGAGCTTCATGAAGTTTCTTATGATATGCTTTGATAGCCTTTACATCCATGGTGTGCTTGAAGACAAGAAAAACCCAAAAATAAGGAACTTGATGTCACTTGAGCAAAACGACAAACACGTGGCGGGCACACCTTCAAGTACCTAGAACAAGCCAATCATGGCATCCTACAAACCCAAATCCACAAAGAGTGCATCAATTTAAGTCACAAAATCAAGTTCAAGACCAATTTCAAGTAAGCATTTATTAGAGATTAAAGGAAAATTGAAGAATTTTGACAATTCAAGAGGAGGAAATAGCTTGAGTTGGGTAAAGTGATGTACCTTGCATTGATGGGGGGGAAAAGATTTCTTATGAGAATATTGCAGCAATTCGGTTAGGAAGCCATGGATTTGTAGTACCCATGAATTTGTGATGGGTCCTCCCTCATTCTTAATTCAGTTCTTGAGAGGGCAACTAATCTCTTAACTGATCCTCATGCTGCCAGCAACTACAGTATGACCAATCGGGTACTCTGGGTCTTGGCTCAGATGCAGCCAGAGCTATTAGTCATGAAATGCCAGTTGAGCTGTTGCGGGCAAGCCTTCCTCACACTGATGAGCACCAGAGGCAGCTGTTGTTGGATTTCACGCAGAGGTCCCTGCCCGTTGGAGGATCCAACAGTCAAGATGGGGGAAATGGTGCTCACATGAGTTCAGAGTCTGCGCTAAGTTGATGCTAAACCATGTGAGGATATGCTATTTTGGCAGCTGAGAGTGCGGGCATTCTATTGGACTGCAAAAGTTGTCGGGTTTTTATAGTTTCTACTTGTGCTTTTCCTTGTGAGTGAATGCAACATCCTAAGCGAATAAAGTAGGTGTTTAAAGGCACATATATGATTCGGGTTACCTTTTTATATTTTTGGGGAAGGATGGGGTAGATGATGTTCCTCGACTTAGGAGCTTATTTGATGCTCTGTTGTGGAATTCTAAAAAATAGAGATGTAGGAGGGCTTATTTTGATCCTCTGTTGTGGAATTCTTAAAATAGAGATGTAGGAAGGGTATGTACATTGTTCAGTGCAGTTGATTTCAAAAAAAAATAAAAAAATAAAAAAAAAGTTTAAATGAGAAAAGTGATGTTTTCAGCTTTGGGGATTGTGCTGTTGGAGATTATCACAAGTCGACCTGCTATATCGAGAACGCATGATGAGATCATTAGCATTAGCCAATGGGTTGGCTTAATGCTTGCAAAAGGAGACATTTACAGCATAGTTGATTCAAGCTTAAAGGGAGATTTCAATGTCAACTCAGTCTGGAAAGCTTTGGAAATAGCAATGGCATGTGCATCTGTAAGTGCCATCAAAAGGCCACTCATGACTCAGGTAGTGGCAGACTTGAAGGAGTGTTTAAACATTGGCCAATAAGAAATGGCCTTGCAGCAAANTTTTTTATATTGGCCATTTTTCATGTAGTGGCTAAGAATATTTTCTTGGCCCGTATACTCTTACTTGGTGGCCAACTTACTTTGGGGCCAATGGGTGTTTTAACCCACTCCTCTTTAAATGGTGGTTTAAGGGCCAATAATTGTTTAAGACTACTAGCCAATATGGCCCACGACCCAAAAGAAATTTTTAAGGCCAGTAATGAGACTATAAAATGGATGAACCCGTCTCAATAAAGGGGCCGATAGAGATTTCCACGGCCCGTTCGCATAATCAACTCCGAAAAATAAGTCCAAAATTGCTAGGAAGCCAAATCAAGTAATAAGTCCAACTTTGAAAATAATTCGGAAAGTTTTGCGAATAAGTTACCTAGATGGACAAGGACTCAATACGATCAAGTAAAGGAATCCTACTATGGAGAGAATTTCAATCCTCATCAATAACAAAACTTGGCCGCCAAGAAGAAATCTCAGAAGTTCGAGTCCTACTAGGAGAAGGAAGATGATTTCGGGCCAGGTAGTGGCCCATTATCTAGGGTTGTATCCTAGCACCCTTATAAATAAAGGCATTCGAGAGAAGAGAAGGGACACACATTCAGCATCCAATACACCCAGATACTCAAATCTCAAGAATCTCTCAAAGTTCTTTTGCTTTCAATTTCTTTTTAGTTGCTACCGTTCGAGGTGCTTTTAGGCTTCTCATAACTTTAGTCTCAAGATCATTAGGTTTGTAGCTCTGCCATTGCCTTCACAAGGATTGTGGTATCGATTTATTTTATGCACTTTAAGTTCATGCAATTGGATCGTTTTTATTTTAATTCTTGTTCAAGTTCTTTACTCAATACATAAATGTTTATTTTGTTTATTGTTCTTTTTAATATTGAAGTTGATTTAGTTGGCAATAATAGCGTTGAGTTTCAGTATAATTTTATCGTCCATAGTTTCTTTTATCTTTTTGGCCAATTTCATCATTGTATTCACGAATTCAACAACACTGTTCTAAGGAGGCCGAGACGCGACTCGGACTCTGATTCCGACTAAAGCCTTGTCCCCGAGGCTAGAAAAGAATCTAGGCCAAGAGTGGTTCCTGGCTTCCCCGCACAATCGTTAGATTGGATTTCAGATTTAGGCGCAAAACCTCAACATTACCATCCCAATTTCTATTGTGGCCTAGTTTGGCCCAATAGTGNACATTACCATCCCAATTTCTATTGTGGCCTAGTTTGAGGCCCAATAGTGGCACGCCCCGCACAATCACATCCAAACAGACCAAAAATCACTTTTGGCCAACCTTGGCTAAAAAACTAGTGAACATAAAGCAAGGCTTTATATTCTCAATGTGAGATATTCTCAACACAGCTCTTAAATGTGGTGTGACTTGAGCTAAATACATAGACAACTTATATTGGTGATGTAAGAGTATGTGTGGTCATTTGATCTAACACGCAAATTTTGTGCTTTGATATCATGAAAAAAATAATAATAATAAGTATCTAAACCAAAACTAATTGGCAATATGTGTAAAGGCCCAAAACCTATAAGACAATGTCTTACATTCTCGATGTGGGGTACTTTTAGCATTGCATCACAATGAAAAGAACCAAATTAATCCAATGTGCAGACTTTCTTACGAAAATGAATCGAAATCTGAAATCATCTGATCATCTAAATGGTGATCAAATACATAAACAAACAAATGATCTTTATGATAATCAAATAGCTAAATAAATTTCTATTTGGACAATTATTTTTCTTTAATGATGATCGTTGATGGGATCAAATTATTGGACCATATTGAAGGATAAGTCTTAACAATTTTATCCCTTCTTATGTTTCCAATTATAAAACCAAGTAGTCTTATTATTATATAACATAATGGCTAGTATGATAGACTAATTATGAGGGTCTGTTTTATAATAACCTTACAGTAATTCAATGACATATATTTAACCTCATTCATACTCATTTTATTATCTAATAAAAAAATAAAAAATAAAAACCCTCACCCAAAAGTATTTTATTCTTGGTCCCGTTTTTTACCTCATTTGCCGATAGGTTCACCACATACGCCCAAAAATCCAGGATTAAAACTAAACATAAAGTCGACAAATTAAGTGACATTTGATTAATGAATTTAAGGCCTCTTATAAAAATGTCGCTCACAGAGTCCCGCATATTAGTCGGACTCCTCATTCTAGCTAATTGGAAAAAGTGATGCTTGGGAATTTATGGTTTATGAGAGGAATGAGTTGCATGTGCATAGAACAAGAACTTGTTAGGCAACGGCCATCGTCCAACTCAATCATGGAATCGGGTCTTATACCACTTGTGCACCAATATTGTCCCCGCTTAACCACCTACGTTTAACATTCGGACAAGGTGAAGCCCAATAAACCTCTTTAGGTGAGTGGTTTTATCTCATAATGACTTAATGCTTTTAGTAGTAGATTCTTAACTTGTATCTCATAGATTGTTGAGTTACTTTTCTCATACGAAATTAACTTCATCCACATACATCCATTAATTGTATAGAGCCACACAACTCCTACAGAACTTGCAAGCACCATAACAAATGTCAAATATTGGATAATAAATGTATGGCTTCCACATGAACATGATATCCCAAATCATTCAGATCTTTAAGTATTTAAGTACAAAATAGGATAATGAAATTTTAAAAAATTATTATCAAAACTCCAACCCCTGACCCATCAGCAAAACTAAGTGCTTGACTGGTTTCCACCATCAAATAGTACTTCTATCTCAACCCTTTCTTTACCATATTTCATTAAAATTAAATGAATCCATAACTCCTTTCTTTCTATTTTCTTTTTTTTAATGACTCACTCCAGTCTCCTTTTCTAGCTTACTTTTGATTGATTGTTTTGGCTACTTTTGATTTTGGATAGTTTACTATGCCATAGTGTCCTTTTGGCCAATTTTACAGAGAACATTTGACAGCTATTCTATTCTTTCCTATGAATCCTTTTTACTAATGAAATGATTGCATAATGGCTTTTATGCCCTTCTTTTTTCACTTTCGTTATTCAACCCTAATTTAGCTTATCAATTGATTTTCATTGTAAAAAGGCATAGCATAACTCAATAAACTGTTTTTACTAGAGCACAAATCTATAAATTGCACTAGATATATTTCTATATGTATATATACAGTAATTAATTCTTTTAGGCGGAAGTCCGCAAAATTTTTTTTTTTAATACGAAGCATCGAGCGCTCTGCAGCCATTACCGAGTGCTCGACTATGCATTTTTGCTTCGTTCTCGAGCGTTCAGCACTCATTTATCGATTTTATGTTAAGTTTAAACTAATTCGCCTAAATTTCAAGAATTAAAACTTAACATGCATATAACCTCCTCCGCAAGCCGAAGAGGGTATGAGACCCCCATATCCTATACCCTCCAAAATGGGCAAAAAAAGTACAGGTATGCGCTTCTTCTTGGAGTTATATTACAAAAGAACAATGTCCAGGGAATTCTTAAATATGTACCATTGCTGTTACAATGGTAAAAACTTAAAAAATACATAATTTGAATAATTAAACTATAACGTGGAATGGATCCCCACAATATAATCCTTAAATAAATTTCAATTGCTCATATTATTAAATTTTGCATTTCAATTATTAAATTTCTGATTCTTATAAAAAAATTTCTCTAAATGTATCTTTCATTTTTGAAAAAAAAAAAAAAAGAAAGAAGAGCCTTGAACGCTCACAGTGTTATTAATATAAGAGTGGCCCTGGTTACTTGTTTGAATGTTGAAGAGACTATTGCAGGTCTTCCGGGAGACAGCAAAAGTATTTGTTCCACAATCCATGTCCCCATGTCACCGTCGTCATCATTCGATCTTCTTCCTTACACGCAAATCTCATGCATACTCTTCTTATTTTATTGAGGAATGATGTCCACAATCCACCTTCTCGATTCCCCTTCTCTTTTATTATTGGATTAATTTCATATATATACCTTAACTATAAATCACTTATCAACTGAGTACTTCTGGTGCAAAAACTTTCATTCGAGTACTTCAATTTCAATATTTCGTCAACTTAGTATATTATTTAGTCTGACCGTTAGAAAGATCGTTAAATACCTATGTGGTGCTGATATGGCACACGCAGACCCACCACTAAACGTTGACTTTTCTCATTTATTATTGGGTTAATTTCATATATATACCTCAACTATACATCACTTATCAACTGGGTACCTCTGGTTCAAAAACTTTCATTCGGGTACCTAAACTTCAATATTTCGTCAACTTAGTACCTATGTTAGTCTGACCGTAGAAGAACGTTAAATACCTACTTGGCGCTGACGTGATACACACGAATCCACCACTAAACGTTGACNACCTCCCTCGCTCTTCCCCCTAAACCCAACCCCCTCCCACCTAACCCCAACCTCTCTTCGACCAGGTCAGCTCCACCCAACTCTCCGACGATCCGCCCGTGTCCAACTCGCTCATGGCCGCCATCAAACGCTCCCAAGCCAACCAGAGGAGGCAGCCCAAGAATTACCATCTATACCATCAGCAGCAGCAGCTCTCGCCGCAACAGTCCTTCATTTCCTGCGTCAAAGTGAAGCTCCAGCACTTGATTATGTCCATACTCAACGACCCAGTCGTCAGTCGGGTCTTTGCCGAAGCGGGTTTTCGGAGCTCCGAAATTAAGCTCGCCTTCTTGTGCCCTTTCCCTCACCTCCTCAGATACTCGCGCTCCATAGGCCACCACCATTTGTTTCTCTGCAACCTGACTGAGTATTCGGACCCGGGTCATTGAAGCTCTGCTTTTTCGTTTTTCGAGTTTTTGAACGACAGGGACGAGAACTCTAGGAGANGGGGTTGGCTTTTTTTTTTTTAATTTTATATAATTTTAATGGTTTTTTTATTTATTAATTTTTGTATATGTGATTTTTTTTAAAGAAAAGTCAACATTTAGTGGTGGGTCCGCGTGTGCCACGTCAGCGCCACGTATACATTTAACGGTCAGACTAACGGAGGTACTAAGTTGATGAAATATTGAAGTTGAGGTACCCGAATGAAAGTTTTTGAACCAGAGTTACCCAGTTGATAAGTGGTGTATAATTTAGGTATATATTTGTAATTAACCCTTTATTATTCTTATAGTACAATATATTTTTATGATTAGAACCGTTTATTTTTTAAATTTAATTATAAAACTTATTTTTATAAAAAATCAACCAAATTAAAAATTGTTTGATTATGTAACTATGATTAAATTAATAGACTATTTTGGTAACAATTTGATTCACTATTAGTTTATTTAATAACGATTACATAATTAAACGATTTCTGATTTAATTGACTTTTTTTTTTTTTTGCATAAATGATCTTCAAATTATTATCTAAAACATGAATAGTTCTAATCATGAAAATATATTGTAGAATGAGAATAATAAAAGAGAAGGTTGATAAAAAAGGTAAATTAGATAAGGTAGATAGTATTCTCTTATTTTATTATATTTTTTGGAAAACTCTCATCTATTCCTTTGTTCAAAAAAAAAAAAAGTAATTCTCTATGTATGATCTGCTTTAGTCTAAATTCCTCAAAATAAATTGGAAAAGAATATTGAAAAAATAAATATCATATTCTTTCAAGTGCATGCCAATTTATTGTCCAACCCCTCACGTTTATTAGCTTTTTTCTTTTTCATTTTATCAAATAGCTGATAATTAGCCTTGTTTTTGGGGAAGGAACACATACAAAAAAAAAAAAAGGAAAAAAAGGAAAAAGAATCTAGATGGAGACTAATATATATTGTTCTATATTTCTTTTCCTTCCCCAAAAACAAGGCTAAGTATCAAGAATTTGATAAAATTTTGAAAAAAAAAAAGGCATAAATTCAATTTAGACACATAACTATATATGTTATTTCAACGGGATCCACAAATTTTAAAATATTTTAAATATATACCCAATCTATTATCTAAATTAAAAAATAGATTTCAGTCCATTAATTCGTTGAGAGATCAGTTAAATGTCAGCTTGGCTTTTGCTAATGAGGATTACTTGGTGACGTGGCGCTATCTCAGCAAACATTTCCCCCCAAATGAGCGACACGGTGACACATGTCCACCTAATCCCTAACACAGGCCCACAAACTCATCATCTCTTTCTCGCTCGTCGAACACAAGTGAGAGATTTATATTTGAATTTGGGAGAAAACATGATGTTTTTGGGAGATTAAATGGTCAAGAGAGCGTTCAACGAGTGGGAAAGAAGTGATGGGTGTGTGGGCCCGTGTCAGGTGGACATATGTCGCTCATTTGGCGAGAAAGGTATGTTGGGTTGGTGCCACGTCGCCAATTAATCTCCGTCAGCAAAAACCAAGTTGATATTTAACTGATATCTCAACAAATCGATGGACGGAAGTCAATTTTTCAATTTAGATAATAAATCGAGTGTATATTTAAAATATTGGACCCCGTTTAAATGACATAAATAGTTATGTGTCTAAATTGAATTTATGAAAAAAAAAAAAAAAAAAAAAAAAAAAAAGGGCTAACTATATTTTTTTAATTTCTTTCCCCAAGAACAATGTTAATTATCAAGCTATTTGATAAAATAAAAAAAGGCTAATTTTATAATTTCTTTTCCTTCCTCAAGAATCTAGATTCTTTATTTTATTCCATGTTAATTTATTGTGTCATAGAGGCTGATATGACACATCATTTGGATCCAAATTTGAGATAGAAATTTTGGATCCTTAATATTATTGTTTTAGTAATTAATTATTAATGAAGTTTAAAGAGAGTTAATTACATGGGTTGAATTCGTGCAAATGGGTTAAGTCGTTGTCATGTGGCCTCTTGTCATTTGATTGACGCAACTCAGTTATTAAATAATTAAGTTACATAAATTGTGCCATGTGGTGTCGTGTTACTTGTCAATAAATAAGTCATTTTCATATTGGGTCATTTGATGCAATTAGGTAAATATGATGTTAGTGTTAATTAACCTAAGAAACTACTATATTTCTTAACACAACTCGTTTACACAAATTATCATCTTTATTAGTTAGTTCCCCCCTCCCTTTTATAGCTGTCCTTGGCCCCTTTCTACCTTATATATATTCTTCGATTTATCAAATACAAAAAAACACACACACAAAAGAAATTGTTGTTTTTTTAAGAGATAATGAACAAACTTTCAATAATAAATCAATTCAAGTTTTATAATTAATACAACCAAGCATATTAATAGCCCAAGCTAATAATTTTCCATGAATGTTAGTGAGTTCGAACGTTCATTGAAAATGTTAGACAGTTACACTTAATTTGTAACTATTTTTTTTATTTTTATTTTTTTTGTAACCGAAGGTGGCCTGAGCAAGCCTTTGCTCACCAGACTGATCCCTTGGGCCGGTCAAAGAAAAAAAATCCACACCAAACATACGGGATTCACAAAGGATTTGTGTTACTTTCTTGTGTATTAACATTACACATGTAACATATAAAAAGAACCTTATTAAGTGATTATTTTGACATAATTGTGGATTGTAATTAATGAACAGTAGCTTGAAATTGTCAAAAAAATTTGAGCAAATTACAAGTGAGCATTCGAAGTTTTGCTCAGCTTAAAAGTGCCAGTTTATAATGTTTTTCAACATGTGACATGTTTAACATTGTACTTATTGATTTAGACTTAAAAAAAAAAAACATACATTTTTTTATAAAACAAAAAACAAAGAAATATGCATAATGAAAGTAAAGGAATGCTATCTACCTTACCCAATTTACCTTCTCCCCGATCTTTTCTCTTATTATTCTCATTCTGCAATGTAGCTAGTCTTATGATCGAAACCGTTCATTTTTTAAAATATTCACAAAATCAATTAAATTGAAAATTATTCTGTCATATAATAGTTATTAAATAAACAAACACTCAGTCTAACTGTAACCAAAACTGTATGTTTATTTAATAAAAGTTATATACTCAAACAATTTTTTTTAGTTAATTTTTATTTTTAGAAAAGTGATATTTAAATGGTGTTCTAGAAAATGAACGTTTCAATCATGAGACTATAGTACATAATGAAAATAATAAAAGAAGAGAAAATTACACTTACACCCTTGAAGTTTTGGGTGTTTTACAACGTACTTGTGCCCTATTGTTTAAATTTTTTCAATTTAGTATCTAACATTTTGATTTATTTACAATTGACTACTGTAGTCTATCTAAATGTCTAATAAAACGTTAATTAATGACGTAGTAGTTTTGGTTCTCACATTTTTGTTGACTTGTAAGGTCGAACGACCTCTCAGACTGTCCTATAAGAAGTGCTTTAGCTATTTGATCTAAATTTTTTTGGTTTTTTAACGACTTTCCAAAATCCATATCAAAATTGATGTACTAAAAATGCACATGCAAAAAAGTCATTAGACTTTACAAGTTTGAAAAAATATGGGGCCAGCAATGACCATTTCATCAATTAATATATAATTAGACAATAAAAAATATAATTGTAGTCGTGTAAGTAAATCAAAACGTGAGATATCTAATTAAAAAAATTAAAACTATAGAGTATAAATTGTGAAACACCCCAAACTAATAATTTGCTCATAAAAGAAAATGCAGCTAGCATTTCACATGAAAGCATTGCTTTTTAAGAATGCAAGCATTTCATTAAAAAAAAAAAAATTAACATTGCCTTTGATTTGCGTAATGAACGTACCCACCTAACCAAACGAACTCAACATTACATTCCACATTAAAAACCCAAAAATAATAATAGAGAAAAAATAAAGAAAAGGTTAAAAAAAAAGTAAAGTCTAAATCTATGTCACAAATAAAAGATCATATCAGAAAAGAGTGACCGAAAGATCTCGTTTTCATTGCCCCGGATCTCAGTAACAAAAGAGAGAGAGTAAAAAAAGTATCAAAAGAATCGTTACAGTACGTTACGTCTTATACGCACACGCGTGAGAGAAGCCGCTGCGACACCCAACGGTTTCATCGTCTGAATTGTAACGTAAACGTAATAATAGCGAGTCGGTCCAAACTCCAAACTGGCTTTCAGTAATTTATTTATTTATTATTATTTTACTTTTTTGGCATCGCCATTATTGTTATTTGCTTTTCATGCTTTTCTCTATTCTCATGCATTGGCGTTTTGTCTCTTTCCCGAAACCGTTTTGGCTTCGGTTACACGTGCGGGTGCATCCTCGCCGTACACGTGTACAGTGAAAAGGAGACCTGCCGATATCGGGTAACGAAATCTATGAGGATATGGGAAGTGGGTGTGGGTCCCATACTTCAAAGTTGAAAGACTAGTTGAGAAAGTTTTATGAAAATTTATTGGACGGACGAAATTGCCCATGGTGAGGGCCCATCTTCCTCTTAGGTACATTTGATCAATCAAACACTCCTCGCGGCTTTTGGGGCGTTTTCAAGCTTGTACAGTCGTGCGCTTTGGCTGCAGTAATCAAAATTCAAAAAGGTAAATTTTTCTTATTTCAACAGAAAAATTCAAAGGGTTGGCCTACTCAATTATAGCTCATAATTTCATTTTGTTTTTTTTTAAATAGTAAGATTCTTTTCTTTTTATGAAAAAATAGTAAGATTCTTTTAAATTAACAATGTTGTTTATGTAAGTACGAAAAAAAAAAAAAGAACTGTGATTCATGAGATATAAAATAACAAATTTATAAAATGGAAAATAATTTAAAATACTTTATAGTATTGGGCTTATGGCTACAATTAATTTCTTTTTGTTCTTCGAGATTTTTTTTTTTTAATTCTTAGCAAGAGATGTAAAATGGATCAGACTTAACTTAGGAATAAGTTTGGTCCATCACATTCAATTTGATGAGTAGGATGCACGACTAATCATCTTGACTGTATTAGCCAAATGTGTTGGACCAATATTATACCTCATGTCGTTATTTAAGACATAAATTTTAC
This sequence comes from Dryas drummondii, assembly GCA_003254865.1. Classification (NCBI taxonomy): domain Eukaryota; kingdom Viridiplantae; phylum Streptophyta; class Magnoliopsida; order Rosales; family Rosaceae; genus Dryas; species Dryas drummondii. The sequence continues at coordinate 1,050,999 of QANW01008560.1, read as the reverse complement.
TTTGTGTCAATTGAATATTGAAACTTTCATTTTGTGTCAATTAAGAACCATTTTTTTATTTAAATTTTAGTTTTTATCTTAACTTTGACATGACATTGGACTCATCAAAACTCCATCAAATTCAGCAAACTTATACTGAGTTTAAAGCTATATATCTCTTTTTTACAACCATGTAAAAATCACTCAAACAAACATTTACAACTCCAGATAATCGGCCCCAAAGTAGGGTACCTGAAACTGCCCAATCAAACATCTGAAAAAATATCTAAAAAATTGGACAGTTTTTGATACCCTACTTTGGGGCCGATTATTTGGAATTGTAGATATTCGATTTGAGTAATCTTTATATGGTTGTAAAGAGGAGAAACATATCTTTAAATTCAATATAAGTTTGTTGAATTTGGTAAAGGTTTGATAGGTCTAACATCAGATCAAAGTTAAGATAAAAACTAAAAAATACAAAAAAACAAGATCCTTAATTGCCACAAAATGAAAATTTAATCTTTAGTTGACACAAAGTGAAATTTATGTCCTGAAAAAAGACATGAGGTATAGTTAGAGTTCTTTAATTAAAATGTTCCTTAATTTAAAATACTTTATAGTATTGGGTTCATGGCTACAGTTAATTTCTTTTTGTTCTTCGAGAATTTTTTTTATTTTTAAATTCTTAGCAAGAGAAGTAAAATGGGTCGGACCTGACTTAGGTATAAGTTTGGTCCATCATGTTCAATTTGATGAGTATGATGCACACTATTAGCCAAATTGGTCGGACCTGACTTATCATCTCGACTGTATTAGCCAAATGTGTTGGACCAATAGATCTATGTAAAACAAAATTGCATGTAAGTCTTATTGTTCGAGATTTAACCTTACACTTAAACTTCTGAAATGGTTAAATTATGGTGAATAGCAGTGAAATATGGGAACTAAAAGACGCGTAAACTCTTCACAGGTACCTTAATCGTCTATTCCCATGTTACTCATGCTTTTTAGTTGGTTTGGTATCAATTATTTTTAGGCTCAAATTGCACCTTTTCCATATCTAAATGGGTAAACTACCATTTTTGTTTCGTGTTTTGGCTCAGAATCATAGTTGGTTCTCATGGTTTCAATTTTTTCAATTTAGTCATTGTGTTTTATGATTTTTTTTTTTGTGACAATTTTAGGACAATTTTAACAAAACTCATATTTTCATTTTGGGAATAAATTATTCATTTATTTTTTTAAAATTTTTTTTTTGGGGAATTGAAAGTCTAGAACTAATTTCAATTTTCATTTTTATATTTATTTGCTAAAGAAATGGAGGCTCACAAAATTTTAATGGTTTAAACTTTAAGTTTGAGAGTTATTTGAATTATTGTAAAATCAAATCCAAGGCTACAACATGATTTTCAGTCATTATGGAGTAAAATTCGCGAGTTTTCGATTTGAGAAAAATTTTCACGTTAGGTCCACAATATCCTAAGCTTGCAAACAATATTAAACACGAGGACCAAATTGGGAAAATCAAAACCACGATAACCAAATGTACTTTCAGGCCAAAACATAAGGACACAAAATATAATTTAGTCAAAAAGATATAAACATTAGTTTGGTTTGTTTATTTAGAAGCAAAAGGACTCAAAGAGCAGCCTTTGTTGAAAGAGTATCATAAGCAAGGAATTAAATTTTAAAATTTTCGGCGAAATTTATCGAAATTTACCGAAATTTTCATATTTTCTATTTTCTTTAACTTCGGAAATTCACCAAAAATAGCTCGAGNTAAAAAAATAATTAAAAATATCATAAAGGACTTAAAACCTAATATCCTAAAAAATATAGAGTATATAGGGTTTAATGTATAGATTATAGAGTATAAAGAGTATAAAGAGTATTAGGGTATAATAAATATATAAAGTATTAGAGTTTTGATTTTAGTGTATAATTAAATTATTTATACTAATTTTGTTTATTCATTATACTAACTTTATTTAACAGTATTTATTTCAGCGCGCATTATATTCACCTTATATCACATGAAACCTATTATATAATTTGATTTGTTCAATGTTTTTTTATCAATTTAGTAGATAATATGTTAAATAAACATATAGAAAAGTTTCATTCAAAATTTTCGTATTTTGATAGTAATTTCCGTCATTTCCATCTAATTTCTGTCGAAATTTAAAAATCTTCGAAATTTCCGTCGAAATTTCCATCGAAATTTCCATCGAAATTTCCTCGAAACTCGAAATTTTATTCCTTGATCATAAGTTATCACCATATATTTAGACCTTTATTTAACCGTTCCTTATAAAAATTAAGGACTATTGGCCGAAGAACTTTTCCTCCAAATCAACAAAGAAACTTTGATATTACACAAATATTATTAAACAACAATAACGAATTAACATCAAGAATAGGAACATCATTTACTAGTCATATACAGTTGATGCTATTTCCATATATAAATATATGTATCTTTTTATCGGAGGAGAGAAAATTAGAATTTTGAACATTTTCCAAAAAAATATAAAAAATACTAGTAAATCAGTAATTAATAAATAAATATATGTATATTTAGTGCATATGTAAACTAGAGGCCCTTTAAATAAGATATACCCTTTAAATAAGACATCTTATTTGAAGCTCTATCATGTAAACTGTATATAATAAACAATAAGTATTGTGCTACACTCATTAAATTCATTCATAGAATGATGAGGTATATAACATTTGATTTTATTTAATTATGGATTCTCTTAATTTATTTAATTAAATAAAATAATTATTTTTTGTATATTGTTTGACGTAATTTGGTGAGCAAATTTAGTAACCCTAACTTTATTGGTATTTGCAAGTACATATGGAATCCAAATAGGTGAAGAAATAATTACTCTATATTACATCTTTGCTATAGTTTTTAATTTCTGATACCATAATTATTAATATATAACAATCAGGTTAATTTTATTAACAATCATATTAGTTAATTTGACTACATGTCATTCCATCGACTTCAGTTGAGTGGGCTGCAATTGCCATTTATTTCTTATTTTTGGTCTCTCTCTCTCTCTCTCTCTCTCTCTCTCTCTCTCTCTCTCTCTCTCTCTCTAGATCGGACTCTCACCGTTCTTAGCCTCCGATGTCTAGCTCCAAGCAAATCCAGCAAATGGTGAGGTTCATTCGCCAAGAAGTTGTTATTCATTCGCGAAAATAGTTTTGGATTATTTTGATTTTAAATTGATTGAGATTTGGTTATTATTTTGATTCAGTTTCAGTTTTATGATGTAGTTTCAGTTTACAGTTTCAGTTCAAAGTTTCAGTTTTTTTATGCAATTTCAGTTTTTTGATGTAGTTTCAGTTCGCAATTTCAATTTTATGATCAGTTCAATTTCAATATTTTTCAAGTTTACCCTTGCGTTTTGTTGCATGACAAATATAAATGGTTTTAAATTTTTTTTTGGACATACCACGCTAATCAATTGGTATTTTCCGCTTTTGTGTGTCCTTTTTTGTTTTTATGTAGTGTGTTTTCTATTTGGCTTTTTGGGAGATGGATGTAAGTAAATAGGTGGGTTTTGAGTAATTATTTTTGCTTAGGTGTTTTTGGTTAATTTAAAAAGTTGTCAGTACCTTGTAATTAATGAACTCATAGGAGGATCGCATCGATCAACAATATCAGATCATTCCACTTCGTGATGCACCATGTGGTTCGTTATACTAAGTAGAGATTTGGATGCTTCAATATGAAATTAACTAAGGTGGATTTGAGTTTAACTTCTTGTATCTAACTAACTAAACAAGGTCTATAGTTATCATCGACAAACAAGAGGATTATATGAGAAACTAACTAGATTGATTAAAGAAAATGATTTTTCTATATATACTTTATTAATTGTTTATGTACCTTGTACACAATTATCACCTATAGATCATGCCGTTAGCAAAGTTTTGTTTGGTCACCATCTTATATAGTTATGTATGTCCCACCCAATGTTCTTTTGTCTATTCTTTTCTCTTTTCGTGGCCGATAGCTGACCCATAATTTGTTGCATGCATGAATCATATACTATATTTTTTACCCTGGAGAGACCCACAAGCCCACAAAAAAGCTTTTGATCTCTTTGACTCTTTCACTTGGAATAATTGGTGGAATCGGAACGGTTAACCAACTAAGTGATCAACCTTCCACTAAATTAAATAACGATTTTATTTTAGTTTTTGGATGAGAATGCGATCAAATTTGAGAAATTGTATTTGGAGCTATATATGTTCTAAGATGATATATGTCTTGTATATAAGATTTTAGGTCTCTATCACAAATATAGCTTAGGTCGTTATTCTCAATCTTCCACAGTTAGTGGTATGTATAACAAAGATCGACATGCATGCTTTATGCTATAGACTTAGTTTTCTAGGGTGCCACCTCCTGCTGACCAAATAGGAATCCTGCCCTTGATTTAACCAATACTACTGTTCAACCATGTGGGAGCTGGTGGGTAGTAAACACTATAACTATGTTATGATTTACGTACATTATCCTAATTAAGAGGTTAAGTCAATAAAAAATAAGATTTAATAAGATTTTAATTCTTGTTATAAACTAGAAAGGACAAAATATGAAAAATTGAAAAGGTAAAGATCGAGTGTTTCTCAGTTAGCTTGTGTATTTTATATTTGGTAAAGATGCATGCCTATTTATAGGCTTACAATGATACGATGGTTAATACAAATCATTAACCAGCCATAAATTTGTAGGTTACAAAAAACACTAATTATCATCATTAGGATATAGCTAGGTTACAAATATGTAATTAAGACATAGGTTACATGATAATCAAAAGTATAGTAATGGTGGTCATCCACACATTAAACCTTATGATTTATAACAATTCTCTACTAATTCCTTAGAGGTTGATTATATACAAATTAATTAAAAATACGTCGTTGGACAGCGTAGGCTCATAAAATATACTAAATATTAATACTTTATCTTATCATAATTAAGTCTAATTACTTTATTATGAGAAAAGAGATTTCAGCTTAAATTTTTTTTCATATTTAATCGTTGAAGAGTTACAGAGTATGAAAAATCTAAATTTAGGACCTCTTTAATTTACAAGAAGAGATCATGTGATCACTACTAAATATTACATTATGTCTCTTGCATGTGATTTTATTTATTTTGATAATGGATATTGGTGCTTTAGTTATGTGATCACTAAAAATCTTTGCATAATTTCTTTTGGATCTTTTTTCTTTCTTTTCTTACTCTCCTTTTCTCTTTTTTTTTTTTTCCAATTTCATATATATTCACGATCATTTACACAAAACTAAATAATAGATTTTTCCTAATTGAATCTTTTACTATAAGATCAATTACAAATAAATCAATAAAATTTTCAAAACTACATATTAATCAATGCATTTTTTCATAATTTCATTTTAGTCACCATTGACAAAAATAAAAATGATAAATTATAATAGATCAATAAACATACATTATTATATATGCGGATTTAGAATTGTATTAGATTTCTATTTAACTGCTATGCCAAAAAAAAAAAAAAGGGCTTAGGGTTTAACTCCTGAGTCTTGGGCTATTTCCAAAATTCGAGATCTAAACTCTAAGTCATAAGCTCCAGAACCCTAAACTTCATTTTTATACCCTAAATCAAATTAAGGGCAATGTCATAATTTTACGTCAATAAGTAATAAAAAAAATGTAATTGGCAAATTTGTATTTTTGAACGCATCAAAATACATGACATGCATGTGGATTATACTTAGTAACTAAAATGAGATAAAATTTCAAAACCCATTATTTATGAGAAAAAAAATTTGCATGGATCATTATGTAATATTGAAATTTTGTACGGTTTTAAATGTAATTTTCTATCTACTATATGGTGGATCCCTTGGATAGATTTTTTCATGTTACAAAACCAACTATTTCTTGACAATATAAAAAACTTAGAGAGAAGTCCTTGAGGTTAGCTTAAGTGGTGAGAGTGAGTGAAGTTAGTGTTAGAATTAGGCTGGAATCAAGATTGGATTCCCTCCAAAATAACAAAAAACTTAGAGAAACTTTAAAGAGAAAATAACCGAGTATCTTGGAAGTTGCTTCAAACTTCATATTTGGTAATTAATACGTTTCTACATGTACTGTGAAAAGTAAAATAGTATGTACTGTGAAAAGTAAAATAGTATGAGTGTAATGTTAAAATTGTACCTTGATATGATGTGTCCAGACTCCTGACCTTCACAGTCTTAAAGTTGTTTTTTCGTAATGAATTTTCTGATTTCGAAACATATGGTAATTAATGTATGCACGTACGCAATGATTTTTTAATAGTTTTTGTTTCTTTATTTTGAAACTCAGTTGCAATTGTGCGTGGGCCAACATGATACCAGTTTCTTGAAATCGTCACTACTCACTAGTATGGTACTTGACTGCTTGCCCATACTACGATACATAAGCTGTGGATTCTATATACTAATTATTAATTAAGATGTTTTTTTTTTTGGCCATGAATTATTAATTAAGATGTTGAAGGTTAACTTATCTAGGTAGTTACTTAATAAGGATACCTTCCCCTTCCTTGACAAAACATGCATGCATGTAATGTTGTCCATATATACCAATATATATAGCAAACATCGGTAATCTCAAGCTTTCACAAGCAGGGCCACATGGGACTCAATCGATTCATTCCAAAAGAAATTATGGCTTATATATAAAAGATAAAACCATTTAGTTAAAACAATAGAGTTTTTTATTATAAAATTCTAATAGACTTTTAAGCCTCAAAAATCAACATGCTGAGGTTTTTTAATTATAAAGACATGATCTGTTGAGCTGCAAACACTATTTTTAGAAGTTCAAACATTCATACAAAATTATGTGTTTATGCATTGTAGTTACTCTACATTTTTACCTTGCACTTACACTTATATAACCCTAATACAAATGATAAATTATATATAAAAACCCATAATCTCCTAAAACATGCTCTCATACATCCAACTAATCCTTAATAACAAAATAAAAAAATTCATTGTATATCCCTTTTAATTAGTGTCAATATATTATTGCAACTAGGGGTGGGTTCGGTCCGGTTACATAATTGAGAACCCTAAACCGGCAATCGACCGGACCCCCATCGGATGACAGTTTTGGTTACCTAGACCGGAACCGAAATGACGGTAAACCGGCATTCGGTCGAACCGGCATTTCTGGTCGGCTCGGCATGGGCCTTGACCGGCTTGAGTTGAGAGAGAGAGAGAGAGAGAGAGAGAGAGAGAGAGAGAGAGAGAGAGAGAGAGAGAGAGAGAGAGAGAGAGAAGAGCTGCATGTTCTTCGATTGGGTGGCTTCGATTCGCAGAAAACCCGTTGGACTGGGTGGCTTCGATTTGCCGCCGTGGGGCGTCGTTGGCGTGAGGAAAGGTACCAGAGAGACCAGCTCGATGAGAAGAATGAGTTTTGGGTGGTGGGAAGTCGCGAAGCCGCTAGAGCACAGAGATCACCGGCAAAGGGCTCGGCTCTACCCCAGCTCGAGTCGCCGCAATTTTTGTTTTTCTGGAAAATCAAAACATATGGGCAAAGAGAGGAGGGAGAAGCGAGCATTTCGGAGGTGGTCTTGCCTCCATCAGCCGCCGGACGACAGAGATACTGCCGGTCAAAGGCACGGCGAGAAAGAGAGAGAGCGTGAGGTCGGGGAGAGAGAAAGGGAAAATGAGAGAAATGAGAGTGTTGGCAGGAGAGAATAGAAGATTAAAAAAAAAAACTCTGATTTTTAAGTTTTAAAAATCCATTTGACCCAAAAAAGTTAAAAATCCATTAAAAATTTATACATTAGGGTATTTTGGGGTTTGGTTTGGGGTTTGGGTAGGGTTTAGGGTTTGGATTTTTTAGTTTGTATTACATATGTTTTATAATTTATATAAAACATATTTTATATAATACATTTCTATACCCTAAACATTTATATAGACTATAATTATTAGTTATAAACTATTATCATATTACACCATACTAAACATTTCTATAGACTATAGTTATTAGTTATATACCAACTATAAATTATTAAATTATTATCAATTATATCGGTATAGGATATAATAAGCCTTATAAGGTATATGATTTAAAAATTTTAAAATACACAATATGGTCTAGGGTATGGGATATAGGAATAGAATATAGAGTTTAGTATTCAGTTTATAGTTATATGGTATAAATTCTTTAGGATACAGTATAATATTAGTTTAAGGTATTTTTAATTAGTTTTTATATAGAAATTTATTATATAAATTGTTAATTATAGGGTTTAGGGTTTATAAATTTATATATTTTTATATAAATTATAGAAATGTATATAAATGTATTATAGAAAGGTATTTTAGAGTATAAAAATGTATAAAATTTAATATTTAAATTAAATATTATATATATTTTAACAATAACTAGTGAAGGGTACTCTCCTCCTCTAAGCGGGAGTTCTTTCAAAACCTTTAACTTCTACGCAAAGGCATCACCTGGCGGCTAGGTTTAGGGTTTTCTTCACCTGGGCGGCAACGTCGAGACTAGTCCCGGATCTCTCTCTCAAGTAATACCAACGTTTTGTGTGGGAAAGTTTGATGGAGGAAATCGAAACTAGCTTCTCCAAAACTTTAATCTTGACAGAAGACGAGGTTGATGCTATCCCGGTTGTGCGACCAAACTCAATGACAAATAGGGAAGTGCTTCAGCGCAGCCTGGTGGGGATGGTATTAGCAAAGAAACCTTACCATCCAACGGCTTTTAAACAAACCATGGTGAAGCTTTGGGATGCAATGGGGGCAGTGACTGTGACGGACTTGGGGCCTAATCTCTTTTTGTTCACCTTTGCTTTTGTGGAGGACAAGAACCAAGTGATCCTTCAGGCGCCATGGACCTTTGATAAAGCCTTAGTAATACTTGAAACACCAAATGGTCAAATTGCACCGTCCCAGATGAAACTCAAATTTGCGGATCTTTGGGTGCAATGCCATAATATTCCTTTTGACTTAATGACAGAGGAAATTGGAAAGATCATTGGCGATGGTATAGGACAATGCCTGGAAGTCGCAGGGGGTTATGCGGCGCATCTGGTGGGTAGGTTTCTTCGTGTTAGGGTACGACTCGATGTGACAAGACCGTTGCCTCGGGTGAAAAAGCTTCTTCTTGATGAAGGTGTGTTGGTGACAGTTGAGTTTAGATATGAACGACTCCCCTATCACTGTCATGCTTGTGGACGGATTGGACATAGCTCCAAAGCATGCGAATTTATATCAGAGGCACAGAAGTCACATTTTTCATACCAATGGGGGGATTGGTTGTTAGCAAAGGGTGAACCAGGGAAATTTAATCCGGTGGACTCTGGAAAGGGGGGCTCTGCAGAGGAGGTAGTTGCGGCGGTGGAGGCTGTGGTAGAAGAGGTGACTGAAGGGGCAGTTCGCAAATCCCAGGCTGTGCGACATGCTAGGCCCATGAATCACGCCGATGGTGATGGAAGTATGGAATCGGTCTCTCTGTTGACTCCTTCGAGTACAGGTGCGGACTGCTCGAGGCTAGATACCCCTACTGTGAATGTCGATGCGGGCATGAACTCGATTCCGCTTGGGACAATCTTTGAGAATATACAGGAGGGATTAGGCAAAGGAACCTCTGCGCTTCAGTCAAGCACTACACCCTCTAGCACCAGGCTGGCATCTCACATTATGGCTGACCGGGTGGAGGAGGAACGGCGTCGCTCGACCAGAGTAGCAGCAAGGGAAAAACAAGATACAATGAAGACAATGGGGGGTGGCGGGGGGTTACCAGACGCTTCACTGAATTTGGGGCTGTTGGGTGAGGCAAATGAAAAGTTGGGAAACACGGATGTGCTGGGGGCGGTACAGGGAGCAGAGGGGTCTTTGGAGAAACAAGATACGCCTACAGGGAGAAAAATTTCAAAGTTAAGCAGGGTGCTCAAATGTGCGTTACAACCCTCAGAGGGGGCATCGGGGGGGAAGAGGGAAGGCTTGATTGGCAGGCCCCCGATGCCCAAGGGAAATACCCAGGCCGCAGGCACCCTTCCTACATTGGCCTCATCCTTGGAGATCTCTGAAGTGGCAGACAGAGTAAGGGGGGGGGGGGAAGAGAAAAATGGAGGAAGAGGAAAAGAATGTAGTTGCGGCCAAGAAAAAAGAGCGACTCATGGATGCACTAGTTTCAGCCCCAGGGGTTAAAGTGGTGGGACCGGATGCTCCGGCCCACCACGAGCAATGATACTCTTAAGTTGGAATGTCCGAGGACTCCGGCATACTCGGACATTCGACTCTCTCAAGAACCTTGTGAGAGAAAAGAGGCCGGACGTCATTTTTTTGATGGAAACAAAAATGACGGACAGACAGATGGAAAATCTACATCTCATTCTGGGGATGAAAGGATCGATGTTTGTGGGTAGACGAGGTTTGTGTGGAGGCCTAATTATGCTATGGAGGCACGGATGGGAACTGAAACTTTTGTCTTACTCCACTGGGCACATTGATATGCAGAGCACACATGCAAACAGTCCTCAATTTCGTATTACAGGTTTTTATGGCAACCCTGTTGTTAGTCAGAGACGGCACTCGTGGGAATTACTCAGACGGCTGAATGGAATTCAAACCAGCCCATGGCTTGTACTAGGTGACTTTAATGAAATTTTATCTCCGGAAGAGAAAATGAGGGGTCGGGATCGGCCTGAACATCAAATGCATGACTTTCGAGAGGCCTTGCTTGATTGCAATCTCTCTGTTGTTCCATTTACAGGTGATCCTTTTACTTGGGAATGTCGACGTGGTGGTATCAGCTATATTAAAGAACGACCGGATCGGGCTGTGATGAATACGGGCCTGCATGAATTATTTGGGGAGTTGACGGCACCACACATCCAATTTCCTGGATCCGATCACATCCCCATCTTGGTTCGGATATTGCCACGTGCTAGTGCAACTCCACAGACCCCCATAGGCCGCAGGTTCCACTTTGAACAACGTTGGTGCAGGGAGGAGGGCTGTGAAGATGTGATCAGGAGGGTATGGGCGGCAACTGTACCTGGGGGGGTTGCAGTGGCATCGGGGCTTCAGAGGTGTGCGGATCAATTAAAATCCTGGAGCTCTAAGCTTTTCCGGAGTCGGCAAATTCACATAAAAAAGATTCAATCTGAAATTGAAGCCATCAAGGCGACTCCCCCACATGACGTCCATCTTATGAAACAACGGGACTTGGAAACAAAGTTGGAACGACTTGTTGTAGAGGATGAACTGTATTGGCGTTAGCGCTCTAGGATTTTGTGGCTTCGGGAAGGTGATAGGAATACCAGGTTCTTTCATGCACATGCAAAGGAACGTGGCCGCATAAACTCCATCAATGGGTTGTTAAATGAGCAGAATGAGTGGGTCACTGAAAATGGGGTGGTAGGCAACATGTTTTGTGATTACTTTAATGGCCTTTTCACTAACACTGGAGGTAAGAGTATGCATAATATTTTAAACCATGTGGAATCTAAGATTTCGGCTGCAATGAATGCCGGATTACTACTCCCCTTCACAAGAGAAGAAGTTGAGAAAGCCCTCTCTCAGATGTATCCCACAAAATCCCCGGGTGTGGACGGCATGCCCGCTCTCTTTTATCAACGGTATTGGCATATTGTGGGTGACAGTGTTACGGATTTCTACCTCAAAGTATTGAACGAACATGAAAGTGTGGGGAGCGTTAATGACACCCTCATTGCGCTTATCCCCAAGATTGAGAAACCACAGTATGTCTCGGACTTTCGACCGATCAGCCTGTGCACTGTTCTTTACAAACTTGTTGCTAAGGCCCTAGCAAACAGAATGAAAGGGGTGCTCCCAAACGTGATTTCGGAAAACCAGAGTGCCTTTGTTCCGGGCCGTCAAATTATTGACAATGTGGTTGCTGCCTTTGAAACTACCCACACAATTAAAACTCAGAGTGCTTCAGCCACACCGAAAATGGCACTTAAATTAGATATGGCTAAGGCATACGACCGGGTCGAATGGTGCTTTCTGGAGGCCATCATGCTTAAATTGGGGTTCCATGAACGGTGGGTTGCCCGGATCATGGATTGCATTACCACTGTTCGGTTTTCAGTATTGTGGAAGGGGGTTCCATTGGGGAATATTATCCCACACAGAGGCCTACGGCAAGGTTGCCCGCTCTCCCCATATCTGTTTCTGTTGTGTGCCGAAGGCCTTAGCGCGTTACTACAGGATGCAGAACGGCAAAATATGATTCGCGGTGTTAAGGTTGGCTTCTGCGCCCCATCAGTTACCCACCTTTTTTATGCAGATGATAGTCTCTTGTTCCTCGAGGCTACTACTGGGGCGGCGGGGGCGATAAAGAAAATCCTGAAAACTTATGAAGAAGCCTCAGGACAGCTAGTAAATTTCACTAAGTCTGCTGTATGTTTCAGTAAAAATACAGAGCATCTTATTCGCACAATAATATCCCAGGTGTTGGGTGTTCCTGTAATGCACTGTCATGAAAAATATCTGGGCTTGCCTACGGTGACAGGGAGAAGAAAATTGGATATGTTCAATTCCTTAAAAGATCGGGTCTGGCAGCGGCTTAATGGGTGGAAAGAAAAACTCCTTTCACGGGCTGGAAAGGAAATCTTGCTCAAAGCGGTAATACAGGCCATCCCTACTTATTATATGAGCATTTTTCGGTTGTCTAAGGCGACTTGCAAAAGGATTACAGCCCTGGTATCTTGGTTTTGGTGGGGCAACAAACACAAACAGGGCATGCACTGGCTTGCGTGGGAGAAGTTGTGTGCGTCGAAGCTTGATGGTGGGCTGGGTTTCCGAGATTTGGAAAGTTTTAATAAGGCTATGTTAGCAAAGATGGGTTGGAGGCTTCTTAACTCCCCAAATGCTTTAGTAAGCTGGGTGCTTAAAGGAAAATACTACCCGGATGGAATTTTCTCAGAGGCAAATTTGGGGTCTAGACCTTCTTTCTTCTGGAGATCACTTATGTGGGCTAGGGATCTATTGTTGGTGGGATTGAGATGGCGGGTGGGTAACGGAGATAACATTTCGGTATATAATGATGGCTGGCTCCCCACCCCAACTACCTTTCGGGTGCACTCTCCTCGATTATTAGCGAATGATTTACGGGTTTGTGATCTCATAACCCTTGGGAGGCAGTGGAATTATGGTCGCATTTATTCTTTTTTTTCCATATCGGAAGCAGATGTGATTGTCGGCATTCCTATTAGTCGATTGCCCGTGGAGGATACCCAGATATGGCATTACTCTCGCAATGGACATTATACGGTTAGAAGTGGATATTGGGTGGCTATGGCGGGGAAACATCGCATGGGGGGTTCTGAGGGGTCCTCTCGGTTTTCAATGGAAGGCTTTTGGCGGGGGGTGTGGCAGCTTAAGATCCCGGGGAAGGTGAAAATTTTTCTTTGGCGAGGGTGTAAAGAGATCCTCCCATGTAATGCCAATCTCTTCCACCGCAAGCTTTGTGACACTCCCATCTGCCCTTGTTGCTCCAAAAAACCTGAAACCTCCTTACATGCTATTTGGGGCTGTAAGTATGCCCGCTCAATTTGGAACCATTCTTTCCTAAGTGAAGCAGTGGGATGGCCGATGGGAGGGTCTGTGATGGATTTGATTCAGTTTGCCATGCAAGTCCTCACTAAGGATGAAATGGCTCTTTTTGCTTTCATATGTTGGGGAATTTGGAACTATTGGAATGATTGGGTTCACAATCAGGTGAAAGGGGATGCTGCGCTCTCATTCGATCGCCTGGCCCATCTTGCTGTGGAATATGGGGAAGCACAAATTCAGCTGCAGGGTGCAGGACTGGTGTCGCCTAGCCTAAATACTTGGGAACATCCGCCTGCTGGAGTGTTCAAAATAAATGTGGATGGGAGTACATCGGAGGCGCGGCGCAAGTGTGGTCTGGGAGTGGTGATTCGCGACACTACCGGTGCTGTTATGGTCGCATCGGCCAAGCAAGTTCCGGGATCCTTCTCTTCTAATGCCACAGAATTAATGGCTGCTGTAATGGGGTTAACTCTCGCTTGGGATATGGACTACCAGCATGTGATCCTAGAAATGGATGCCCAATATGCAGTAAAATGTATTATGGAGGACTCTCCTTGCTTGCATGCCGACGGTGTCTTGGTGGAGGAAACACGCATTCGAATGGCATCCTTTCGGGAAGCCACATGCCAATTTCGACGACGGGATACTAATAGAGTGGCTCATCAGCTAGCCCAATTTGCTAAGTCTCATGTTGGAGTGTCCTTTTGGACTGATGTAATGCCTTCATGGCTCACTGAAGCAGTGCTTACTGACTCTTAATCAATAAAATCTACAGCTTCTTATAAAAAAAAAATTAAATGTTATATATACTCGGTTCGGTTCGATAAACCGGCGGTTCTAAGATTTGAGAACCTAAACCGAAACCGAACATATCGGTTCGGTTGGCAAACCAATATCTCGGTACGGTTTCTCTCTGGTATGGTTATTCTCGACATCGGTTGTAATGGTTTCGGATACGATCTCGGTTTTTCGGTCAAACCAACCCAACCCAACCCTAATTGAAAGGAGCGTTTGAACGCTCGAGATGAGGATTTGAACGCTGGACTCTTAACTCGATATACACTTTGACTTTAAGAGCTTATTGTCCTTAAAGTTGAAAAAAAAGAAACAATTAATATAAAAGTTTCTGAGCATATGAAAAAATTGTTAGGGACTTTTCAATAGCTTACTTTATATTATTATATATAAGATAGTACTTTCTAAGCCAATAAATCTAAACTATATATTTATGTAAGAATCAATCTTACATAAGTTTATATATTACGGATTTAGCACACAAAAATTGGTAGATGATCCAAATTTATTGGTTGATAAAAGAATTTTTTCTTTTATATATATATATATCATAGCTAGGGCTAAGCTAACGACCAAAGTGTCAGCTTTCTTGACTCTTGTTCTTCACATCATATCCCTGATTGTATTTCAAATTAAGAATCCAATGACATCAACATATATAGCCCTTGAATTAATAATAGAAAATTAATTCAAAATTAGGTAAATTGGCAAGGAAATGTTCAAATTCAATACAATATTGTACGTTTGCCATAAGCCAGACACTACTCTTAGCACGAGGTTTGCGTAGATACCTATACAACCAAACTAAGTGAGTGTTGTGTGTGTGTGCGATATATTTTATTAGAATACCATACAAAGTTTATAGTTACAAAACTAATACCTTTGTCATCTACTTGATAATACAATTTAATAATCCTTCAATCTCAATAATGTCGGCTAAGTAATATTCCATTCGCTTATAAAATATGTTTGATTGATTATGTCTATATAATATATGAACTTCGTTACACCAAAACTGCAGTCATTATCATGGTTGTTACTTGTTACTTGATAGATCGTGTCCAAAAGAATAACAAATTATATACAATGCTATTCGATGACCCCAGAGATGCCAAGGGTGTGGTAGCATTAATAAATTAATTACAAACATTCCCACATATTTCTCTTTCTCTGTTTTATATATACTTTCAAGAATGATTAAATGCATATATAAAATGAAGGCTCAATTACAAAATGCACCATCAACTATAGGGTGTATTTTAAATTGGTCAATTAACTATAAAATATTTCAAATATATTCATCAACTATAAAAAACCTATAAATTAGTACTTTTATTAAAATTTTCATCTAAAAAACTGTTAAATGCCATATGGACAATGCTGACGTGGCATTTGTTGTTTCTGGTAAAGGTGAACATTATCTTATTCAATAAAAAAATTAAGAAATGTGGCAACATTGAGTTTCGAACTTCTGACCACTAAGTTGAAACTCAAGCACTCATCTACCAAAACTAACTTCGTTTCTTGTTCATTTAGTGACATATAATATATTTATAAGGTTTTACCTACTTTACTCCAGCAAATATAAGTATTTTTGTACTTAATCCTGGTCACTAGCTTTTTAGTTTCACGCTTTCTCAGTCGCCATCTTTCTTCCAATGCTCTTACAATTTCTGCATTCTCATTTTTTTTTTAGTATTTTGTGTCATCTATAGTATATCTTTTTTTTTTTTTTTTTGCCAATCATTTATAAATTAACAAGAGTTTGGTAAAAAATTACTTATATTTGTTAAAATAAAGTAAGTGAAACCTTATAAATATATTATATATCACTAAATGAACAAGAAGTGAAGTTAGTTTAGGTGGAGGAGTGCTTGTGTTTCAACTTGATGGTAAGCAGTTCGAAACTCAATATAGCCACCAAAATAAGATAATGTTCACCTTTACCCGAAAATACCCCTACTAATATGCCATGTCAACAACAAATGTCACGTCAGCATTGTCCATGTGGCACTTAACAGTTTTTTGAATGGAAATTTTAACATAAGTGCTAATTTGTAGGTTTTCGATAGTTGATGGATGTATATATTTAAAATATTTTATAGTTAATGTACCAATTTGAAATACCCCCTATAGTTGATGGGTACATTTTGTAATTGAGCCAATGAAGAAATAAGATCTATTTCATTTTTTAGTAGAATTATCGTTAAAAGTATATGGATGCAGCCCAATTTTGAGTCAACCACGTAAATCTCTTGTTTTGTGCTTGCTTTCGTTTAAGAGTTTCATGTTAAATAATTTGGTATGCCATATGATGTTTACTATTATAGACGAACTCATAATTTTGAATCGAGAACGTACAATGTTATATAAATATATATGTATATATATCAAGTTCATTTTATTGAGGTATGTCTCAATTTATTTATATTATCTCATTTGGGTTTTATTAGCCAAAGAAGAGCAATCAAAGAAAATCAAGGCTGTACAAAAAAATGAAAAATATAAATCAAGGTTCCGCGTGACCAAAAGTTTACTGGACCAGGCTGAGGAACAATAGGCCTTTAATATATGGTTTTGCAAAAAGGCTCAGCCCTCATTAGCTAGATTTTGATATACAAATCAAGTTAGGCGAAGCTACACTAGCTTTGGCCCAACTCATGCACGCCCAATATCCCACATGACAACATCTTCTAGAATTAACGACATTTTATGAGTTAATCCATCTATACAGTCAGGAATTAAACTGAGGCTATTAATGAGGAAAAAAGGTTTAACAATATTTTGAAAAGTCATTATAATATTTGATCTTAATTAAGTCAACTTTGTCGCCATAGATTTGCTAGCAATAAGTAATATTTTCTGTTAAAATTGCCTTAAGAATGTGTAATAGTAATTTTTTAAAAAAAAAAGTGTAATAGTAAAGACAATCATTAGAACTAAATAAACTTAAGTTGTTAAGACAAACTAACAATGCACATAACATATATTCTCCATTTAGTGCAGCCTAATCCTACGAGCGAGTGAAGGCACACAAAAATGCAAACAAAGGAACTCTCATTTTGTTAATTTACAAAATCACCATGTACTTTGCAAATCAACAAATTGAGAAACAAAGGTTTCGGATCCAAAACTTTTTATGACAAGAAATTTGGTAGCTGATTAGAAGTATTGAACCTTAAAAATTTGAATAATTAACTAAAATATGGCCAAACATGTATATACCAAAGCAACAATAATCAACCCAACTCAAGAAATGAGACCTAAAAGCTAGTATGGGCATGCAGCCAGGGATCAAAAGTTACAAGACAATGGTATTATTTGTGAGGGTTAGTGACACTTTTTAAGATTAGTTGGGGTTTGTCCCTTTTGTAGCAAAAAAGGGACACCAAGCGCAGCCTTTGTTGAAGATGAAAAGTGGCTTTGGCTTTGTGGCATCACCATTTACTGCTTTATTTGACTATTGCCCTTTTGGTAAAGGAATTAACACATCAACAAAAGATGTGACAAACTCCCAAAACCACTAACGTACAATTTATTTCCATATAATTCTTAGCTTGTTTAACGACAACACTTGGTGACCCTATGTGATCATATGACTATAAAGATATCTATATATCTTTGCACGTGAATGATATTGGCGACAAGCATTGTCCCTACTTTACCTAATAAAGTAGTTGTTTTTGAAACTTTTGAAGAGAATTTCAGTCAACATTGTAAAGAATATCAAGAGATCTCAATCAATTTTATTTTTTGTTCTTGCCTGTCAAATCCTTAATTTATTCAAGTTCTAACCCATTTTTCTACCTTTCTTCACTTTATTTGCATCTTTGTTAGGATGCTAATGCTATTTTCATTTCCATAAGAAATTATATTTTATATTCAAGTAGTATATTATTTAAGTTTTTGGCGTTAGTTCAAATGTTGAGAATAAATGGGATAAGATAATGAGTTAATTAACATTATGATATATCTGGTTCAATTCACTTGCATATAAAAAATAACAGTAATGCTATACTTATCATATTTTTATACTATCTTACATGATATTTATACATTGGACACTAAAAATTAAAAAATAAAACCTAAAAAATAAAAAGAAAATACTTTTTCAGTAAAGTAATAACACATCAAGTATGATATAAATGTGAGAAAAAAATTTAGTACAATTAGCATTATTGAAAAAATAAAAACTACTACTACACTAATTCAATCATGTTTATCAAATAGCTTTCTTTCCTTATTTCCTTCGTGAAACTCTTGAACAAGAACTATATCTGTATCCTAATGCCCCAAGTTAGATTTTAAGTTGGAAATCTCCAATTTCTAGGCTGCCTTTGATCGGGTGTTTTGGGTTTGATCGAATTTGAGCATGTAGGGTGGGTAGTTGATGAACTCTAAGGCCCAATTGATTAGTTTTTATGGACTGAAAAACGTAGGCTTCCTGCAACTTATGAGCCTGGGCTCAATTTTACTGAAGTATAGACTTTTAAAGGAGAGCATCTTTAGAGAGCAAATTTGGTCACCACCATCGCCGCCCTATTAACCTATTAAGTTAATGCAGATAATTAAGTGCTTCAAAAAGAGTATGAGATCTTGATTTAGTCATTGTTCTCTTTTTTGTTAAGTTACCTGGTGACCAATATAAGGTCAAAAAAAAGTTACCTGATGTTGGTAATGTTACAAAACTGAACTCAAAAGTGTTGCTTCCATCTTTTGAATTTTTGCACTATAAAGGGAGACCCCCCCCCCCTCTCTCTCTCTCTCTCTCTCTCTCTCTCTTATATTGACATGTGGCAGCTATTATACTAATGTGGTATGTCATATGTGGATACTAATTGGCTTTCTAAGAAGGAATAGTATTCATTCGCAATCAACTGGGTCTCTCAACAATGGCTTGGAAGTCTACATATCTAATGGAAATCCCATGTTTCGTTGCCACATGAATTCAAGCCATAATTATTTGAAGGTACCAACATAAACCATCACTGAACCAATAAACTCTATTTCCTTTCTATAACAAACCAAAAAAATTTATATGGATTTCCATCTCCTTGGAGGCTTTCTTGCAATTTCATTCAATCTTTCTCGTGATTATACGGTATTGACAGAAGTCAAAATGTCAATAATGAAGCAAAAAATTGGAATTATTATGCTTTTTAAATTAAATTAAATTAGATTTTTTTTTTGTCGATAATTTGATCAAATAAATAGACCTTCTGCTGGGCTCAAGATGGAGTTGGGCTGTGTGGGCCGTGGATTCTTCGGCTCCCAATAGGTATTTAACACACACCACTGCATTGACCACATAAGTACACCGTCTTTATTTATCTCTCTATATATAAAGGGAAATGCTTAGGTCCACCCCTAGGGTGGACGGGCATATTCATCCACAAAAATAAAATAAAAATGCTCGTTTGGCAGTGCATGCTCAGAATTGGAACTGTTTATTTTTTAGATCACTTATTAAAGATTATTTTTGCAAAAAATCAACTCAATCGGAAATCGTTTGGTTATATAACTGTTATCGAATAAATACATGATTTGCATTTAAAGAGTGGTTTTTTGACCAAACTGTTAATTTATTCGATAACAGTTATATAACTAAACGATTTCCGATTGATTTAATTTTTTACAAATATGATATTTAATAAGTAATCTAAAAAATGAATGACTCTGATTCTAAGTCTGCACTGCCAATTCAACAAGCATTTTTTTTTTTTTGGGTGGATGAATATGTCTGTCCACCCCAAGGGTGGACCTAAGCATTACCCAGATATAAATTCTATAGATATAAAGTTGAATATTTTACACTCAGTTGATCTTAGATTATCAGTTTTGGGAGTCAGATTGGAAATTTCATGTATATTCAATTGTATATGTATGTATTCCTATATAAATGTCTGTACGTTACATATATTTTTTAATTTTTTTATTGTAATGGAAATGGACTTATATTTTTGCATGTTGATGTTTGTGGCTATAACTATATATGAAATTCATATAATATAAGTTGTCCCTCTTTATGTTGATGTGTATAGATAAATTTTTCCATGAAAAAGTTGATATGATCGAGTGGGAAATATGTAGAAGTAAAAGGAATAAGAAAGATAAATATCTGTTTGGTTAAATTTTTTCTTGAAATGGATTTTGTGGATTAAATTGACGCTAAGGGGTAAGTTAATTTTGGTTTGGAAGGTATATTTTGGAAACTGTTTCTTTGAAATGTTATGCGCATAACAACATGTTTTCGTGGAATTTTCATGTTCTTGGCAGGTTCAGGGATTATGAAATGGGAATGAATTTTATCTGAGATATTAGTTTTAGGTCTTTTTGGTAATTGACCCAGCTTTTGTGCATCAAACTAATCCCTTGAGTCGGTCAAAAGCAGGCAATCTACGCCTAGAGAATTCACAAAAGATTTTACTTCCCTTACTGCCTGGTTCCAATGATCGATTTGGAGAAAAAGAAACCAAAATGATTTATAGAAAAAGAAACGAAAAGGAACAAATTAATTATGAGGAAAACAAAATTTAAGTTTAACAAGCATCTATGTATGCTTGTTTAGGCAATTGTTCTCCATGATATATATAGTGCCTTCATGGAAAGTCAGAATTTTCTTTTTCTTTTTTGGGTTCAAAGAGTTTTCCTTTTAATGCTACATCTTCTGATATACTTCATGGTATGGTGCATGGTATCATCTTTCCATGTTGTGATAAACTTGAGGCCTTCTTGCAGGTTAGATCCTTAGCAACCCATTTATAATGTGGCCTCTCAGAACCATGCCATATAATTGTGATTGAAGCCTTGGCATACTAAGATCAATTCATGGTGAAACAGCTGATATTTCTCTTGGAATATACCAGAGGCTTGGCTTTGCCCATTTTGTGGAAACTGGTCTATTGATGAATTTGTTTTCCATGAAAAAAATTACATACATCTGTTTTAAAATAAACTAAAGCAAGCTTGATTCCCTTCAATGGCCACAGTAGACATGAATAGTCGAAGCAAAGATTATCATTTATAGATCAAAAGGCTGGATTACCAATGACATGGCCCATCAGGTTGGCAGATGGGTTTTGTCTATGATTTTACTCTTTGTACTTAATTATTTAAAACCTTTTAAAGTTGGCTAAGTGGTCAGGTGGAAAAATGGATTAAGATTAAAATTAAATATATCTATGTTCAATCCCTTACTAAATAAAAGTCTAAAACTAAAAGCTTCACCATATGCACTTTTCTTTTTTGGTAAACAACCACCATAGGTACATGCAATTTCCTCCACAAAAATTATGTTGGACAGATCAAAATGACAGAAAAAAGCAATTAACCATTCATATGTTTATATTAGAAGATTAAGCAATATCTATCTAATAAAATTGACAAGCACTATGTCCCTTTAATCAATGTACGTATATTTTTAGTATTGCTTAGGTACCTTCAACTGAAGCATCCTTGGGCTTCATTTAATTGCAATAAAAAGAAGATTAATCAAAGTGGAAAAGGGCTTGCAGTAATCCACCTACCTAGGGGTCAGCAATGGGCTGGGTTGGCTATTTTTCGAGTTCGGGCCGGGCTCAGGCTTGAATTAGAATAGCCCAATAGGGCTTTCGGGCCGGGCCGGGCTTTGGCCTTAATACACAAGTCCAAGACCCGCCCATCGAGCTTGGGGCTTGCGGGTTTGGAGAGCCGGGCTGGGCTAGGACGGAACGGGCGGCCCATAATGGGCCAAAGCCTGTTTACACTAGGGGTGGGCACGGTCCAGTACAGTCCAGTGCTCACCCCAAACTGTATATTGGACTGTATAATCAATCCAATCCAATCCAGTACTATAGAACTGAATTTTTGGCTCAGAACTGGACCAAACTGAATTGGAACAGTTCCAGTTCAGTCCAGTTTACTGTTTCGGACTGTGGGCCTTAGCCCAATTAAATTTTTGGGCAAAAAAAATTTTAAAACATGTTTTTTTTAGTTTTTAACAACAAATCACAACATTTTTTTTAACAATAAATCAACCATTTATTTAAGACACAAGTCACAACAAATCAACAATTAACATATAAGACATCAAGTCATCAACATTCAACCATCACATTTTTTGTACCATTCAACAACCTACAAAATATCAACCAATAACCATTTCACAACCTCAAAGACTCAAAGTTACAAACCATTTCATCACCTATCAAGATTCAAGACATCAACCATACATATAACCATACAAAGTTAAGTACTTAAATTAGTAACTTACTAATTCATCTAAGTGCAAGTGCAAGTAATTAAAAAATAAAAACCAACCAAAGATAAAAAAAAATACAAACCAAATACAAATTACAAACCAACCTAATACAAATTACAAAGTACAAACCAATAAAAAACAAATTAAGTTACATAACTAAAAATAATACAAATTAAAATATCCTAGTCAATCATCAACCCCCTGCCACCAACCAATTGTCTTCAAATAACTTCTGTCAACAACCAATTCTCATCAAACACAATAAATAAATAACTAAGCAACTAAACAATAGAATTCAACTTAATAAATTAAAGTTTTTGAACTTGTGGAAGTCAAAAACTTACCATTTTGGCTGCCTACTCAACACTGAACAGTAGAGACTGTTTTCTTTGAAGTGGCTGAAGACATATATTCTGTAAAACAAATCAAAAAATGCACTTTTCGTAAAAACTAAGTTAATATAATAGACAAAAAAGGTTTAATACAATAAACTAAGTTATAACAAAAAGTAAAAACTAAGTTTAATACCTTCTTCAAGTGCTTCATAAAACTCCATTTCTTCAATGGATGGATCATACTGTAAAGATGAGATATCATCGGATTTCAACCAATTTTGACAACAAATAAGAGCCTCCACCATCTTTGGAGTCAAAGAACCATGAAAGGGATTAACTACCCTTCCTCCCGTGCTAAAACAACCCTCTAAAGCCATTGTAGAAACTGAAATTGCAAGGATATCCTTTGCAATTAGGGCCAAAGTAGGGTATTTAACCCCATTGTACTTCCACCATTGAAGGATGTCAAATTCAAAGTTTGGATTGCATTTTTCAATAGGATCCATGATGTACCTATCCACCTCATGCTCCAAAACCACTACATTACTTGCTTCAGCTTCTTCCAACCATTCTTTGTCCAGTTCTTGCCTTTTTCTTCCCCCTCTAAATGCCTTATATGTTACCCTAGTACTAGTAGTGACATTTGAGATAGTAGGATCAGCCACACCACTAGTATTAGAATCTTGACTTTCGGGTGTTCTTGTATTATACTCATCAAACAATTTGATGAGTATGGCTTTGATCTCTTCCTTTTTTTCTTGTGGCATCTTCTACATTCACACTACACTTTTTGAGCAAGAATGCCAAGTTGCCCAATTTGTATCTAGGGTCAAGGACAAGTGCAACCACCAAAAATTGGTTGACCTTGTCAAGATCCCCCCAATACTTTTGAAATTTCTCCTTCATGCCAATGGCCATTTGATGCAACACCAATTGTGCCTCGGATTCTTCAAAACAATCGAAAGACATATCTTGATCATCTTCACTAAACTGTAAACATTTAATTTCCGAATCAATGGAAATTAAATCACGGAATGTTTCATTGACAACGGGTCGTGTAGTCAAACTCATTTTCAAGGTCATGTCATAGAAGACCTTCAAGAAGTTCACAAAAATAGTGGCATTGACCCAATCATTCCAGTTTGGTGGTCCTTCGCTTTTCCTACCATTGGAAACATCTTCTTCATCATCACCAAACCAACTCAAGTATGCGTTGTGTTCTTCATTGTCTCCCATTCTATCAAAAGCTTTTTCAAATTTCAAAACAGATTCTAACATCATATAGGTGGAATTCCACCTAGTTGGGACATCCAACACCACAAGACCCTTGCATGGAATTGCCTCTACCTCCACACAAGTCTTGAAATCTGCCAACCTTTGAGGTGATGATCTAGCATATTTCATTGCATTCCTAATGGCTAGAATTGACTTCTCTAGTTTCTTCAATCCTTCCCCAACTATCAAATTCACAATGTGAGCACAACACCTCACATGCATGTAATCCCCCCCCCCCCAAAACCATATTAGCATTTGTCCAATGCCTCATCTTGCTCTTTAGATAGTTAATTGCCATAGTGTTTGAAGAGACATTATCTGCTGAGATGGTAAGAACCTTATCCACACCCCATTCTCACAAACATTGTTCTAGAAGCTTCCCAATTGAATTCCCCTTGTGATTGGCTATCACTCTAAAGTTCAAAGCTCTCTTGTGGAGCTTCCATTCACTATCTATAAAGTGGGCAGTGATGGCCATATAGTTAATGTTTTGACAACTAGTCCAAGTGTCGGTTGTGAAGCATACCCTATGTGAGACAAGATCATTTCTCAACTTCTCCTTCATTTCATCATACAAGACCAAAAAATGCCTAACAAGAGTCCTACGGGATGAGACTTGAAAAATGGGGCAAGCAACACTGCAAAATATCCTAAACCCTATACCTTCAACAAAGCTAAAAGGTAACTCATCCATGATCACCATTTCCACACAAGCCTTGAGACAATCATCCTTACTAGACCCCCTAGCCACTAAATTGTTCAATGTTTGGTCAAAAGACAATGTCTTTTGCATTTTATCTTTCAATCTGGGGTAGGACTTACAAATATGATCTATGTGTTTCTTCAATGCAGATGTACCATTCAAAGATGGGTTAGCAGCATAGTGATCTTTACAATACTTGCACCTAGCTCTCTTTTCGTAATTTGAGTTGTAGTTCCATCCGCATTTTTAATCTCAATTACATGATCATATCTCTCATAATGGGCCAAAACCTGTTTACACTTTACACACATATATATCTTCAATAAAAAAATATATGATTTTGACTATGTTGTAATTTGAACATGAGACCTCACATAATAAGCTTCAACTCTCAACCAACTGAGCTAACTAATTTATTTGTCTAATTTGTAAATCATAACATATTTAATAGCTCTTTCGTTTGTTTACTTCAATAAATTATTAATATGCTTATTAAGTTATTATATAATACTATTATGTTAGTATAATACCATAAATAATAAACTTTTAAAATTATATATAACATTACAACTATAATAAAACATAAATGTACATGTGTATATACAACTTTTATAATACAACTATAATTACAGTTATTAAATCACAATCGTTCATTAATTCGACTACCGTTACCTCACTTTTACATATCCGATTGAGCTAATTTTTTGCATGTATTATCTTTCAGTGGGAAACTAAAACATGAACGGTTCAGATCGTTAAAAACACGATTGAGATGTGAGATTTTACATATAAATACACTTGAAAAATATAATTATAATAACTTTTTCGTTGAAACCTTGTTGTTTCCATAATTGTTAAGACCACAACGTAATTTCAACAATCTGAGCCATTAATTTTCTATGTTCGTAGTCAAATATCATCCTTACAAAAAATTGGCCAAATCAGAATTCATTTACCCGTTCGATTATCATTAGAAAAACTACGATCGTTTATAAGTTGGACCACCGTTATCTAACTTTTACATCTCCGATTGAGCTAATTTTTTGCAGGGATGATATTTGAGTGAAGAACTAAAAAATGAACGGTTCGAATCGTTGAAAATACAATTGCATCGTAGGTTTATAAAGCATATGAAATAAAAACGTCTAAACCCCAAATAATACTTTTAAAACAATCCAAACCTCAAATAATCCATTGAAATATTTAATACAAAACTTGGAATTCCTTATATATTAAATTATTAATACATTATATTAAATATATAAAAATTATATAAAACCTAATTTATTGGAGTAAACAAACGAAAACCTATTAAATATGTTATGATTCACAAACTAGACAAATAAACTAGTCAACTTAGTTGGTTGAGAGTTGAAGCTAATTCTGTGAGGTCTCATGTTCAAATCAAAACATAGTCAAAATCTTATATGTTTTTTTATTGAAGATATATTTGTTTGTAAACGGACTTTGGACTGGGCTTTGGGCGGGCCGTGGGCTTCAAGGAGATGGCCCAAGCCCAACCTAAGAGACTTTCAGGCCGGGCTGGCCCAAATTTTGGACTAGATCGGGCTTCGGGCCCAATGGGCCAGGTGAGCTTCGGGTGGGCTTCAGGCCTTGAGCTTTTTGGTGAGGCCTACACCTACCTCCACTAAGTAACTCTCTTTTAATGAATATACCTTTTTTTAATAATCCCGAATTGGTAGATAGTAGATGCAAGGGTTAATTATAATTATATACCTTAATTATACACTATTTTTCAACTTTGTACCTCAAGTTCAAAAAGTTGCATTAAAGTACCCCAACTACGAAACCATGTCAATTAGGTACCTCTATTAGTCTGATTGTCAAAAAGGCCGTTATTTGATGACGTGACACCACTAAGAAGCTTCATTTCAATTTAGTACCTTAACTTTATCATGTTTTTCAAGTTCAAAAACTTGCAAATAAATAAATGTTTTCCAGTTTTTATCTCAACTTCACCTAAACTTTTGACCCATCAAATCTCCATAAAAATTATCAATCTTATACTCATTTTGAAGCTATGAATCTTCTCTTTACAACCAGTTAAAAATCATGCCAAAAGGAGTTATGAAACCCGAGATAATTGGTCGCAAAGTAGGCTACCCGAAACTGCCAAATTTTCCAAACAAATTAGCAATTTTGGGTAGCTTAATTTGTGACTACTTATCTCGCGTTTCATAGCTCTTTTTTGAATTATTTCTATATGGTTATAAAGAGGAAATTCATAGCTTCAAAATGAGTATAAGATTGTTGATTTTGGTGAAGATTTGATGGGTCAAAAGTTGAGATAAAAACTATAAAACATTTATTTATTTACAAGTTTTTTAACTTGAGGTATGAACTTGAAAAACATGGTAAAGTTAAGGTACTAAATTGAAATTAAGCCTTTTAGTGGTGCGTCACGTTATCAGATAATGACCTTTTTTACGGCCAGACTAACAGAGGTACCTGATTGACATGGTTTTATAGTTGGTGTACCTTAATGCAACTTTTTGAACTTGAGTTACTAAGTTGAAAAGTGATGTATAATTGAGGTATATAATTGTAATTTACCCTAGATGCAAATATGCAACCTTTACAAACCTGCCATATACATATCCCAATTGGTTGATACTGTTCCACAAATTGGAAAAATCATAGCCTGCATCTTTTGGCCTCATGACTGACATAAAAATGATGATAAACATCATCATCATTGTTGCATAGTTTTTCATCATTTTTGAATGGAGTAAGCTAATCGCTAGAATGAAGAAATATAAATAGTAATACTGATTCAAAGTGCCAATCGATATATCACCATGTGTTCTATGCTCTGTTTTCACCACTACATATAGTGATTTATCATGACCACTTAATGGTGCATTAGCTAACCTGCTATCTAGTACTTAATGTACACAGTAACATACATGTAAATATTGAAAGAAAATAACTAAAACAAAAAAAAATTGAGACACTTAACACACCCCCACTAATCTTATTTTGGAGCATATGTTGGATTATTTCTCAAAATTACTGAAGTCCTTGCTAAAAGACTTTTCCTATATGCAATCATAAATATTTTTTTGGCACACCTAATGCGTATGTCAAAAACTTTTGTAAAGAGAACATTTAACATTCTTTCACAAAATTGAGTTGCTACTCTTTCAAAAAACTAATAAAAGGGACGAAATAGTATCAATTTTGGCTACTCTTTTGTATTCCTTTTAAAAAAATGGTACCAATTGCACATTTATTGTTTGGTAGTGAATAGTAGTACAATACCAATACCAATTTCAATTTTATATTTTTAATAATTCGGTTTTTAAGCCCATGAAAATGCTTTTAAGCCTAAAATGAAATTTGCTACACTCCGGCCTACTAATCAAATTATCACTTGCATTAACAATTTCAGTAAATCCTATAAATAAAAATAAGTGAAAATGAGCAATAAGTACAAACTTAAAAATTACAAAACCAACTAACTTACAAATTACAAAACTTACAAATTACAAAATCAACTAACTTACAAATTACAAAACTTACAATATAGGTAATCTTAGTTGTTTGGCCAGTGGGTAATTTAATAGGAGCAATATTAAGAGTAGTCATATTCTCTAATAAATTGGCATTAGAGACCATATGATTGGTGGTGCCTGATCGATGATCCAAGTGCCAATGTTAAAAGAAGAATAAAAACATAAAGGAATAACTGTAAAGTTGGCCATTGAATTATTTTTACCATAAGGTATTAAAGCAAGCAATTGATTGTATTGTTCGGTAGTCAAGGTTGGTGCCACAGGAGCACATGTTGTTGCCGCATCAAATGAACCCGTAGAAGCATTGCGGGAGGAAGAAGAGTTAGACTTGGCAGTGACTTTCTTTTTCTTACAATGAGATTATGTATACCCTGATGTATTACAAAAAGTGCAATGGATATAAAATTTGTTGGCATGAGTTTTCCTACAACGGGATTCAGAATGATCCTTAGGATCACAAAATTTGCAGTGATAAAATGGCTTTTGAGATTGGGGTCGACTAGCTGCCATAGTAGATTGATCAAGAGATATCATGGTTGTTGGTTGAATAGAACGTTGATATTCATCTTGTAAGAGCAAGGAATATGCACGGTTTACAGTCAGCAAAGGATCCTAGAGAAGCATATTGCTACGAACCCCAAAATAGGACTCGTTCAGACCAGCAAAAAATTACATAAGGTGTTCTTCTTGCATATGATCCATGCGGGATTTTGATGCTCCACATGTTAAGGGGTTAAGGAAACATAGGAAGATAAATGATCATGCCAATAACCTTTCATAACAAGGTTCTTAATTGACACGAAATGAAAATTTCAGTCCTCAGTTAACAAAAAGTAAAATTCATTTTCTGGATAGAGAAATGGGGTATAATTGGAGTCCTTTAGCTCAAATTTTCCCTATATTTTAAGGAGGCGATTTTTGCACTCCCTTTTCTCCATTTGCACTCTTTATATTTTAAATTACTGTTATTATTTAAATTTCCACTAAGTACTTCTCTTTTAATATATATACTTCTCTTCTAATAATCACATTGAATTGGTATGTAGATGCCTTTCCATATTTATAAACCTTCCATATATGCATAATTTGTGTGGTTTCAGCATCTCTCTCATCTTTTGAGTACACACTCTACTTGTGATTTCTCTACTAGTGGCCAACTTGAGCAAATGAGTGTGCCTTTATCACCAGGCTTGGATAGTTAGAGGTTCTATATTTCAATTCTAAAAGTGTCCAATTTTGGTTGCTGACTAAAAAAAAGACAATCAAGTTAATGTTTCTCTATCACCCAAATAGTCAAATATTAAATCTTAACTTCTCATTTGTTTTCCAATAAAGAGAAAGATAACATGTGTGACATGTAATTATGAGAGATCAAACTACATACAATAGTGTAGTTGGTTTATTCATTACAACTTAATTGATATATGATTAGCGGGCTAATACTCGATATTCCATGTGGTTAGGCAGTTTTTTGTGTTTTGGCAGGAAGGGCAGTCCACAACCTTGCCCCAGTTTTGTCCAGACAAATGACCGGCCACCTCCTAATTTATTCCCTTTTTGATGGCATCTTGAAGCTCCATCAATGTCCACATTTTGCCCGTTGGAGTGATTCCAGATTTTGCCAACGACGTGATTCCATACTTTTTGTAAAGATCCATGCATTTGAGGAAATAAGCATCTTGGTCATACATCTAGAGTGAACAGGTGCCATGTTTTCTCCACTCAAGCTCTTAGAAAGTTTCATTGTCACCCTTCTTCACATCTGGCCAGATTAGAGTCAATTGGGGCTACATTGTTGACAACTGATCCATGAATGAGCAAAAACATATAATACATTTTAATTAATTAATAATTAAATTATATGAAATGAGAAACAAAATAATGTACATCCTAGATTTGATGAAAAAGTTAACTCATTAGTACCTTAGTCCTGTCAAAATGTCTAGTATCACAGTTCACTGGATATGGGACTGTGTTGTTACTGGGCCACAACCCATAAATGGTAAACCCTTATGAGGTGTTAAGACTAAGGGTGGAATCAGTACGGTTACCAAACCGATCAACCCTAACCGAATACCGTTCGACACTGAGCGGAATCCGAGGTTTCGGAGCTGATGCCGAACCGTCGGACATTGGTAACCGCTCTTTTGGTATCAATCGGGATCAGTTGGATACAATCTATATTAGGCCTACCGATAGAAATGATTATGGGCTCAATTTTTGGCCCAAATGCAATTTCAAGCCTAAAAAAATAATTTCAAGCCCACAAAAACTCTTTTAAGCAATGAAATTGCCTACACTCCTATCAAATTATCACTTACATTAATAATTTCAGTAACTCTTATAAATACAAATAAGTGACAATGAGTAATAAGTACAAACTTACAAATTAGAAAACTAACTAACTTACAAATTACAAAACTTATAATATGGGTAATCTTAGTTGTTTGACCAGTGGGTAATTTAATAGGAGCAGTATTAAAAGTTGTCATATTCTCTAATAAATTGGCATTAGAGACCATATGATCGGTGATGCTTGATTCGATGATCTAAGTGCCAATGTTAAAAGAAGAATGAAAACATGAAGGATTACCTGCAAAGTTGGCCATTAAATTATTTTTACCATATGGTATTAAGGCAAGCAATTTATTGTATTGTTTGGCAGTCAAGGTCGGTGCCACTTGAGCACATGTTGTTGTCGCAGCAAATGAACCCATAGAAGCATTGTGGGAAGAATAAGAGTTAGACTTGGCAGCGCCATTCTTCTTCTTACAATGAGATTCTGTATGCCTTAATGTATTACAAAAAGTGCAATGCATATAAAATTACATAAGGTATTATTCTTGCATATGACCATGTTGAATTTAGATGCTCCACATGTGAAAGGGCTTAAGAAAACATAAGAAGATAACTGATCATCCCAATAACATTTCAAAACAGTATAATAAGAGGCTATGGATGAGTTACCTTGTGCATGATTGGCAATAGCGTGACGGATCTCAAAAATCCTAGGGGCATTCTTTTGAGAAAACTTTTCGTGGAGGTCCTCTCACTATGAATGATTTTTTGTGAATTTTCTTATTCATAATCATAATTGTTGTACAGCCGAGACATAAAATGTTTTGAAAGGATTTCAAATGAAAGGTTTGAAGAACTTGTTTTCGATAATTTAAGAATCCAACGGAAAATGACTTACACTATGTTTTTCACTGGAAAAGGTTTTGTGGTTTTCAAACTAGCCAGGGTCCCATGAGGGAAAACTATGATTGTATGAGATGCTTACCCCCTATATTGTTTTTGTGTTACTTTTTTATTGGATGTTGTATGAGCATGGTAAAGAGACGAACTTGGACGAGGGTTGAGCAGAACAACATCTTGAGACTTGTCAATTTCCTGGATTCAATTGGTGTTGTTTTTTAATTGATATCTTTTGTCGAGTATGTTTTATATGATTTTTCCTCCATTAATTGGAGATGATTTTGAGCTATTTTTTTTTATTATACGTTTACGTTGTTTTGAAATCTTTATTCTATGTTTGCTATGTATTTCGAATTATGTAATTCTTCAAGGTTGCAATGAACTACCATAACCTTGGGGGTTGGTTTTATAAAGAAGTTTTATTTTATGCTTTCTGCTATTTATTATCTCTTATCCAACCCATACTAAACTCAAATGGCTTAATCTGCCTTGAGTATCTTGGGAAATTAATACTTGATTTTGTGATATTAATTCCTTGGGGCATTCAAGATAGGTGGCTCTGTTGTATACGCGGGGTTCGGAGTGTGACAGTTAAAGTGGTACCAAAGCAATGTTTTTAAAAGGTTTTCGTAACTATTTCGTTTTCAAACATTATCTTTGGATTTGTTAAATTTTTTATTACCTTTTGTAAGGATTGTTTTCTTAAATGTATTATTTCGAAATTTTAGTGAAGTATTTTCAAATAGTTCTTATTTTTAAATAATTGTTATTTTCAATAAATGTTTTATTGAAATGTAAACGGCAAAATTCGTGTTGAAATCTTTTGAGGATTACCTTTCGGTTTTCAAAGATTTGTTAAGAGTTCAATCGAGTTCTTTGTCTCGAATTTGGAAATCTTCTTTAAAAACTGTGGATTGAACATTGTTTCTACAAAGTTTTGGAGTCAATCTCTTGAATGCGAGTTGATTTGTTTCCTTATACTCGGTTCATTGAGATTATTGTTGTTTCTTCCTGTTTGGTTAATCCAGTTGATAAGATGTTATCTCGACCTCACATCCGTGCTCAACCTATGCATGATCTAAACCAATGTCAATTGGAAGATCAAGTTGAATTTTGACAAACTCTTAAGGAACAAGAACATAAGCGGTAAGCTAAGTATTTTGATGACTTTATGGAGCTGACACCTTTGAGTTTTGAGGAATCTTCGAGAAAGAAAGGTCTGCAAGTTGGATCAAGAGTATTCAAGAAAGATTTGAGTTTCTGAAGGTTCCACCCGAGTATAGAGTGAGGATAGTAACTCACCTCCTCAAAGGAAAAGCAAGAGCTTGGTGGACGTCTGAAATGCACTCAAAGGATTGGAGTATAATCAACTTGAGAGAAGTTTGAGCAGTTGCCCAATAATTTTTATTTGTCTACGATTTTGGAGACTAAAATAGGATGAGATGAAAGTTATTTAGCCCACTCAATTTATGATTAAGCATGTGATGATTGGTTAAGGAGTCAATACTTATTGTACTCCGAAATTGAGTTGCATGATGTATTTGTTTTGAGGGAATATGAGACTTTGACACACTCGCGACGAGTGTTGAGATCTCAGGTATTCTCAAGGCAAGTACCTCCAATGCATACCTTGTTTTGGTTTGTGAAAAGTAAAGAATGATAGATGAAATCTCATTTTGAACTGTTTTCTACATACATTGATGTTGACCATTGTTTTTGTGCTTATTTGGATATTAAGGATACAATTAAGTTCACTCGAGGATTTGTAGAGTAAGACCTGAAATCGTGTTGGTAAAGAACTAATGATGTACTTGCAAGTAGTCGAGTTCACTCAAGGTTTGAGGAATGTAGTTCGAAAGTACTTAGTTGGAGTAGGACTGTTGACATACTCGAAACTAATGGAAATAGTTTTGGCTAGAAATGCATAACTATGAAAGACTTATGCAGGAAAAAAAGTTGGTTGAAAATATCAAGAAAGAGAAATTATGTTTTAATTATAAGGATAATGAACATTTTGGAGGCAGGTACCTATATAGAGCAAGAGCAACCATAAATAACGACTTCAAGTTAAGAAGAAGCAAGTGGTTAAACAAGATGATTAAGGATATGCGCCTGTTGCTAGGACAAGAAGAATGTTCATGATAGAGGAGCAATCTAATGACATAAACCACACTTAGAATGACTTTGCACCATTAAGTTTGAATTTTATTGGTTTTAGTTGCATTTATTCGATTGTTTTTTATGCATAGGGACAGAATAAGCCCATATCCGTCATACCTCTAAAATAGCGGAAAATGACTTTTGTGTCATTCTAGTGGCGGCGTGTTGGCGCATAACTATATCTAGCTAGCAAGTTCACATCGAATGAGATACCCGGTCTAATACATTGAGCCAAATATAATAATGCGCCTATTGCACTTAGGTATGAGACTTCTGGTGCCAATAGCTCTTCATTATCATCTGCGGGACGAAACAGATCCTTCTTAGGATCTAAAATATGGACGATCATTGGCGTTCTCAATGGCTTCGCTTTATCCTCATTAAAACGTCTTAACATCTTTTGGATGTAATTCGATTGATAAACCAGAATTTCATCTGTATAGTGCTCGAACTTAAGGCCAAGACATAAATTCATTCTCCCAAGATCTTTCATCTCGAATTTCAACTTTAGGTGCTTAGCGGTTTCCTTGATCTCTTTAGGAGTACCAATTAGATTCATTTCATCGACATAAACACTCATAATAGCAAACCCGGAACTTGTTTTCTTAATAAACACGCAAGGGCATAGATTATTATTCAAATATCACATCCCGATCAAATATTCATAAAGTGAGCGGCTCAAACAAATAGAGAGCGTGTTCCATGGTCTGGAACTATTTGCATCGGGTATCTTAAGTTTTTCGGGAACTTTCATATATATCTTTGTATCAAAATCCCCATAGAGATAAGCAGTGACCACATCCATAAGCTACATACTCAGTTTTTCGAAAACTACCAAACTGATAAGGTAATGGAACGTTATGACGTCCATTACGAGAGAATACATTTCCTCAAAATCAATATCAGGGCATTGACAAAATCCTTGCGCCACTAGACGAGCCTTATATCTCACAATTTTGTTTTTCTCATTACGTTTTTTTACAAATATTCATTTAAATCTTACAGGTTTAACATAGGAAGGTGTAGGAATGATAGACCCAAACACTTTTCTCTTTGTCAAATAATCTAATTTGACATGAATTGCTTTTTTCCATTATAGCCAGTCGTCTCTACGTTAACATTCATCAACGGAGCGAGGTTCGATGTCACCCTTAGTTAAGATTTCGGTAGTTACCGTGAATACAAATACATCATCGATGATAATCTCGTTCAGATTCTCTTGGGAGTGGGTTCAAATGTTAGCGCGTTCTCCAATGTCGTCTCTTGCAAGACGAACCCATAATTCGGAACTATCTTTTGAGATGGATTGGTTGAGATCGCGATGTCAAGAGAACTCATTTATGACAAATTTACCCT
The DNA here is from genome assembly GCA_003254865.1 of Dryas drummondii. Taxonomy (NCBI): domain Eukaryota; kingdom Viridiplantae; phylum Streptophyta; class Magnoliopsida; order Rosales; family Rosaceae; genus Dryas; species Dryas drummondii. Next base: position 1,015,797 of record QANW01008560.1, on the reverse strand, counting down.
CTTCTGGAGATAAGAATCATTTAAACCTAGTGATCTACCTCGTTTTTGGGTAGAGACATATGATTAGTTAACCACTATGGCCGTACCTTGTTTATTTGGGACGATACGTCCTACAAAGACGGATATCCTTGCAGGCATGTTTACAGCAGGTATATGTGATCTCGTCACTTTAGCTAGATTAGAGAAAGCATTTGGTATATTATGGGCTACACTCTGTAGATCTAGAATTCTCCGCACTTCAGTATCACATTGTGCAGTTCGGGGATCGAGATGAGACATAGTGGGGACATTTCACGTCAATTAGCGTCGTTCATTAGGAACGGTAACGTTCTTATCTCCCCTTAACAGCGGGAAAACTGTCTCATTAAAGTAAAAATCCATAAATCTTGTGGTAAAGATATCGCCTGTCAAGGACTCTAAAAAACGTATAATGGATAGGGATTCATAACCGACATATATGTCCATCCTTTGTTGAGGACCCATTTTGGTACGTTGTTATGGCGCAACTGGCACGCAAATTGAACACCCAAATACGTGTAAGTGCGAAACGTTAGGTTCATACCCAGTCACCAATTGTAACACAGAATAAGGTTAGGTAGTAGTGGGCTTCAACAGAACCAACATAGCTGCATGCAAGATTGCATAGCCTCACGTAGAAATTGGAAGCTTGGTGCGCATAACCAAGTTTCGTGCGATTATTTGTAATCTTTTAATGAACGTTTCTACGAGACCATTTTGGGTGTGAACATAAAGAACTGGATTTTCAACATCAATTCCAAGGGGAATGCAATAATCATCGAAAATTTTCAATGTAACTCTCCAGCATTATAAAGTCGTATGGACTTTATGAGATAATCTGTGTGGTGGGCCCTCAATTTAATGATATGGGAGAGGAGTTTAACAAAAGCAGCGTTTCTTGTGGATAATAGTATAACATGTGACCACATGGTCGATGCATTAACCAAAACCATGAAATATTTAAATGGTCTGCATAGTGGTTGGATAGGTCCATAAATAACTTCTTGTATTCTTTACAGAAAAATGGTGGAGTTTTTACTAGTATTTGCATATGATGGTTTGGTATTCAACTTTCCTAACGAACGAGTTTGGCATAGTGTGTCACTAAATGCAGGATCCTTATTAGTAAGGGGATACCCGTGTGATGAATTGAGGATACGGCGCATCATACTTTGACCTGAGTGTCCCAATCGGTCATGTCATAGCAAGAAATTGTTCGAACTGATTAACTTCTGGCTAACTATGTGATTTGCCTCAATCAATCTAATCGTGGTTATGTAGAGACAACTCGAAAGGCATTTCAATTTTTTCAATGTATGCTTCTGGCCGTACAAATGAGAGCTTATGTAAAGATATTCCACTCCATTTTCCTCAGTAGTTTCAACGTGATAACCATTGGCTCGAATATCCTTAAAATTCAATAACGTTCTTCTGGAACATGAAAAATATAAGGTCTCATTAATGGTAAATTCAGTACCATTTGACAACATAAAGTGGGCTTTGCCATAGCCTTTTATCATGTTGGATTAGCCTGATATGGTTGTCACAGAGGTATGAGTAAACAATAAGTTTGAAAAACACTTCGAATCTTGGAGTATGGTATACGTAGTATCACTGTCAGCCATACAACAAACTTCCCCACTAAACATGCATATTCATAAATTTAATTTAATAGATCACATGTATAAAAATAAATAACTTTATTGAATTAAATAATATTCGAACATAATCAAATTTTCAAAACTAATATTCCAAGACATAAATCACCAAAATAATCCCAATATAAAACATTATTCATATAATAAAATAAAAAAAATATGGCACAAACACCGATCATATTTATGTCATCAAGTTTCTAGTCCTCGAAGTGTCCAGTAGCAGCTTGGAAATCGATGACCTTTAAGGTGGTATCCATAGGAAATAATCCTTCAACGAAGTTGGTCTCTTAAGTTCCGCGACTGGCATGATACTTCTTTATAGCTTACACTGATGCACGGCAGGTGTGAGATCAGTGATTAGTTCCTCCACATCGATAATAGAGATCATGCTAATTATGATTCTGGGGGCGACGGGCAGGACCAGTGTTCCTCTCATTTCAGGTTCTTAGGGTCGAGGGATCGTGGTTCTTACCATGTGAGCCTTGGCCATGAGAATTCGAGTTACGTGGGCTATGGTCGTGTGGGCCTTGACCATGTTGGCCTCGGTCCTACGGGCTGTTACTCTTACAACCTTTGCATCCATATCTCAAGCAGTCTGACTTTAGGCCTTTTCCATGACCCCGATTTCCTCTTTCGTGATTTGAATCGCAATGAGCAACAATGTTTGCTTTAGGCAATGATGCTAATTTAGTACCGACATGTCGGGCTTGATTATTTGTCATTAATAAGTTGTTGTTCTTTTCGGCGAGCAACTGAGTAGTGATCAACTCTGAGAACTTGTTAAAATTCATCTCCCTATATTGTTGCTACAAAACCAAATATGAGATAGGGAAGTTAAAGAAAGTCTTTTCTAGTAGGTCAGCTTCGGTGAGCTCCTTACCACAAAATTTGAGGAGTGACCGGATCCGGCAGATCTCCAAATTATACTTATTCACGAATTTGAAATACTCAAAACGGATGTTCTGCTAGTCATGTCTTGATTTAGACAAAAAAATGGTATTCGGATGGTTAAACCACTTTTCTAGAGTGACCCAAAGAGCTCGTGGATCCTCTTCAGCGAGATACTCAACTTGGAGTGCTTCCTCCATATGTTTCTTGATGAAAATCATGGCACTTGCCTTAAAAGACTTTGCGACAATATTGTCAGCATTAATCGTTAACCACATCTTCTTTGCAATCAAGGTTAAATAAGCATGAATATAAAATTGTTTTATAAAACCTACTTGGTTGAAGAGCAGATTGAATGACGATCCTCTTTTTGTTTGGCGATCCACAATCCCAAAGCTTTTTTGTGCTGATAATGTGTTATAAAAGTATATGAAAGTAGGGTTTGAGGTAGAGGAAAATATGATCTGTATTTTCATTCATCAGATAACTATCTTTATATAAAGGTAGGGTTTACTAGAGTTTAGTACAATTACAAGTATGCCCCTACAATTATTTACAGGAATAGCTACACTAATAAAGTATTTACAACGTACCCTTTATACTTATCTAAAGCCTTTTAAGTTAGCTAAGTGGTCAGATGGACAAAAAAGATTGGGATTAAAGTTAAATATATATAGGTACGTTCAATCCCTTACTAAATAAAAGTCTAAAACTAAAAGTTTCACCATATGCACTTTGGTTTTTTGGTAAACAACCACCACGTACATGCACTTTCCTTCACAAAAATTATGCTGGACATATCAAAATAACAAAAGAAAAAACAACCATTCATATGTGTATAGTAGTTGATTAAGCAATATCAAATAAAATTGACAATCACTATGTCCTTTTAATCAATATACATATGTGGCCAAATATACATATTCACTATATATCTTATGAAACTATTTTTAGTATTGCTTAGGTACCTTGAACTGAAGCATCATTGAGCTTCATTTAATTGCAATAAATCAAAGTGAAAAAGGGCTTGGAGTAATCCACCTACGTCCACTAAGTAGCTCTCTTTTAATGAATATACCTCTCTTCTAATAATCAAACAGAATTGGTAGATGCATATCCATATTTACAAACCGTCCATATATGCATAATTTGTGTGGTTTCATAATCTCTCTCATCCATATATGCCTGTTGAAATTTTATTCTACACTATGAGAATGTTAAAAGTTATCTCCATAAATGTTCCTTCAAATGATGAGTATGCATTTATCAGACGTACTTGTGATTTCTCTGCTAGTGGCCAACTTGAGCACATAAGTGTGCGTTTATCATTAGGCTTGGAGAGTTGGAGGTTTACTCTATTTCAATTCTAAAAGTGCCCAATTTTGGATAGACTTAAGAAAAAAAAAAAAAAACCAATCAAATTAATGTTTCTCTTTCACCCAAACAGTCAAATATTAAATCTTATGGTGTACGCATTATCATGAGTGACATAAAAATGATGATAATTAGCATCATCATCATTGTTGCATAGCTTTTCTTCATTGTTGAATGGAGTAAGCTAGTGGTACTACAAGAAAAAGGAGTTTAGGTGACAGTGATTTCGTCGCCTAATGTTTTGGGTACCGAAATCAATTCGTTGAGAGAGGCGTTGCTCAAACCTCGTCGCAGTAGATATTAGGCGACGAATGTATTATTTTGTCGCCTAATTAATTTGTCTCCATTGGTCGCTTGGGGCGATGAATATACACATCGTCGCCTAAAGACAGTTTAAGCAATGCATATCTTCGTCACCCAAATGCACTTTAGGTCAAGAATAAAAATTTTGTCGCCCAAAGGTTTTATATTTTTATTTATACAAAAACTATATAATACAAAATTTATTAATAAATTTATATAACACAAATTAGCATTTGAAACTTAAATTTATATAACACAAATTAACATAAATTTAATACAAAACTATATCATTGGAATCCTGGACTGGCAGCGGTGGTGACAATTGCATTTGAAACCCAGGTAGGTACTAGGTAAACATCTGATGCATCTATGCTTGCACCTATGCCTACATCTGTGCTTCCATCTAAGGCCTCACGAGTCGCTTTCACGGAATCTAGCTGATGCTACAATTGCTCCACTCGAGCGGTCAATTCAGCGACGACTCCAAATGGCTGAGATACTGACGAAGAAGACGAGGAGGCACTGATGTCACGAACCCGACCATATCTCATGCCGCGTATCTCCCTACCAGGCCTAACACCCAGTGTGTCCGTCATAATATGAAGGCCGAGATTGGGTACTTCGATTGACTCCGACAGTGTCAGGAGGGTGTTGGCTGATCAATTCCTTCAAATACCTCATCTTGTTGGCCACCATCTCATCCTTCGAAATGTTATCCACAAGTTAGAAATTTAAAATTAAATATAAATATAAAAATTTGTAAAAAAAATTAAAAGATAAAAAACTAACGTATTTCGATATGGCCACATCACAATCGGGTCGAACATAAACATCTCCGTAGGTGTCGATCTCCTGGAATTGCGAACCCGCCTGAAAAATAAAATAATGTTGTCAAAATCTCAAACAATACTAACGAATATATATGTATTAGATTAAATAATGACATACTTGACGTCGCGACTCCAACTGGTATGAGATGGGCTTCGAGCCACCATGATGTTCAATTCTTGTTGGCGCTTTCCAGTTCTTAACATTGGCGGTCGACTTCTTCTGTTAAATGTTAGACAAATTGTAAATGTGTTAGTACATATACAATAAAGGTATAATATAAGAAAATAGTATTTTTTTAAGTTTTAAAATTATATAACGTACACTTAGGAGTCTGGAACTCCGTGCACAAATACTGCCATTGGGCAAGCCGATCTACCAACTCCTCAGGGGGTTGACCAATGCCTCAGCTGCCGACGCCCACATCAGATATTCTCTATGCAGCTCGTACTTCCACTGTTTATAAGTATTGTTGAATAAACCTATACCGAGTTGTGGTGGCATCCTCCCCCACGTTGTAATTTACCTAAAAAGAATAAATATTAAATTGTTAGTGTTGATCAAATTCATCATTTTGTATTAATCAAGCTATACTCACTGAGATTAAGCCCATCATGAGATTCTTGTGTGCGGGATCAAGCTTTTTCTAACTAGGGTAAAATATGGGGCAACTGGTGCGAACAAGCCCCCCAACGTCATGCGCAAACATATAGTGGAACTTTGGGTCAGCTGGTTGTCGGTAATCATCCGCGCACACGATCAAAATCATCGTCATCGTCGCGCGCGTAATCTTTGCCGACTTCAACCATTTACCTAGCTCCCTCGACGCTTTGGTATCTGCAAAAGCAAATATAATAATTAATTTCACTGTAATATTAGAACATTCAAATACAATTGAATCTAAACAAAATCAGTATTAATATTATCTTACCTTGGCCAGGTGGTGTCTCTCCATCTCCAGGGGTCGCGACGATGAAGAGTGGGCAGCTGCATCACCAACCTAACCATAATTGTGAGATCGGCGGGCCTTCAGTAGCACATGAACTGACCCAGTACTCAAGTCAGGAGTAGGGGTTATAATGGGATCCGAGGCAACCTCGGACTTGACGTCCTAGATCCACCCGCTCTTGCTATTATACTCATCTGCATATTTTAAAAAATATTTATATTAGTTAGAAATAAAATTGTTGTCTGGAAAATTGTTAAATGTATGACCAACTTAAGAGATATAAATGTTGAGAGTAATGTGGAGCAATGTCCCACATCGGAAAACTAGAGTTTAGCATATGTGCTTATAAGTCTTGGGCCTCTCCACCTATTGCCAATTGGTTTTGGAATGGATGCCTAGATTTCTTCATGGTATCAGAGCTTAGTTATTCGCGTCTAAGGCCCAACACACACATGTGCTCCCACGTTACCCAATACAATTTGTTCACGTGTAAGGCTCAAAATCTCGCCACACATGCGGGGGCGTGTTGAGAGTAATGTGGAGCATTGTCCCACATCGAAAAATTAGAGTTTAGCATATGTGCTTATAAGTCTTGGGCTTTTCCACCCATTGCCAATTGGTTTTTGAATGGTTGCTTAGATGTCTTCAATAAATAGCAAACCAAAGTAATGACTTACTAATCTAAATCACTAGAACTACTAATTTCTTCGTTGTCTGAGTTACTTGCATACACCACTTCATCATCATCATCGATAAAATCATCAACATCAATTCGCAGAAGAGACCTGAATCAATTAATTGTTACGGCATCAATCTCAATTGGAGAAATGTCAAATATCTCGATTTGTGGTATGATAATATCATTGTTGCGAGCGATATATGAATTTGGTATGATCAAAGATGAATCCTCTTGGTAGGCCACGTCATCCTGATTTTCCTTTTCCGAAATATCTTATATATTTCGGTGTTGAATCTTTTGAGCTACTTTCCAACCCTCACCCGCCTTAGGATCATTGAATATAGGGATCATCCTCATATCACTGAGGGTTTGTGCTCATAGATATTAAGTTATAATTGCGTTTAATACCGCCCACCATAGGGTCTGTATTAAAACAATAACACTTAAATGACAAAACTTTAAAGCGTTCTATGTACAACACTTCATGTACACTCATCAGTTTGCCATAAAAATCCATCGTGGTAGTGCCTTAGTTCCTTGGCACACAAATCCCACTATTTTGAGTGGCCAACTAATCATCTCATTCCACAACCAAAAACTTAACTTCATTCACATTACATTCAGAGTAAGTTTCAACTTGAGCAATGCTACTCGCCAAAGCCATTAAATTCTTGTTGTACATGGGCGAATTATCATCCCTTAGCTTTTGTATCTGTTAAATACAATGCAATTATAGATATTACAAAAATGATTACAAACAATTATTGTCATTAATACTTACATATTCCCTAAACATTCCCAAAAATAATTCTCTGTGCTTTTTTTGTATATTTGAAGGATAGTCGTGCTTCATCAATTCCTTATTCTCTTCGAGTAAAGATACCACTTCGTCGCAATTATTGATTATGAACCAATGAATTACCTCCATGATGTCTTTCAAGAGTTCACATCTAGGGACTTCGCCAAATAGCCGTGCGGTTTGAGAAAATACAAAAAGTGTCTCGTTTCTATCACCACTGTTGTTGCGTTGGGGCCGATTGAATGACGTCTCAACATTACAAAGATACATTGCACAATAAGTGAGGGATTTATTTGCAATGTATGCCTCCACTATGGAGCCATCGGGGAGTGCCCTTTTTTGGACGTACTTTTTATACGTGCCCAGCATTCTCCAAATGGAAATACATAGTGAGACAACTTTTTTTATAAACATCAAGGAGAACATCAAGCTAAACTTAAAGAATATTAACAAAACGGTTTAGGAACTGTTACCTTTCTATTAGGTACATCCACCGATAACTGACCGGCCAAGCAAGAGTTGCCTCATCCGATAAATGTATCAACAAGTGGATCGTTATATCAAAAAATGCAAGTGGAAAAATTTGTTCGAACTTGCATAGGATGTATACAATCTCATCTTTCAATATATCTACATCTGACACATGCAATGACTTGGTACATATCTGCTGAAAGAACCTCGACAACTGAATTATCGATTCAACCACATCTTTGGGCAAAAAATTCTAAATACTCACCGGAATAAGTCTTTGCAATAACACATAAGAATCATGACTCTTCAATCCAGATATTTTGTATGCGTCAGTTTTCATATTTCATGAGATATTAGCCACGTACCCATCTGGAAATTTCACAAATGCAAGAAAATTTAAGAATTCTTTATTTGCCTCAGGCTTCACTGTATAGAATGAATGCTTCTTTTGAATTTTGTCACTCTTCTTTTCTAACCACAAATGTTTTCGTATGCCCATTTCTGAAAAATCTTGATGAACCTTGATTGTCCTCACGAAACTTTCACACACATTCTTCTTAATATGCATCATATCAAGATTGTGCCTTATTTTTAACTTGGACCAGTACTCCAACTCGAAGAATATCGACTTGTTCATCTAATTTAGATGTGCAAGTGGTCTAGGCATATCTTTGATATCGGGATGTTTACAAATCTGACCAAATATTAGGTTGTTCATTGGGGAGGAGAGGGTAGGGGAGGTTTCGGTGGTGCTGATGGTAGAGACAGAGAAAGGAGAGAGGCGGGGAGAGAGAGTGAGGCAGTGACGCAAAGAAAGAGTGGGCGGCGGTTGGGGTTGGGGTCGGAGAGGAGAGGGAAGGGGGGTCTATGGGAGAGAGGGAGTAAGAAGAAGATAGAAAAAGGAAGAAGAAAAAAAAATTCACAACTTTTAAGAGACGAAGTGGGTTTCGTCTCCCAAAGAGACTTTAGGAACTAAGGTTGTGAAATTTTTTGCGGGAATTAACCCTGCCAATTTTTTCACACCTTAGGCGACGAAATCATTTTGTCTCCCAAAAGGTCCTTAGGAAATTTCGTCTCCCAAGTGAGACGAAATTCAAATTTCATCACTTAAGGTTTTTTTTTTTTTAACCACGATTGTTCATAAATTTGATCATCGTTACTTAACTTCTACACTTCCGATTAAGTTAAATTTTTGCATGAATGATTTTTTAGTGAGAAACTAAAAAAATGAATGATTTGCATAGTTGAAAACATGATCAAGATGTGATTTTCTATATATAAATACACTGAAAGAGTATTATTCTATTAATTTTTTCGTTAAAACTTTGCCGATTCAATAATTGTGAAGACCACAACGTGATTTCGGTGATCGGAGCCGTTCATTTTCTATGTTCATACTCAAAGATCATCCTTACAAAAAATCGGCCAAATCGGAATTCATACACCTGTTCGATTGTTATTAGAAAAACCATGATCGTTTATAAGTTCAACCATCATTAACTTACTTCTACATCTCCGACGGGTCGGATTTTTTACAGAGATAATCTTTAAGTAAGGAACTATAAAATGAATTGTTCAGATAGTTCGAAACATGATCGCATCATACGCTTATACATATATATATGTACACAAAAATTGGCATTGGGAGTTTGTGTAACGACCCGACCCAAATTTTCACAAAAAATTTAAATTTTTATTTAATTATGTTTTTAAGAGATTTAAAAAAAAAAAAAAAGATGTTGAATTATATTTTAAAGAATTGAGATTTATTTGAAAAATAAAAAGGGTTTTGACTTAAATATTTATTTTTGTTTTAATTTGGGGCTTGACCCAAAGTTGACCTTTGAAATAAATGGGCTTTCGATTTTGACCTTGGGTCCGTTAGAAAGGTTTCGAGTCCACGAGTTCGTAGACATGTAGCACACGTCGTTTCGAGTTACGGTTTGAAAAATACGAACATGTGAAGTGAGGGGCAATTTTGTAAATTTATAGAAGTGGGTTTTTAAATACTTAAAATTAGAAAAAAAAATTTCTGATTTTCTCTCTCTCTCTAGAAATTTCTACAACCCACTCTCTCTCTCCTTTATCTCTCCCTCCCCGCACTCTCTCTCGGTCTCACTCCACTTCCGCACCCCCTGCACACACCAGCCCCAGCCACCCCCACTCAGCATTGCCGACCACCTTGCCAGCCTCTGGCTCCGGCGAACCCCCAGGCGCCGACCACCCCCCGAGCCCATTCTCTCTCCCTCTCCCCGACCCTCTTCTCTCTTCTCTATGCGTGACTCCAGCAGGCCGTAGCACTTTCCCGACCAGCTTCTCGGCGGCCCAAGGCCACCGGCCAACGTCCCAGGCACCGACCATTCCCCCCGGCGCCGGCCATCTTCCCTGACGCCTCCTCCAGCCAGTTCAGACCCACGCGCACAGTAACGACGCCAGAGACACTCCTCTGTCTCGCCGGATTCCGACCAAATCCCAGCCCCTTTCATCCTTATTTTTGGTGAGATTTCTTCCCTTTTCATTGGGTTTTCATTTCCCTAAACTAATGTTGTTCAATTTCGAGTAATTGGGAATTTGTAAATTCTGGGGTTGATGCCATTTCGGGTTAGCTTGGGTTTTCGGATTTGGGGGCTATTGTGTTGTTGTTTAGGACAAATTCCTTCCCTAGGAAACTCAATGGCTGTTTAGGACTGAGAAAATTTGTGGGTTTGGTCGAAATTAAATCTAATTGGTTAAATTTGGAGTTGGGGCAGCCACCTTGGGCGGCACCCACAGTGATTCCGAACCCCCGCTGCCATTCGTGAATAAAGGATTAATTTTGGGCAATTGTGGAGTGAGTTATTGATCTTGGTTAGGATGTTTTTGGTTAGGCTGAGCCGGGAGCTTCCGGAGTGTTTATGTAGGGGTTTTGGGTCTATGAGTGGAGTTTGGGAATCGTCGAGCTAGAATGGGAGTCGAGTGTGACGTTAAGTTTAGCACACATTTACATTTAAGTGCCTTGAGTCGGAACTGATTGTTTATTCTATAGGCAACACGGTTGTGGCTCATGACGATCCGGCGGAGGATCGAAGCTAGGGCTATCTCTGTGAGTGGACTTGGTTTCTTGAATGTTTTTATAAATTCATGGATTTGTTTGTTTATGTTTAATATCTTGAGTAATTGATTTCTGAGTAGTGTTGGATTTGTTTTCTTTAAAATGATTTTCATGAACTTCGAGATTTAAGTCATGATTCTTATAATGATTTTATCCAAATATGATAACTTGTGAATTTGACCTTGATTTTAATTGAATTATGGGTTTTAAATGATTATTTGCCTATTTAATCATTTGAAAACCAAATATGAGATTTTAGCTAGTTTTGAAAATTTGTAAATGAGATTTCCAGGTTGAGTATTGCCTTAGTTAATTTTGGAATTTTCGTTGTGGAGGATAACTTATTTTGAATTTGGAATTTATGCAATAAGTTTATGGATTTAAAGTTTCTTGGGAAAGTACAATAATCTATTCTTGATGGAAAAAAGAGATTTTGTTTGGGTTATGGAAAAAAATGGTTTTCAAAACCACCCTTGCAGTACCCTACAGGTTATCAGATTGGATAGGTCTTTGGGACCCATCACGACACACATATAGGCTTTGGGCCGTGTGTCGGGATGCTTCGCCCTTTGGGGGCTACTCTGCGTGTACGTATGACCAGGATTGCCTGCACGTGCTGATTTTATTCACATGTGTGTATGGCCAGGATATTGCCTGCACGTGTTGATTTTATTCGCACGTGTGTATGGCCAGGATATTGCCTGCCTGTGCGATGCAGGAATTCCGCACAGGTATATGGCCAGGTTATTCAAGGTATATAGCATGGTGGAAAATGAATTTGGTTATTTTTAGAAATTATTAAATATGTTTTTAAGTGAGGGATTTCTTTTGAATTCTATCAAGGTTGTTGTTACGATGTTTTACGGTTCGTTTGTTTTAAGAAATGGTTATCTTGAGAAATATATATTGTTTGATAGGATTTCTTAAGTTTAAATAAACTTTATGGTTTTAAACTGGGGGATTTCAAAGAGTGACGTGAGGTCTTAGAGCTAAACGTAGTTTTGAAGGATTTTCTGAAACAGGAAGTTTACTTTTGTTTTCGTTTTTATTAAACTGTCCACTCACTGAGTTTGTCTCACGGATTATTTTGTTTTGTTTTAAATTGTCCCCCCAGGTAATAGCTTTGGTGGAGGTCGAGCCAATCACGTCGAGGCAGTCACATCCATATTCCTACTCGGACCAGTAAGCGTCATTTAATTTTTTTGTAGAAATTTCTTGTAATAGAATAGAGGCTCTGATAACCACCTTAAATATTAAGTTGGTCTCTCTGTGAAATTGTTGGGTCTGAGACCTTTTTTGGTTGTGGTAGAGGTGATTGCTGTTTAGAACTGCTTTTTAACAGGTTTGAAATTTCTGGGTTGGTCCATTTTCAGGGGAGGTTTTGCCGAATTTTCAGTAGGATTTTCCTTGATTTTGGATTCCCGCATGACCTCTCTGGGTTTCAGAGTGGAATCTGGGGGCGGTCCTGTCAGTTTGGGTAATTTGTCTCCCAAAGTGCCCGTAGGAGACGAATTTACTTTGTCACTCAAAGAGACCTTAGGAGACGAACGTCTGATTTCGTCTCCTAAAATGACTTTGGGCGACGAATTCACAGAGTCGTCTCCCGAAGTATAGTGCCAAGACCATTTTGGCACGCAATTGTGGGAGACGAAACCACAGTCACCATTTTCGTCTCCAAAAGTGACTTTGGGAGATGAATTTCAGTTCATCTCCCAAAGTGTCCGTCTCCTAAGCTTCTTTTTTTTTTTTTTTGGTTGAGCCACCACCCACGTTGCATTAAATTGGTATCAAAGCTATGGTTACTAGCTGGTGGTTGTTATCACAAAAAAAATATATATATTACTCTACGTTTCGTAAAGTCATGTAATGTGATGGTTTGGTAGAAGTCCAAGAATTGTTGTTGTGACGTGATAAATACTTCTTCAATCTTATACTTTATGGCGCAACAGATTTATGAGATCAATTAAGTGAGAGAAACATTGTTTGGCCAAAAAAAAGAGAAGGACAAACAATTATTAAAAAAAGGGTTTAATTTGAGATTATTTGGGTAAAATAGTCTTTTAATTAATTGATATATTAAATAAATAATATGATGTGGCAAATAATTAATGTGGAATACAAAATAATTTTGTCACATCATATTAGGACACATAGATCTTGTGCCATAGTAGGGCACAAAATCTTTTCCCTTTCTTAGTTATTGTATCATCTAAATACATTGATTTAGTTTTCTTTATGGCATTTCAGTGATGAAATTTGGTATTTTATATGAAACCAATGAAGAATATGCAAGTAGAAAACTGTCTAATGTTCATTTCTACATATGGGCATTGGGTAATTGATGAATTAAGAAAGCCATTAGAGAAAAAGATCTAATCTTGTTGATAAAGGAGAGGAGAAGAATGTGGACTTCTATGCCTTCCCTTGCTTAGATGCTTATTTGGGCTTTGAATTACTTCAGATTTGGTTTTGGAGCCGCCGACCAATTTCTCGATGGTGGTGGAGGGTGGTGTGGCTGGGTTGGGGGAGGGCTTTAGGGTTTTTTTTTTACAATGGGGCTTTAGGGTTTTTTCACTAATTAAGTAATGGAGGTGTGCAAAAAAAAAAAAAAATGTGTGTTAATAACAGCTCTTTATAGAAATATGATATAAAAATGTGATAAAAGTAGCATTACTCATTAAAATTTATCGAACACCTTAATATTATTTTTTGAACTTACAATATTTTTGAAAAACTTAATTTAACAAACACTCAACTACAACAATACCAAACTAAAGGCACTAAAGCTTTAAAAGTAACCAACAAATAGAAATAAAAACAATATAGAATTAATAGATAAAACCCATCAATAGAAATAATTGGAGAAACGGACCACTTAATAAAAATAATCTAAAGATGATGACCAACACGAGAAGAAAGCGAGAAATCCCAAGATGATTCTTTTGCTGTGGGTGGCTTTGGATTTTTTGGTCCTTTTATTTTTTTGTTGACTTCTAATTTTATTTTAATTTTTTAAATACATCAAATTTTAAAGTATGTTTAATTAATTTTGAGCAGATGCCATACCAACACATCTAACATAGTGAGTAACAGACTTGACGAAATCTGGCTCTATGGAACATGGGATGAAGTTACAGAGGACATGAGACATTCAAACTTTCAGGGACAAAGTGCATAAAAGTTATACTTTCAGGGGGCATTACTGATGATAAGCCTTTAAAAAAATCAATTCAGCTAAACCGCAGATGTTAAGAATTTCTTCTAAGCAATCATACCAAACTAAAATTGTATGAATCCGCAGGGAAAAGAAAATTATACTATGTAAGCAAATTGTACTCCACAAATTTAACCAATTCCTCATATTAACAGCGATATTCAAACCAATTTGGACTCCTACCCACCCAAAAAAGACTACCATGACCAATATTGACCCACAGCACACACAAGTTCCACCATAGGCAAAAAGCTGAAGCTCGAGCTCAAAAGGTTGTTGAACAGTCAGCCAAACCATAAACGTCCCATCTACTGCATCTTTGCCCTTGAAAAGTCCATCTCCGGATGCTGCAAGAAACCATGCAATGAATATTAGAAAATTTGCATACCAGAAGATGCAAATGGTAAAATTTCATAACGGAGCGAGTGAGCAAGTGTTGAAGAGCCTCAAAAAATCACCTCAGACATGAATTTCTTCAAGATCTCTTGCTTCTGCAGTTCCTCACTAGTTGGAAGGCCCATCTGCTTCTGCCTCTGATCAAACTGCAAGGAAAAACATACAGCCACTTAGAAATGATGATGAACCAAAGCACGCAGGCATTCACATCCATATGTAAATATATATTCACAGGGGATCAAAGGACAACACAAAGGATGGGTAGATAAGAGTAGCTTTTTTTCTTTGGGTCCAAGGTTGCTAAGAGTAACTACTTGGCATCATCAAAGAAAGTAAAATTTTCACAAGAAAGAAGTAGGAAATCAATTAATGAATTACCATCATCTTTTCAACAGTCTGACGCGTTTCTGAATCCAGGTCAGATAACTTGCTGGGCTCAGGTTCAACCTTATGGGTGTCTATTTCAGGATCACCTTTCACCAAAGATTTCCACCACTCTTGCTGGTTGTGCTTGGTCAAAAGAATAGAGACAGCAGTCTGATCCTCTGCAATGAGGATGGACATCATGAAATTCATATAGCTCAGATGCTTAAAGCCATTGATTACAATAAGCATCAGAGAAAGGTGATACAGAAATTAAGAGACACTATGCCCCTTCCACAACAAGTATGGAAAGAGAGTGAAACTCAAAACAAAACAGAAAAACTTGAGGCAAAACCCGTAAAGCACACTTGACCACGTTTCTAAAATTTATAACAATTTTTGCAGTAAGCACAGGGCACCGTGTGAATGATTTCACCATTTAACTTATGACTTCATTGGGGATTTAGATAAGCAAACTTTCATTTAATTTGAGTATATGCTCCAATGTACAGAAGTAAAATGGAATGTTGCAGTAGTGTGCAGTAACATACCTATGCTCCAGTAACAATCATCAGGCTTGATAGATTGAAATAGCTCCCCCTGCAAGTATTTAATGTACATTAGTAGAGGCACAAATAACCTAAAAGAAACAAACTGCCAAAACAAAAGGCATGGCAAACTCTTATAAAATTATAAAAAAAAGGCATGGCAAACTGGAAAAAAAATTTCTCCACCATGAAAGTATGCACCCTATATGGCTATCTCTCTATGTGTATGCATCAAAATTTTACTTGGCAAGCTGGGATCATTATCATGACTCATGTCAGCCACATGAATTCTAATCTTCCATTATTTCTGATTACATATAGTATCTCCTACTAAATCTAACTTTTTTTTTACATCTTTTTGTACTACTTCTTGCCATATTAGCCTTAATCCGCCTCTAAAGCTTTTACCATCTACTTTTTGTTATTGCATTGGGATGCAAAAACTATAGAAGACTGCGAATCTAAGATATTAATTTCAATGCATAACAATAATGCAGGGAGACTTACATCAATTATAAGAGGCTGACCCTTGAGTCCAAACTTCAGATGGTTCTTCTTTATCTCACACACAACATTCCTTGATTTAGTTCCAGCAGGCACTGGAATAATAATGTTAACCTCCTCCAGGCTCTGCGTCCAAGAGTACTTCTCCAGATCAAGTCCGTTTCCTTTGTTCGGAGCTGTCCACATAAATTAGCGTTAAAATAGGGAGAGAGATAGAACAAGTTAGTTACACACACCCATCAAGAATTCTGCCTCCAAAGGCCTGAAACAGTGAACATGTTCCCAAAAATCCAAACCCATTAGAAAACAATCATATCAAATTTCCCAGCAAAATCACATTACATTCGTTACAAAGATTCAAATTCTTTAGAAATTTATATTTCACAAAACCAAAACACATGAATGACATGAAATATGAACATGTGCCTAAAATTCCAAACAATCGTATCCAAATACACCAGCAAAATCACATTACATTCATTACAAGAATCAAATTCTTTAGAAGTTTATCATTCACAGAACAAATACACTTAAGCCTTAAAAATTCCATCCCTAAATCCCTCAAATTCTTCGGCAAGCAAACAAATATTAAAATAATACCAAAATAATTTTTTTTTTTTTAAAGATCCTCACCTCTCAATCCATTGTCCTCCTTTTTGTCCTCTTCCTTCTTGTCGACCTCCATAGGCAGCGCTCGCGGCGACGATGACGATTGAGAAGGTTTCGGTTGGGTTTCGTTGTGCTGTTCTTCTTGGATATCGGAGATTATCGCCATGGCTGTCTGTCGATGAAAGTCGAAAATCAGAGAGTTCTCAGTTCGAGGCGTCTACTTAGGGTTATGAACATGTAGAATAAAAATGTAGGATACAGCACTACTGTAATTAGGACCATTAAATTAAGACAATTAAGATTTTAAATTAAATGAAGGGCTGTGATTCCTCAATAGGCAAGTAAAAGGCAGACAACCTAAAGGTAAAGAATTGAAATCCCCCACTTCTTCTGTTTTTTCTCCTTTTTTTTTTTTTTCTCGCAAATTTAATTTTATGGTGTTTTTTTTTAAGTTCATTTTAAAAAAATTAGTTTTTTCTACGATAAAAAATCAAATTCCAATACAGTCCACTCTAATGAAAACCTTGACAATTCTTAGCGCACCCAACCCTTTTTTTTTTTTCACATTAGGAGAATTGTCTCTGTCCAATAGTAACAATTATAGTAATTGTTGGACAATGACAATTCTCACTGTGTAACAATACCCCAATAATTGTCACTGTCCAACAGTAGTTATCTGAGGATAATTACAAATAGTTTTTATTCGACAAATCTTGCCCAAAACTTTCAGATCGCGCCCAACACTTTTATATCGGAGGTCGCCTAACCTCCTTTAAGGCTCCGACAGTGGGATATAGTGAAAAACACAAAGAGATCAGCACAAAAATGAGAGAGAGAGAGAGAGAGAGAGAGAGAGAGATAAAACAAAGAAAGAGATTGCAAGGGGGAGGGGAGAGAGATCACAGAGGAAAGAGATAACAACCAGTTTTTTTAATACATGAGTTATAAACTAATTAAATGGACTTTGTTAGGATATGAGTAAAGTATTTGAGTTTAATTATCATTAAGAGTCCAAAATTGGACTTTAAGATATTTATTTGTTAATTTTATGCTTTAATGAAATTTTTTTAGTTACTTTTAGAATATTCTATTGTTAGACTTTGGGCCTTGTGTATCAAGAACTTAAAATTAAATTCCCTAAGCTAAAGGACAATACTGGGGTGACCTCCATATACACTCAAGCCCCCAAAAATACTTGTTTGGTAGTGCAGACTCAGGATTAGAATCGGTAATTTTTTAGATCACCTATTAAATATTATCTCTGATAAAAAATCAACTCAATCAAAAATTATTTGGTTATATAATTGTTATCGGATAAATGAAGTAAATGGACAATTTGGTCAAGAAACCACGCTTTAAATACAAAATGTCCATTTATTTCATTTATTCGATAATAGTTATATAATCAAACGATTTTCAATTCAGTTGATTTTTTATAGAAATAATTTTTAATAAATAATCTAAACAATAAACGGTTTTGATCTAAAACCTGTGGAAAAAAAAAAAAAAACATTTTTGAGGGATGGGGTGAGCTGCAGTACCCCATGGGGTGACCCAATTAAGCATTGTCCTTTAGCTTAGGGCCGTGCTCAAGGCCAGCTTTGAACACGATATACTTACACAACTATTTGATGATAAAGGAATTTATGGTTCAGCTTCCATAGCTTTAATTTCTTAGTTTATTTTCATCCGTTGGTTTGGTCTATTGTAGCTACTCTATCTATAGCATTTAATCTTTTTTTTTTTTTTTAATTACATGGTAAGACAGTGTGGTGTGCTCTCTTGATAACATGTGTTGATGGCATGTATGCGTTTTGAAATTAGTAAGAAATAAACTCTTTAGTAATTAAGTACGTAATAAAAGTAAAGTAAATTATCTATTTTAAAATAATGATAAACAAATCCACCTAAAAAGTTACAATGATAAATAGGTTCACTTTGTACAAATAAAGTCCATGTTACAGTTTTTTCCTTGTTTTTTGCATGGGTTGGATTATTAGCCTAATTTTTGAACTGGACTTAAAAAAAATAACCCATAAAAGTATGAGGTTTTTTTTTTGTTTTTTTACTTTTTATGCATTTCCCATTTTATTATCTTATAAAGTAATTATAATTCACAATCCGTCTTTTTTTTTAGTTTTGATTAATTAACTGTTATACATGAAATTTGAACTCCGAATCTCTTTTTGATTAGCAGAAGATTAGGTGCAATCCATTAGACCAAATAGGTATAGATTTTTTAGTAACTATATCATTGATATTAAGATCAGATCTAAATTATTTTTGGTTTTATTGAAAATGAGATATTTAATTTAAGAGCAAATTATTTATAAGTACCTCAATTATACACTGATTTTCAATTTAGTACCCCAACTTTGAAAATTTGACAAAAAGTACATTAACTTTCATTTTGTGTCAAAATAGTACCTCCGTNGGCGTGGGGGCTGGCTGGGGAGGGGGGAAGGGCAAGGGGTGGGTCGGGCAGGGAGGGGGAGTGGGCTGGGGAGGGGAGGGCCCCAAAAATTTTTTAAATTTTTTTAAGAATTTTTTTTATTCAAAAAATTTTAAAAATATTATTATATTTTAAATGTGAGGAAAAAGACGAAAATACTTCTGCCACGTCAGCATATAACTGTTTATTTGACAGAAAAATTAACAGAGGTATTATTTTGACACAAAATGAAAGTTAAGGTACTTTTTGTCAAATTTTCAAAGTTAAGGTATTAAATTGAAAATCAGTGTATAATTGAGGTACTTACAGATAATTTGCTCTTAATTTAATGATAATTTTCCACTTTATAAGCCCTTGAGATTAGCCCAAGTGGTGAGAGTGAGTGAGATAAGTGTTAGAATTAGGCTAGCTAGGTCCAGGGTTCAATTCCCTCTAATATAACAAAAACATAAAAAAAATTGCATCATGATGAAAATCTGATTTAGTGTGACCTTGCCCTCAACACAATCTTACTAGAATCCACAAGATTTTGTTTTGGATAATAGAATCCATAAAATTTAAAACCTATCATATATAAAATATGATACGCAATATTAAAATGTTGATCAATGCAAGACAAGAAACTCTCCTCTTAGTATATTAATTGTAAAGTTCATTCATTGCAAATCTAACACACCAACATACATGTGTATAAATATAACCTCTACTGGTAACCTTACTCCAGAGCAAAAGAAGAAAGAAAAATGGCTACAATACGTGTCTGCAGAAATATATTGGCCCCTCTTCTCCTCCTGTCCATACTCAGAGCCACTCAACCCATTGGAACATGTTCTTTTAGCATCCACCTCACCCCAATTGATTCAGTTCTCTTCCCAAAAAATTTAACTTTGGAAGAAAGACTTCAAGCAATGGCTGAAATATCAAGAAATCGAGCTTTTAGTCTCATGTCCATGAGTCCATCAGCCAGAGCTATCAACTCAATAGTACGAGCCCCCATTCTACCTGCTCTAAGTAATTTCTATGTAACGCGAATGGTCATAGGTTCAAATCTATATTCACCTTACTTAATGGTGGATACAGGCAGTGATACTACATGGGTTCAGTGTGGAGGCTGTAAATCTTGCTTTGCTCTCAAAGGAGACAATTTCAAATATAGAGAATCTTCATCATACCGTAACTTACCATGCAACCACCCACTTTGTGTGCCCAAAATATGTGACGAGGGTGGGCAGTGTCTCTACAACACTCAATACACTGGTGGCAGTAACACTAAGGGTTGGGTTTCAACTGACATCTTCACTTTCTTAAGTAGTAGCCAAACCTTTCTAAAGTTCCCTTTAGCATTTGGTTGTGGCTATGATTGTTAAAATTAATAATGTATTTTCTGTAGTTTAGTTTTTTCTACAGGCAGTCGTGATTTTTCCTAAAGGGTATTAGTTGTGTCTTTTAGTATTTAGATACATCTTTTGGTTTAATTCAATAGTTGTGTCCTCTCATGAAGAAGTGTATTTGTAACTATAAATAAGCCAACAATATGGCATATTGCATATATGAAATTTATCAATTAACTATATATATTCTCTCTGTTTTTCATAACTTCCTACAATATATTATAGTTGTATAACCTTTCCCCCAACAAATTCGGTATCAGAGCTGATCGATCCTGCCGCTGTATTAACAATGGCAACAAGTTCAAATTCCTCAAGCATTGGCAATATCCATAATTTAATACCCATCTTTGACGGAGAGAACTACCAATATTGGAGTCTACAAATGAAGACACTGTTCATCTCCCAAGATCTTTGGGATATTATACAAGATGGCTGTGTGGAACCGGAAACTTCATCAAAAGAAAAAGAGACACCAGAAAAGCAGCAAGCTTACAAGGAAAATAAGAAAAAAGATGCCAAGGCTTTGTTCCTAATTCAACAAGGAGTGAGCAAAAATCTTTTTCCGAGATTATTATCTGCTACAAGATCAAAGGACGCTTGGGATATACTCAAAATTGAGTTCCAAGGTTCAGAAAAAGTGATTACCATCAAACTCCAATCTTTGTGGCGGGAGTTTGATAACTTACTTATGAAGGACAATGAATCCATTCAAGCATTCTTCACAAGAGTTTCTGGAATTATAAACCAAATCAGAAGTTATGGTGATATAATTCCAGACAAGAAAATTGTTGAGAAAATCTTAAGAAGCCTACCACCAAAATATGATCATGTCGTTGCAGCAATAGAAGAGTCAAAGGATCTATCTGTATTTTCGCTACATGAACTTGTAGGTTCATTGGAAGCACATGAAAAGAGGATCAACAGGTCTACAGATCAATCCTTGGAGCAAGCTTTTCAATCCAAATTGAATTCGAAGGAGAAAGAAGGCAGACAAAAAGGAGGAGACTTTCAAAAATATCAAAATGGAAGAAACAAGAATTATGGTCATAGAAACTTCAATAAAGGAAGTAGCAGCCACAATAATCAACAAGGAAGCAGCAATTCAAATCATCAAACTGGAAAATCAGATTTTCAATGCTTTGTTTGCAAAAAGTATGGGCACAAAAGTGCAGACTGTCGATATAAGTGTACCCGATGCAAAATACCCAACCATTCACAAAGAGATTGCAGATACAGAAAAATAATGAAGCAAATTTCACTGAAAAGTATGATTCTCAAGAGCAATTATTTTATACATGTCTCAGTTCTCATCATGAGTCACAAGATATATGGTATGTGGATAGCGGGTGCAGCAATCATATGACGGGAAATAAACAATGTTTCGTCAAGTTAGAGGAACAAGTGAATTCACAAGTTAAGCTTGGAGATGGAAAACTACATAACGTGGAAGGAAAGGGTATCATCTCTGTGGAAACAAATGGAGGTACATCAAAACTTATACATGATGTGCTCTATGTTCCTAATTTGGCTCAAAATTTATTAAGTGTGGGACAACTATTACAAAGAGGTTTTTTGGTGAAATTTGAAGATAATTGCTGTATTATATGTGAAAAGAAGAATAACTCTCTTGTGGCTAAGATTAACATGACAGCAAACAAAGTTTTTCCGCTGATCATGACATCCAAAGAAAACTATGTTTTTAAAACAGAAAAGATTGAAGGATCTTTGTTATGGCATCAACGATATGGCCATTTGAATCAAAGAAGCTTGCAGCTACTACACCAAAGAAGTATGGTAGTTGGTCTTCCCACCATTAATGGTGAAAATGAAGTTTGTGAATGATGTATTTTTGGAAAATTCCACCGGTTACCATTCACACAATCAACCTGGAGAGCAAGAGCACCCCTTGAGTTAGTTCATGCAGACATTTGCGGACCAACTCGCATTCCATCCTTCAATCACAAAAGGTACTTCATTCTGTTCGTAGATGATTTTTCAAGGATGATGTGGGTTTATTTTTTAGAACATAAGTCAAAAGCATTTTCTATATTCAAGCAATTCAAAGCTTTTGGAGAAAAGCAAAGTGGTCACAATCTGAAAGTATTAAGAACTGATCGTGGTGGAGAGTTTACATCAAATGAATTTTCTGAATTTTGCAAAAGCAATGGTATTAAAAGAGAAATGACAGCCGGGTACACCCCACAACAAAACGGAGTTGCCGAAAGAAGAAATCGTACCATTGTCGAAATGGCAAGAAGCATGCTGAAGGCAAAAAGTCTACCAAATGAATTTTGGGCTGAAGCTATTCATACAGCCGTCTTCATACTCAATAGATCCCCAACCAAAGCAGTTAAAGACATGACTCCATTCGAAGCATGGCATGGTTTTAAGCCGAAGGTAGATTTCTTTAAGGTATTTGGTTGTGTTGCATATGCACATATTCCTTCTCAAAAGAGAGAAAAATTTGATGAAAAAGGAGAAAAATACATCTTCGTGGGATATAGCGACCAGTCCAAAGCATACAGATTGATTGATCCAAGAACTAATAAATTGGTAATCTCTAGAGATGTTATTTTTGATGAACTCAAGGCTTGGAGATGGACGGATGAGCATACTGATATACCAAGAGTTTTCGAAGAACCAGAAACATCAAATGTAGAAGAAATTCCGCTGCATGAAGAAGAAAATTCACAAAATTCACTGCCTCAAACTCCAATATCAAGTACAAGATCAGGTTCGTCCACTTCTCATTCCATTGAATCTTCACCAGATTCAACTCCAAGACCAAACAAGAATTACCGATCATTGGAAGACATCTATGAATCTTGTGATGTTGCTTTAAGTGCAATGGAACCTCAAAAATTTGAAGATGCTGTAAAAGAAAAGATTTGGCAGGATGCAATGGATGAAGAAATGAGAGTGATCAAGAAAAATAAAACATGGGAGCTTGTGGAGCGGCCAAAGTCAAAAGACATCATTGGACTCAAATGGATTTTCAAAACAAAGTTTAATGAAGATGGATCAATCCAAAAACACAAGGCTCGTTTGGTTGCTAAAGGATACTCACAACAACCAGGAATTGATTTTCATGAAACATTTGCTCCTGTGGTTCGAATGGAGACTATAAGAACAGTTTTGGCATTGGCTGCACAATTGAAGACACAGGTTTATCAATTAGATGTCAAATCGGCATTTTTGAATGGTGAACTAGAAGAAGAAGTCTATGTCGAGCAACCGCAAGGATATGTTGAGAAAGGAAAAGAAGAAAAAGTTTGTCGACTTCGGAAAGCCTTATATGGCTTGAAGCAAGCACCAAGAGCATGGAATAGCAAAATTGATCATTACTTTCGTCAAAGTGGTTTTAGAAGAAGTTCAAGTGAGCCATCACTCTATCTCAAGAAAGAAGGTGCACATGATTTTATTATTTTGTGTCTTTATGTTGATGATTTAATCTATACAAGCACAAATCCAAGGATGG
>QANW01008560.1:967052-986866 GCA_003254865.1 Dryas drummondii | reverse complement strand
CAAGATCAAAGGACGCTTGGGATATACTCAAAATTGAGTTCCAAGGTTCAGAAAAAGTGATTACCATCAAACTCCAATCTTTGTGGCGGGAGTTTGATAACTTACTTATGAAGGACAATGAATCCATTCAAGCATTCTTCACAAGAGTTTCTGGAATTATAAACCAAATCAGAAGTTATGGTGATATAATTCCAGACAAGAAAATTGTTGAGAAAATCTTAAGAAGCCTACCACCAAAATATGATCATGTCGTTGCAGCAATAGAAGAGTCAAAGGATCTATCTGTATTTTCGCTACATGAACTTGTAGGTTCATTGGAAGCACATGAAAAGAGGATCAACAGGTCTACAGATCAATCCTTGGAGCAAGCTTTTCAATCCAAATTGAATTCGAAGGAGAAAGAAGGCAGACAAAAAGGAGGAGACTTTCAAAAATATCAAAATGGAAGAAACAAGAATTATGGTCATAGAAACTTCAATAAAGGAAGTAGCAGCCACAATAATCAACAAGGAAGCAGCAATTCAAATCATCAAACTGGAAAATCAGATTTTCAATGCTTTGTTTGCAAAAAGTATGGGCACAAAAGTGCAGACTGTCGATATAAGTGTACCCGATGCAAAATACCCAACCATTCACAAAGAGATTGCAGATACAGAAAAATAATGAAGCAAATTTCACTGAAAAGTATGATTCTCAAGAGCAATTATTTTATACATGTCTCAGTTCTCATCATGAGTCACAAGATATATGGTATGTGGATAGCGGGTGCAGCAATCATATGACGGGAAATAAACAATGTTTCGTCAAGTTAGAGGAACAAGTGAATTCACAAGTTAAGCTTGGAGATGGAAAACTACATAACGTGGAAGGAAAGGGTATCATCTCTGTGGAAACAAATGGAGGTACATCAAAACTTATACATGATGTGCTCTATGTTCCTAATTTGGCTCAAAATTTATTAAGTGTGGGACAACTATTACAAAGAGGTTTTTTGGTGAAATTTGAAGATAATTGCTGTATTATATGTGAAAAGAAGAATAACTCTCTTGTGGCTAAGATTAACATGACAGCAAACAAAGTTTTTCCGCTGATCATGACATCCAAAGAAAACTATGTTTTTAAAACAGAAAAGATTGAAGGATCTTTGTTATGGCATCAACGATATGGCCATTTGAATCAAAGAAGCTTGCAGCTACTACACCAAAGAAGTATGGTAGTTGGTCTTCCCACCATTAATGGTGAAAATGAAGTTTGTGAATGATGTATTTTTGGAAAATTCCACCGGTTACCATTCACACAATCAACCTGGAGAGCAAGAGCACCCCTTGAGTTAGTTCATGCAGACATTTGCGGACCAACTCGCATTCCATCCTTCAATCACAAAAGGTACTTCATTCTGTTCGTAGATGATTTTTCAAGGATGATGTGGGTTTATTTTTTAGAACATAAGTCAAAAGCATTTTCTATATTCAAGCAATTCAAAGCTTTTGGAGAAAAGCAAAGTGGTCACAATCTGAAAGTATTAAGAACTGATCGTGGTGGAGAGTTTACATCAAATGAATTTTCTGAATTTTGCAAAAGCAATGGTATTAAAAGAGAAATGACAGCCGGGTACACCCCACAACAAAACGGAGTTGCCGAAAGAAGAAATCGTACCATTGTCGAAATGGCAAGAAGCATGCTGAAGGCAAAAAGTCTACCAAATGAATTTTGGGCTGAAGCTATTCATACAGCCGTCTTCATACTCAATAGATCCCCAACCAAAGCAGTTAAAGACATGACTCCATTCGAAGCATGGCATGGTTTTAAGCCGAAGGTAGATTTCTTTAAGGTATTTGGTTGTGTTGCATATGCACATATTCCTTCTCAAAAGAGAGAAAAATTTGATGAAAAAGGAGAAAAATACATCTTCGTGGGATATAGCGACCAGTCCAAAGCATACAGATTGATTGATCCAAGAACTAATAAATTGGTAATCTCTAGAGATGTTATTTTTGATGAACTCAAGGCTTGGAGATGGACGGATGAGCATACTGATATACCAAGAGTTTTCGAAGAACCAGAAACATCAAATGTAGAAGAAATTCCGCTGCATGAAGAAGAAAATTCACAAAATTCACTGCCTCAAACTCCAATATCAAGTACAAGATCAGGTTCGTCCACTTCTCATTCCATTGAATCTTCACCAGATTCAACTCCAAGACCAAACAAGAATTACCGATCATTGGAAGACATCTATGAATCTTGTGATGTTGCTTTAAGTGCAATGGAACCTCAAAAATTTGAAGATGCTGTAAAAGAAAAGATTTGGCAGGATGCAATGGATGAAGAAATGAGAGTGATCAAGAAAAATAAAACATGGGAGCTTGTGGAGCGGCCAAAGTCAAAAGACATCATTGGACTCAAATGGATTTTCAAAACAAAGTTTAATGAAGATGGATCAATCCAAAAACACAAGGCTCGTTTGGTTGCTAAAGGATACTCACAACAACCAGGAATTGATTTTCATGAAACATTTGCTCCTGTGGTTCGAATGGAGACTATAAGAACAGTTTTGGCATTGGCTGCACAATTGAAGACACAGGTTTATCAATTAGATGTCAAATCGGCATTTTTGAATGGTGAACTAGAAGAAGAAGTCTATGTCGAGCAACCGCAAGGATATGTTGAGAAAGGAAAAGAAGAAAAAGTTTGTCGACTTCGGAAAGCCTTATATGGCTTGAAGCAAGCACCAATAGCATGGAATCGCAAAATTGATCATTACTTTCGTAAAAGTAGTTTTAGAAGAAGTTCAAGTGAGCCATCACTCTATTTCAAGAAAGAAGGTGCACATGATTTTATTATTTTGTGTCTTTATGTTGATGATTTAATCTATACAAGCACAAATCCAAGGATGGTAGAAGCTTTTAAGAAGGCTATGATGAAGGAATTCGAAATGACGGACTTGGGCAATATGAGATTTTTCCTAGGAATGCAGGTTCAACAATCAAGTGAAGGAATATTTATCTCTCAAGAAAAATATGCAGAAAATCTATTGAAGAAATTTAGTATGTTAAACTGCAAACCAATGGAAACTCCAATGGCAATAAACTTGAGGCTTTCAAGCAATGATGGAGCACCAAAAGCTGATGCATCTTTGTATAGAAGTTTGGTTGGCTCATTGATTTATTTGACAAATACAAGGCCTGATATTGTTCATGCCGTAAGTATGGTATCTAGATTCATGAGTGAGCCAAGTAATCAACATTTTTCTGCAGCAAAAAGAATTCTCAGATATGTTCAAGGAACCAAAGGATATGGAATTTTGTATACACAAGAAAAGGAAAGCATCTTAGTTGGATTCATTGATAGTGATTGGGCAGGTTCAATAGATGATAGAAAGAGCACCTCTGGCCATGTATTTTTCTTAGGTTGCAAGGCTATTTCATGGTCATCTAAGAAGCAGAGTACAGTGGCGTTATCTTCCGCAGAAGCTGAATATATATCAGCCACAAGTGCATCATGTGAAGCAGTGTGGTTAAGAAGAATTTTAGGAGATCTTCATCAAGAACAGAATTTTCCAACTGATGTTTACTGTGATAATATGTCAACAATTGCTATGACAAAGAACCCAGTATTTCATAGCAGATCAAAGCATATAGAACTTCGACATCATTTTATCAGAAAGTTAGTGGAAGATAAAGAAATTGAAATGAAGTTCTGCAGCACTAATGAGCAGTTAGCAGATATATTCACCAAAGCACTTCCAAGAGAGAAATTCTATTGGTTTCGAGATAAGTTAAATGTGCAGGAGAAAATGCATTAAAGGGGAGTGTTAAAATTAATAATGTATTTTTTGTAGTTTAGTTTTTTCTACAGGCAGTCGTGATTTTTCCTAAAGGGTATTAGTTGTGTCTTTTAGTATTTAGATACATCTTTTGGTTTAATTCAATAGTTGTGTCCTCTCATGAAGAAGTGTATTTGTAACTATAAATAAGCCAACAATATGGCATATTGCATATATGAAATTTATCAATTAACTATATATATTCTCTCTGTTTTTCATAACTTCCTACAATATATTATAGTTGTATAACCTTTCCCCCAACAATGATAACCAGAATATACGTTTTGGTGAAAATTATGGACCTATCAATATAATAGCTGGGATACTTGGGTTAGGAGCTGGGCAGCGATCCATGCTAATGCAACTAGTTGATCAGACTCGTGGTCGTTTCTCGTACTGCCTCCCAGCACCAACTGCACCAAGAGGGACTCATACATTTATAAATTTTGGTGATGAAGCCAGAATAGGAGGAAGTGTACGGACAACACAGTTACTCCCTGCTGGCATGCCTAGCTACTATGTCAACCTGTTAGGTATTAGTATGGATGGAAGGCGCCTTCCTATAAACCCAGAATTGTTCAAGTTGAGACCCCAAAGGAGAGGTGGGTTTGCCATAGATTCAGGTACTCCTTACACTGTTCTTGCTCCATCTGCATATAGGGTTTTGAAACAAGAAACGATAACGTACGTTAAGCAGCGCTATCGACGAATTCCTCAGAAAATAGGCCCAATTGACTTTTGCTATGTATCAAGAGGAGGGAATGATACTTTGCCATCAATGACATACCATTTTGAAGGAGGTGACCTTCTGTTGTATTCAAGGAATGTTTGGAAACCTATTTTGAGTTCTCTCTGCATGTATGTATTACCTACTACCAGTGATGCAGAAGTAAGTGTCTTGGGAGCATTTCAGCAGGGAGATTATCGATTCTTGTTTGATGTTCCAAAATCTACAGTTTCATTTGCACCGGAGTTTTGCCGATAAGTTTGAAAGATATATTTATGTGATATCTGAGGTTTAATTTAATGTCATTTGCTCTACTTTGTTGTTAAAGATGAAGTTTGAGATCTCTGATCTGATCATTGTGGTTCTTAGAGATATTAATAATAAATAAAAAAGAAAAGAAAGTATTTGTTCTTTTCTTTGTTGCAAATTGGATCTAGTTTAAAACCAGACATCATACTGCTCAATTGTCTATGACAAAACATGCAAAATGGTGAGAATTATGTGGTGTGTGTTTTATAAGAAGTCCACTCACCCAACAATATCTGATTTTTTTTTTATTCTTCCAGAGGAGAAAAGGAAAGGCACAGTCTGCCCATACACTCAAAATAATAAATGGCATATAGCTAAAGAAAAATACAACAGCATTACGTATCACATTGACAATCAATATTCTTTGGCCCTAAAGGGGGAGCCCATGGTGGACTTGCTGCTTCTGTTTGTGCTATGTCACTCTAATGCTTTGTATGTTGATCTAATGATGGAATAAAATACAAAGCTATTTCCTTTTCAGAAAAAAAAAAAAAAAAAAAAAAAAACCATTATATACAAATAGTGTAGGTAAGTTTTTCTTCTACCTTGCAGAATAATATGCAATGCAATTGAGGCCCTTATGGATTAGCTTTCATCTGCTCTATAAATTGCAATCCAAGGAGTGAAAAATTCGGTTCAAATTCACTTTAAGTACTTTCTAGTTTCTAGATAGAAATTCGTTGATTTTCACAGCCTATAATAGTCACTCCTAAAGATCAATTGTGATCTTGGCTAGCTTTTTATCAGACAATTGCAGAGATGCAATCCAAGGGTCACTTTTTGAGTAAAAACAAGAACTATTTTTCAAGGATCTCAACTGTCAAAAATAACAATGAAATTTTGGTTCTAAACTGAACACTTATATCATCCTCAAAAATCAACAGGAAATAGCAGAATTTAGAGGGAAGGTAAGTGGCGGAATTATTCTATGTGACTTGGATTATTCATCTGAATCTGATGCTAAAACAGACCTAACAATGTGACGGTACTTTACAGGGCTATCCCACCAAGTTGGGGTATTGATTATGGCATTTTCCAACCAGAACTTATCATATGCCTTCTTCTCAGTCAGCTTCTTGTAGAACCTTCCCCATTTGTACATGGCACGCTTCAGACGAACACTCTCAGACCCTGAAAATAGAAACTTGATGTAGTCCTTTGCTAGGCGAGTCCACTCCTCACCACTGATGATGTAAACATACTGCATCAAAAACATTCCAAGTTTGAAATGTTAATAGATGTTGGATAGGAGAATAATACACATCTACATTCTCTAATAACCATCTTACTGCCTGATCAACAAAAAGTAGACACAATACTGCACCTCCTGCAAGAGAGTGCGGGATTATTACCAGAAAAATAAATCCAAAGGTTGCTAGAATCACTTGCAGTGTTTCATCCATGATTCCAGCAAGGCCTTCATCCTCTGATCCACCAGAGCCATCTGCACCACCACCACCACTGCTCCCGCCGCCGCCACCAAGTT
The DNA here is from genome assembly GCA_003254865.1 of Dryas drummondii. NCBI lineage: Eukaryota > Viridiplantae > Streptophyta > Magnoliopsida > Rosales > Rosaceae > Dryas > Dryas drummondii. The sequence goes on along the minus strand of QANW01008560.1, from coordinate 980,518 downwards.
TACCACCACTGCCTCCATCATCATAGAATTCCTTCTTTTCAATCTGCTGACGTAATAATTCCTCTACTGACGGTTCCTTCTTCAGATTACCCATTGCTTTCTCAAGAGCTTTCCAGGGGGAACCCTGTTGCATTAAGAAGTACAGTGAGAATATACACTGTTGCTGTCATGCATTTGCATGCTCATAAAGACTCTTGCTGAAATTAATGAGCATACATCCCTCCCAACTCTTCTCATATTATAATTAAAGCCCATGTCTCCATATATGTCATAAACAAAATAATTCATTCCCTCAATGCTCCTCACCAGTTACTCTATATACTTGACTTTGATTAGAAAAAAACAAAAATTTGAAAAAACAGCAATCATGTAATAAATATATCTTAAGCATATAAAGCACCATCTAAAATGTCAGGAAGAAACAATGTAATGATGACAAGGAAAAGATGAGAGGAAAATATAGGACCTTTTTTCACCTCTCTTCCTTACGGGTGTATGAAAGCATAAAGTAAAAGGGTGAGAAAAAGATGGGTTAGGTTGTGAGGAGTGAGATGCACATAGGTTGAATCAGGGAAAGGCACCCAAATGTTAGTAAAAGAAAAAATTTAGGTGGGGTAGATCAGATGGCCAGGGGCCATTCGAACCAACATCAATGAGAAAAGGCAGAACATTGAAGAGAGTTGCTCACATGAATTTCCTGTACATTTATAGGAACATAGTTCAAGCATATATAATTCATGTATGCTGATGAAACCCATAGAGGGACTTACAGGAAGGTCTCTCACCTCTTACCTCATTATCACTTTCATTCTTTCCCTTGCCACCCAACAAGCAGACAGGTGCACATTGGAGGTACTTAGCTACAGTCCTGCATTGCTGGTTCTTCAATATGGGCATGCATTCTTGCCAAATTGATGCATTATAGGTTGATTTCAAGGAAGTTCTAAGGATATGTTTAGCATGGATTGGTAGAATATATGGCTTAGAAGAGAGGCGGCGAGATTGAGATGTGTTTCTGACATAGATGCCAGGTTGGCAAGATGTAATCTGAAGGGTGCTCATCCTCAGGTGCCTTGAAATCTCACATGAACCTCCAAAATCCTAAATGACCATTTTCCAAGTGTCATTGAACAATTACACAGATAAAACTATTAACATTTGACATGTGATATACGAAAACCTTCACTTGCACACCTACGAATGTGCGCACCTGAATCAGCTTGTATACATATATATATATTTCCGAACTATATACTCAACATCACCAGTTCCAAAGTTTTTAGAATAAAACTAAACAATGAATAAGTTGTAATTACAAGTAAAGAAATAAAGCGAAAATGTCATTATAGTCTTGGACAGAATAAATGAACATGCTTGAATCTCTGCCCAGAATGTGCAACTATGTAGTACTCAATATTCTCTTCCATACTTTAGCTTTTCCATACGTAGAGGCGTAAGCTTTTCGTGTATGAAATTATTATAATACAAAAATAAAAAATATCCATAATACAGCCAAAAAATAATATTAATTGTCATTCACAAATAATAATAAATCATTAAACACATCAACATATCACTTCTCTGCCCAAAGGTGTCTACCCAGCAAAATACCAACCTGACTAACACTAGAAACTCAAATGCGCAGCAAAATCAAATGTCAATTTAGAGAAATCAAATACCAACCCAAAATCTTAATAGAACCCAACAAAGTCAATTTTGCCAAAACTGAGAAAATAGCCAAACAAGAACAAAAACCTACTGGGTTACAGCTGAAATGAGCTCTATCCTACTGGGTTGCCGTCGAAAATACCTCCAAGCCAATGGGTTGCCGCCGAACTGAGTTATCAGAGCAGCCTAGAGTTTTTTTGGCACTGTGAATCTGAGAAATGGAAGAAATCGCAGGAGATATGAAGAAGGTTATGTTTTTTTTAGAGCAAATTACAACTTAAACATTTGAGGTTTGGGGTTTCCCATTTTGCACTCTATAGTTTTATAAGTTTTTTAATTTAATATCTAACATTTTAATTTACTTATAAATTTATAATTGACTATTGTTATCTGTTTGAATATTTAATTTAATGTTAATTGATGACATGACACTGCGCATCCCACATTTTATTAATTTGTAAGGCAGAATGACTTCCTAGACTTTCTTATAAGAAGTGCTTCAACAGTTTGATATGAATTTTTGATTTTGGAACGAACTCCCAAAATCCATATTAAACTTGATGTATTGAAAATGTACATGCAAAGGTTATTAGGTCTTACAGGTTTGCAAAAATGTGGGACCCACAACTATCAAGTCATCAATTAACGTGTAATTAAACAGTCATAATTATGGTAGTAAGCAGTTATAAGTAAATTAAAACATTTGGTACTAAATTTAGAAAATTTAAACCATATAGTGCACGTTGTGAAACACCCCAAACCTCATAGGTGGAAATTATAATTTGCTTTTTTTATTTTATTTATATATATAAAGGGAGGAAGGGGAGTAAGGTTAAATTTTCAAATACTCCAAAAATACCCCCACTTAAAAAAAATATGTACTTATAACATCATTTATTAAGTAAGGACAAAGAGGTAATATAGAATAGACTTATTCACACTATTGCCCCCAGTAAGATACATTTATTCTCACACTGTCCCCTGAAACTTAAATCTTTTCACTTTGTCACTTGAATTTCATACATTTGTTGCAAAAGACCTAATGTCGTCAACTCTATCTATTTTACCGTTAAAAGAGCTGATGTGACGCCTATATGGCATATGTGAGATTTTTTTTTAGTTATGTAAAATTCATGTCGACAAAAAAATAATAAAGTTTTATTTTTAAACTAAACCAAAAAAAAAAAAGTCAATTACCCCATAAGCTCCTTTTTCGGGCGCGCATAGCACCCCACCCCACCTCACCCCACCTCACCTCACCTCACCTCACCTCACCTCACATAACCTAGCAACCGACCAGCCTACCTAACCTCGCCACCGACCAGCCTAGCCTCTCTCTCTCTCTCTCTCTCTCTCTCTCTCTCACACTCACTCACTACCATAATAGTATTTTATAATCATATACAGTAAAATCCCTATAAATGAATACTATAGAGACTAAGAAAAATTATTATTTTAGAGGGGTTATTTATATGTCGATAAATGAATAATTTATTGATAAATAAATATTTATTAATTTAAAAATATTTTTATGTTTTTTTTTTGTTCATGTATTTTTTTTTTTACAAAGATACATGTATCTTATAAAAAAAAAACAAAAATATATGTATGACTTCAAACTTTTAAATAGACGTTAAGAACTAGAAGATAAAGTGATTTCAAGATAAGTACGTACATACATGAATTAGTGTATTCAAGATAAGTACATATACATACATTTTCGAGATAAATTAAGAACTAGAAGATTAAGTATTTTCAAAATGAAAAAAATATACCAAATGCGGTGTATGCATTACAAAAAAGGCAAACGACTTTAGAAGCATATTTTCAGAAAGAGCTATTTCTTTTATATGTAATATGAATTTTTATGTGCTATTTCTTTTATATATTTCATCAATTATTAATTTATATATTCGCTGTGCCCAAAAGGATTTTAAGAAAAATTATTATCTTATGCATTTAGCGAGGTTATTATTTTAGTACACTAGCCCGAATTGGGATCAGAAGATTTTATTATTTAACCGAAGTTATTAATTTATCGAACATTCATTTATAAGAATTTTACTGTATAACTAAATTTCGGTAATTGTTTCAGCTTTTCAATATATATTTCGGTAATAATCGATTCGGTTTTTTTTTTCATCTTTACAACTTTTTTTCCATTTTTATCAAAATCAAATAAATTTTTTTCGGATTTCTTCGATTTTGAATTGTGAAAATTGATTTACCAAACAAAAAAATTTCAGTCGGTAGTCAGTCGATTCAATAAAAACCAAACCAAACCAAAAGACAGCTCTAACTCCATAGGCTTATCCAATCTCTTCTTAGAGATGTTCTTCTCATTGTAATAGCAAAAACCATTAGAAAGAAACTTACTAGAAGATAGTGGGTTATCTAATTCAATTTTGAGATACAAATTTAGAATTCTTAACAACACTCATATCATATTCTATTAAAGGGACTCAAAAGCCGAATTTTAACTACTTTCAAAATTACCAATTATCCACAATATTGGAGAGATTTCGTATTGGAATAAGCCTTCTACCTAGGGCTCACCAAATAGCCCAAGGCCCGAAGCCCACCCGAAGCCCGCTCGGCCCATTGGGCCCAATTTGGCCCGACATTTGGGCTGGCCCAGCCCGGCCCGAAAATTTCTTGGGTTGGGCTTGGGCCATCCCCTTGAAGCCCACGGCCCGCCCAAAGCCCATTTAATATCTTCAATAAAAAAATATACGATTTTGGCTAAGTTATGAATTGAACTTGAGACCTCATAGAACAAATTTCAACTCTCAACCAACTGAGCTGGATAATTTATTTATCTAATTTGTGAATCATAACATATTTAATAGGTTTTTCGTTTGTTTACTCTAATAAATTATTAATATGCTTATTAAGTTATTATATAATTCTATAATGTTAGTAAATAGTAATAGTGTAAAGTGTAAACTATACTATGTAATACCATAAATAATAAACTTTGAAAATTATATACAACATTACAAATTTACAACTATAATAAAACATAAATGTATATGTGTATATACAACTATAATTAAAGTTATTAAACCATGATTGTTCATTAATTTAACAATTTGAACCATTCATTTTATATGTTGATAGTCAAAGATCATCCTTACAAAACAATCGGCCAAATCGGAATTCATTTACCCATTCAATTATCATTAAAAAAATCATGATCATTCATTAATTCGACTATCGTTACGTCACTTTTACATCTTTGATTGAGCTAATTTTTTGTAAGGATTCTCTTTGAGTGGGGAACTAAAACTTGAAAGGTTCGGATCGTTGAAAACACGATCGATATGTGAGCTTCTACATATAAATACACTTGAAGAGTTGAAGAGTATAATTCTAATAACTTTCTCATTGAAACCTTATTGTTTTCATTTCGGTTGAAACATTGTCGTTTCCATAATTGTGAAGACCACAATGTGATTTTAACAATCTTAGCCGTTCATTTTTTATGTTAATAGTCAAAGATCATTCTTACAAAAAATTGGCTATATCAGAATTCATCTACCCATTCGATTATTATTAGAAAAACCACAATCGTTCATTAATTCGACCACCGTTACGTCACTTTTACATCTCCGATTAAGCTAATTTTTTGCGAGAATTCTCTTTGAGTGGGGAACTAAAACTTGAACGGTTCGAATCGTTGAAAACACGATCAATATGTGAACTTCTACATATAAATACACTTGAAGAGTATAATTCTAATAACTTTCCCGTTGAAACCTTGTTGTTTCCATAATTATGAAGACCACAACGTGATTTCAACAATTTGACCCGTTCATTTTCTATGTTCATAGTCAAAGATCATCCGTACAAAAAATCGGCTAAATCGACATTCATCTACCCATTCGATCATCATTAGAAAAACCACGATCGTTCATTAATTCGACCACCATTATGTCACTTTTACATCTCCAATTAAGCTAATTTTTTGCACGAATTATCTTTGAGTGATGAACTAAAATTTGAACGGTTCGGATCGTTGACAACACAATTGCATCGTTTGTTTATAAAAATATGTAATAAAATATATAATAAAACATATGTACATTTATGTTTTATTATAGTTGTAATGTTGTATATAATTTTAAAAGTTTATTATTTATGGTATTACACTATTACTAACATAATAGTATTATAGAATAACTTAATAAGCATATTAATAATTTATTGAAGTAAACAAACGAAAGAGCTATTAAATATGTTATGATTCACAAACTTGACAAATAAACTGGTCAGCTTAGTTGGTTGAGAGTTGAAGTTTGTTATGTGAGGTCTCATGTTCAAATCACAACATAGCCAAAATTATATATATTTTTTTGAACATATATGTGTCTAAACAGGCTTTGGGCCGCCTGTTTTAGCCTAACCCGGCCCGGCCTTCCAAGCCCGCAAGCCAAAGCCCGATAGGCGGGCCTTGGGCTTGTGTATTAAAATCCAAGCCCGGCCGGGCCCGGGCCATTGCCGACCCTACTTCTACCATTTACCCAAAAAAACAAACAAACAAACGAGTTTTCAAGCTTTTAAAGATTGTGTATGATTTTGGTTGGAAGGTCTTGGTCAAATTTTAAATTTCCAAAAAATGAAAAGAAAAAAAGGTTTATTTTCTCAAAAAAGTTCCAAATTCGTGCAAACCATATTCTCTCATCCATCCCCAAGTAGGAGGGTTTATCAACACTCCACTGCGAAACCCTTGAATCCAATGCTCGTCCATTTCTAAATGGGTGGTGCCAGCAACAGACTCTTCACCCTCCTCTCCACAACCACCACTCACCGCCCTCTCCCTCACCACCGTCTTCGCTTCCCTTCTCTTCTCCTCCGCCGCCTTTCTCGCCGCTCCAAACCCTCTCTCTTCCGTTCCTCCCCCTCTCTCCTCTCTTCTCACCACCATCACCTCTCTTCTCTCTCCTCCTCCTCCTCCTCCTCCTCCTCCTCCGCTTTCCCTCTCAAATCCTCTCACCATTTCCATTCCCACTCCCACGCCTCCGTTTCCACTGCCTACCCTTCTTCTGCCGACTCCCCTTTCCGCGCCTCACACCCCTGGCCCGAGTGGTCCCACCTCGTTGACACTCTCTCCGCCGCCGGTTATAATGGAATCGACGGCCACGATGAGCTCACCGTGGCGGTCGGGGATGTGCCCGAGGACTTTATGCGTGCTGCCAGTGTTTGCTTGGCGTTTGCGAGGGCACGGGCTGGCCTTTTGAGGTATGCTATTGCTTTCTTTCGCTTTCAGTAATTCTTGCAATTTCTTTCAGTACTCAAAAAAAAAAAAAAAAAAAAATCCTTGGAAGTTTTACTGATGGGGGCGTTTGATATTTGATGCAGGTTGCTTTCGAGGAGGGATTTGGAGGTTGTGGTGGAGAATGGGACCCCGTTTCTGTTCCAGAATGGTGATGATTCCGCGAGACGAATGAGATTGTTTCTCGGCCAAGGCGACACCAATGTGAGTTTTAGTGTTGCTATGCTTTTTAAGTTGGTGAAACCAATTTATTTAACTCTGTGAATGCTCTTGACATTTTAAATTTAATCACCATACAACAAACTCAGGGCGAAGAAAATTTTGGTAGACGCGGATAGCTAAGCAAACTGTAATGCTACAGAAGTAGAATCTTGAGTTATCTGTATCTATGCTCTCCTTGCTGGTTTAGAAAGCTATATCTTTTTGTAGTTTGTTAATGTCAAAAGGATGATGCTTCCATCAAGTACTCATTAGGTATCTATCCGGGTAGGATGAGTGAATAATACCTCACCCTCAACTTAGCCAGCTGTTTCAAGCTAGAACAACATTGTTGGAGCCCCAAATTTTCACAGAATCCCACTTCCTTTACTCTTATCGTGTATGCTCTCTGTTTTTCTTTGTGTTTTTGTGTGTGTTGGGGGGCTTGATTTGCATGTAATATGTGTCAATGTTTAACATGTCTACTGGGACTGCATTTAAAGGTTTAGAACTCATTGGACCTTAGGTAAATAAAGAGAAAAAGGGTATCTTGTGGTGATTATGAACTCTTCAGCATTTTTTTTTTGGTCAGAACTATCCCACAATCAAATTTAAATTTTATATTTAATTTCATATAAATATATTGAAAACTCTGTGAGTGTCATGTGGTTTATCTTGACTGTTATTAATGCGACTTTCTGCATGATTTAGGTATCTTCTAATTTCTGGGTTTTTCATATAAGTATATTTAAGTTACAATTACTAACCTAGTCTCTTTTTATGCTCGAATTGTCTTCTGAATTATAGGCCTTGGATATTGATAAAGCACAAACGGTTGATTTGATGAGATTTATTTTGAGTTATGCTAGCAATCCTGTTTTTTCTTCAGAGAGAAACAATCTCTACAATAGAGAACTTGTTGAATCATCTGTACGCAATCTGTTGAGTGAAATGGCCAAGCTTTGTTATAGTGCTCCAGAGTCAAACTCTTTTGGATCAGTTCAGAATCAATCCCCTAAAACTTTTGAAATGAAAAAAGGAGACTGGATTTGCCCGAGGTAGAGTTCTTTCTTGTGGCTTATGGTTAATTATTATGTTGGATTATTTTCTAGTTAAAATTTTAATGTATTTTGTATGAGATGATTGGGGAATATAGTTATCGTTTATTTGGAATTCTTTTGATAGAGTATTACATATTCTATTATCTGTAACGAGCAGGTGTAGTTTCATGAACTTTGCAAGAAACATGAAATGCCTTGAATGTGAGGAGGTGCGGCCAAAGAGGCAGCTGACTGGCATGGAGTGGGAGTGTCCTCAGTGAGCATTGCTTGTTTATTACATTTCTCCTTCGGTTTTCTTGTAGTTTTACTTTTTCCTGTTTAATTGATGGCAAAAATAACTTCCCTCTCAGATGTGATTTTTTTAACTATGGGAGAAACATGGTCTGCTTGAGGTGTGATTGCAAGCGGCCCGGAGAGGTTTCACATGGTTCTACCAACATTAGTTTAGATTTGGGATATGGAAATGGGGGTGATACCAATAAGGCTGATATCGATAGCAGGCTGGCTGCCAATGAAGAGAAGGCACAGCGTTGGTTTAGTAAGATTTCTCAGTTAGACAGTACTTCAGACATGAGTAGTGCCATAGCAGATGAAGATTTTCCTGAAATAATGCCCTTAAGAAAAGGAGTAAATAGATTTGTTGTGAGCACAAGGAAGACGCCATTAGAGAGGAGGCTTGCCAATACTCAATACCGAAGAAACTTGGATAATGATGGCAATCATGAAGGCAAGGATCTCCAAACTGGGAGTACAAATAAGTCACTTGATGCTACAACCAGCCGGACTTTAGATGAAATTCTTGGTCGTACATCTGTCTCTGAATCAAATAATACAAGCACCGATGCTGGACAAAATGTTGGAACTGATACTCCCTCTTCTATCTCTAGTTCAGTGTCCTCACAGCGTGGACGCCCCAGAGGAAGCAATTCCAATTATGCCCAGTTTGTACCAATGCCTGCAGATACGTTTGCTAAGAAACCTGAGAATTCAAGTGTGGAGAAGAGCGGGAAGTTCGGGGGAGACAAAGATGAATCTCTCACTTCAAAGGAGAGTGAACGGGAAGGCAGTGTTTTCGGGAGCAATCAGTCTGGTAGATCCGAGGACAGTGTGCAGCTGTCTGAGAAGCCTCCAAAACAGGCTGGCAGCAGGGATGAAGAAAAAGAACAAGCTGAAAAATCTGAGAGATGGTTTAAGAGGGTTGCAGAGTTGCATGATGTTACAGATCTTGCAAGTGCAATTTCGGATGAGGACTTTCCTGAAATTATGCCGATGCGTAAAGGAGAGAATCGATTTGTTGTCAGCAAGAAGAAAGATCGTTCTTTGACTTCCCCATCACACAGACGTACAGCTATGGAACAAGGTAGCAATGCCAATTATGTTCCTTTTGTCCCCTTCCCACCTGACTACTTTGCTAAAAAGGACAGCCAGCAGACAGATGGGACAGATTTGACTAACAAGCCTGCTGATGAAACAACTCCAACTATGATGCCAGAGAACCCTCCAGACAAGTTGGTTGATGCTAGACTTGGAAACCTGAATACTGGTCATGTTCAACAGATGAAAAATCAGCAAAGCAGTGTGGCAAGCGGGTATTCAGGATCTTCTGGAGAGAATCTAAGTGAGAACAGGACTGGTTCTTTTTATGAACCCCCAACCAGTGGAAATTCTGGCCTGAATTTTGATAATCCTGGCACTAACAGCATGGACAGATTGAATAGTGGATCTGCTGGAAAAGAGAATTTTAACCCGACTTCAAATTTGACAGGTAGTGCACCCCAACAGTCCAATAAACAGGACATTAGACAGAGCTGGACTGGGAAGAGCTTGGAGGGGTCAGCAGTGAAGGAACCGGATCCTTTAGATATGTCAGAGGAGGCAAAGGCAGAGAGATGGTTCAAGCGTGTTGCCCAGATTAAAGACATTTCAGAGCTTAGTCAGATTCCTGATGAAGATTTCCCATCAATAATGCCAATGCGTAAAGGGGTGAATAGATTCGTTGTCAGCAAGAGGAAAACGCCATTAGAGAGGAGGCTGACATCTCCCCAGTACAGAAAAAATCTTCCAATTGTGAGCTCTGATCCAGTGAAGGAAAGTGATGATAGCTGAAAAATCCCAAAACGTATTTGAATTTGTTGTTTTTGGAAGATGAAATTATTATTTAATATTTTTTTGGAAACAAGACAGTATCTTTCTGTAATTGTATTCATCATAAATTGTCCTACAGAAACCCATTTGGTGCCATTCGAAAGTGTAAAAAGGTATTGACATTTTTAGTTGTCCAATTGTGTGGGAGTTGGTATTGAGTTTCGTGGGATTGCAGGACAGATACTTTTTCCATGTTTATTAAGATATGGAATTCTGGAGTATCTCATGGGGGCTGTATTGCTTCAGCAGTTCAGCACCTCTATCCTGATCTTCACTTGCCACTTCACTTGTACAAAGTGGCAACTCAGAGAGAACAAAGTAGTAATCCGAGATCATGAGAGCCCTAACCTTGCGATAACTGCAGTGCTTCCTTCTTGGGTTTGGTTATACCTGTAGAAGGTTTGGGTAACAGCATATGATGCTTGTTTTACTCCAATTTTTCAGTATCGTAGTTCTTGACCATAGCCAATCCTCTCAATACCCCTTGAACTAAAGTTCTTAGGGTGTCCTAAACTTAGATTTTAATATATTTTAAAATTCATAGAATCCATTAAAATTTAAGAGAAATAGTTGAAATTTTTATGGAATTTGTTATGTGTAAAAAATCTATTAAATTTCATTCAAATCCACCATTTAATGAAATCTATCAGTTTTTTAGTACACCTAAATTTCTAAAAAATCCACTAAAATCCGAGTTTGAAATACCTAAATTTTTATAGAATTTATTAAAATTCTAATTGAGATTACTTAAATTTCGTTGAACTTTTAAAATCCATTAAAATTTGATTTTGGGACATCATAGTCAAAAATGCTAGAATTTAGTTGATTGATTGATTCCCTTAGTACTACTACATAAATTTTTTAACAAGTATGCCTATCAAATAATCTGTCAATCTTATATTCCTTCAAATATAAGTCAAGTATGAATCTTATTTATTTGTAGCAAGTGTACTGAAATATCATTTAGTGAACAAATTTGATGACAAATTTTGTAACAAAGTATGCCTATCAAATGATCTGTCAATCTTATATTTCTTCAAATATAAGTTAAGTACGAATCTTATTTATTTGTAACAAGTGTACTGAAATATTATTTAGGGAACAAATTTAATGAAGTTACCATTATTATTTTGATTTTCCAACGGAATTTTGACCACCCCTCACCTAGAGAAACTCCCTCCCTCCAATTATTACACCAACACCCTTTTGGAGATTAAAAAACGTGGTTCGATAACAACCAAATCTTTTGTCTTTTCATATCCCTATTTCTGGGGACTTCTCCAACCAACTTCCTCAGTTCCTCTGCTTGCTTTCTTCACATGTCTCCTCAATTTTTCTCAGCAAACTGGCTGAGAAAGCCAGCAAGAACCCTCATCTCTGGCTTCAGTTTCATTGTCTTCCTCATCCTTGACTTTTTCGACACCATTCTTTGCATCCTGTACAGATATCTTGATGAGTTCTTTGAAGGGCAGGCCACCCCTTGTTACTGTGGAAGCAGGGAAAAGCAGGTGGTGAGGAATGTGGGTGATGGTGAAGAAGCTGAGCTTTCAGAGACTCTGTTCCTGAGGAAAAACGTTTTCAGGGAAATGGGGTTTCTTGGATTTGCACAAAAATTGAAGGATGCCAAGAAAAGTGGTGGTGCTGGGGTAGTGCTGAATAGGTGGTCTGACTGTGGATGTGAGTCTTGTCTTTCATGGATGAGTCATAGTGATCAGAAGCTTCGTGTTGTTGTTAAAGAGCCCTCACAAGGTATTTTGACTTGAGAAAGCATCCCATTTTCTTTTTGAGTTCTAAATTTTTTGAATTGTAGATTGTGGTGGTTTTAGACTTGATTTATGTTTGCATTTGTGTAATTTTTGGTATCAAATTTAAAGTTAAACTAGATAGAAATTTCGTTCTCTCTTAGCTCCAAAAAGTCAACATCTTATTATTTAGGCCAAATTTTGTTTTTGGTCCCTATAGTTTGGACCAAGTTCTACTTTGCGTATAGTTTTAAGAATTAATTACTCTAAAGTACCTTTTATTTATTATTTTTACTCTCTAGTGCACTAATTAGTTTTTTTTAATAATAAGGTAAGTTGCAGCTAGCTGGCTTATCTTGAAATCTGGTCAATTGCCATTTTATTTCCTTTTTGGCTTTCTCTTTCTTCTCTCTTCACGTTCATCTTCTCTCTTTATGCATTTATGCCATTTTAAGTCAAACTGCAGTTTTTTGCATTTTTCTGCAGTTTCTAGAACTACAGTTTTCTGCAGTTTTTGAAACTACAAGTGAACTGAAACTGCATAAAAAACGGTAGTTTATGCAGTTTACAGTGAACTGAAACTGCAGTTTCTGGAATTACAAGTGAACTTTCTGCAGTTTCTGAAACTGCAAGTGAACTGAAACTGCATAAAAAACTGCAGTTTATGCAGTTTACAGTAAACTGAAACTGCAGTTTCTGGAATTACAAGTGAACTTTCTACAGTTTCTGAAACTGTAAGTGAACTGAAACTGCAGAAACTACAATTTATTAGAGTTGAAACTGCAGTTTATTGGAGTTACTGACTTGCAGTTTCAATTTATTAGTGTTTTGGCATGTTGCAGCTGTTGAGGACACGACAGGTATTTTTAATTTTTGTTATCCAGTGGATGTGGTGTTCGCAAAGGAATAATAGAATTGTGATAGTTGGCCCGCAAAGAAAGAAAGGGGCTTTGGGTGGTTTTGGTTAATAAATTTAGGTGCTAATACCTGTATTTTAATGGACCCTAGTTTTAATTGTGCCAATTTTGTTTATGTAATTTTCTAATTATTGCAATTCGAGGACACACTCTTAATTTCGTCAATAAAAAGTGCTTGGCTCTATCCCTATCTCACAAACCCATAGCCTTTTTTGTCTTTTCATTTCATGTATGAATTGATTTTGAGTGCTGCTATTTGCACACCTTTTTTTTTAAAAAAAAAAAAAAACTCAAAGGAAAAGACCATTTGGCCCTTCCCTCGCCCACACACCCCATCCCCATACACACCCCACCCCTCACCTGCAAATTTCCCTCACCTGCAAATTTTTTTTTTTTCTTCTTCACCGTCGCACCCTCCACCCTTTATCTTCTTCTTCTTCCCCCCACCCCAACCACCTCC
>QANW01008560.1:955481-966719 GCA_003254865.1 Dryas drummondii | reverse complement strand
TTTTTTTTTTTTTTTCAAGAAAGGGTGTGCAAAGAGAAATTTAGGGTGTGCAAATAGCAGCACTCTTGATTTTCTTAGTTGTTTGGAATGAAAAGACATAAATACATGATTTTGTGAGATGGGGTAGAGGTTTTTCATCCATTTGATTCGACGAGAAAAACACGAGAAGTGCACGAGTAAGGCCATTTTAATCTTTCAGGTGGTTTAACTTTATTGAATCATTGTTACTATCTAAGATGCTCTGAATCCTGCTCGTAGCACGCTATTTTCGTAACAAATTGATGAAGATGTGTCTCAAATTGCAAGAATTAGTAAACTACAAAGACAAAATTGGCATAATTGGACCTATAGAGACTGAAGTGGAACCTGGCCTAAATTACAGAGATCAAAGACGAAATTCTGCCTAAAATTTATAACTTAAATTTGCTTCCTTGTTAGGAGGGACCAAGTCTATTTGCTTCCAAAATGTCAGCATGTTATAATTATGTTCAAGTAAAGTTGTTACCAATAATTCTTTTCTTGCTATTAAAATTGTTGGAATTTAATGTTTGACAGCCACGATCGAGGAATGCAGAGGAAAGCCAGCCGAGAATGTGATATTCGTGCATGGGTTTCTTTCTTCCTCCTCATTTTGGACAGAAACAGTGTTTCCAAATGTTTCTGAACCTGTGAATCGAAATTATAGGTTGTTTGCTATTGACCTCTTGGGATTTGGAAGAAGCCCAAAGCCAAGGGACTGTTTGTATACTTTGAAGGATCATTTGGAAATGATTGAGAAATCTGTCATCTCTCCATTTCAGTTGAATTCGTTCCATTTGGTTGCACACTCGATGGGTTGTGTGATAGCAATTGCTCTTGCTGCTAAGCATTCCAACTTAGTAAAATCAATTACTCTTGTTGCACCTGTAAGTTCATGATGAGCTTTTTCATATACACATACGTAGTCTAGAAATATAGCGGATTGTGAACTTGGATCACTAATTAAGTTCACTCTTGACTGAATATGTGATCCACATTCACAGTCTGATAAGAAAACATTACCCTATATGCATGTGTGTGTTGAGCCTTAGATGTATATTTCATTGAATCTTATGGTGTTTTTCATTTGTAGCCTTACTTCCCTTCTAAAGATGGAGACAGTTTAAAAGTACTTGGAAAACTTGCTGAAAGGAAACTGTGGCCACCATTGCTGTTTGCTTCATCATTTATGTCATGGTATGAGCACCTGGGTCGATGTGTCTGTTTCCTTGTATGCCGAAACCACAGGACATGGGAGAGGATTTTGAAGCTACTTACTAGGAGAAGGTAACTGAAGAAAAGTAATGCAACAAAACATTCTTTAAAACCTTCTAGGAAAGTGAGAGAAAGTAAAACAAGAATTTTTCCTCTCTGACTCTTTCACTTTCTCTCACTTTCCTAGGAAATTTTCATGGTATCAAGTGTAAATTACCTTAACAGGGACTATACTTAAGAATTGTCGATCACTCAAAAGAGGCATCACTTTTATTCGTATATAGCCACCTAAAGTAGGGGCTTCACATGATGAGAATGTTGAGCACTAGTGGCAAAGCCAGAGATTTTTGGGAGTGTGATGCCTCTTAGCTTATGGTATTTCATCAAACATCTTTTTCCCCCCAAAAGAAAAACATTCAAAAAAGTTTGAAGCAAAGCTGCATCTTAACTCAAATCCAATAGGAGAAAAATAACTATAATTTCCCCCAGTAGACAGTATGTGGTTTTGGTTGGGTGTCTAATAAAGTTATATACCTATTGGATCTCTCCCCCCTAGTCCTTCCATTTCCATTTGGAAAGACAATGACAGTGATGATAAGCTTATCTTTGCGTTTCCTCAACAGGGATCTTCCTTTTACGACTACGGATGCAACCAGACACACCCATCATTCAGCTTGGCACACCATGCACAATGTGCTATGCGGGGCAGCAAAGTTAATGGATGGCTACTTGCAAGTGTTAGCCAAAGCAGGGGTTAAAGTTTGTGTGATCCATGGTGAAAATGACCAGGTTGTCCCTACTGAGTGCAGCAACAGCATCAAGATGGCACTTCCTGTTCATGCAGAGGTTAACATCATTAAAAATGCTGATCACAGTTCTGTACTCCTTGGTAGAGAGAGAGACTTCACTCGGCATCTAGAGCATATTTGGGTATCGCTTGCTCATACAACAATGTGAGAGAATGAATACTTGTATATTGTGCAGTGAATTGACATTGTAACAAATTATAGGGAGAAAAAAAATTACATTGTAATACAGACTGAATTAAGGTCTCGTCCCTGTCTCGCCCTCCGAAACCCTAAACCCTTAAGTGGATGAGATGGACAATGGCCATGATGTTGGGTGTTCTAATGGTTAGTGTATGGATTGACCCAAAAAAAAAAAATGGTGTATGGTGTGCAGGTACTTGAGTTCAACAGGGACATGCGTCAAAACTTGTATTCGTTGCTGCTCTAATAAAATGTTCAAGGAACTCTAACTTTGTTTGCCACAAAAATCAACAACCCCACATCAATTGCAAATTTGTACCAAAATACATCAATTGCAACTCTTCAGGGAAATTAAGTAAATAAATTAAAAACATATTGCAAAAGCATTTGAAAGAAACAAGTGCATAGTTTCAAACTACATAACCAATTGAAATTTGCAACTGCATCCTTTCCCATAATTCCATACAATTTTTTCAAAAACTGAAGTTCACAATAGACAAACTACTCAAGAAAATACATCAACATTTCACAGAGGTTCCATGCCAAGAAAACATGCCAGCACTTCAAGTAAAGGACATTACTGCAATACAAATCTGCAACAAAAGAAAAACAAAAAACAGTATGTTAGTCAATACTGAGCATTTTAGTTGACAACAGTAGTCATGGAAACTTTTCCTATTACTTCCCCTGGAGTGCGAGTAAAACTTCCTCTTCATGCTTTGCATAAATGAAAGCCAAATTTAAAAAAGAACTATTGTATCAATTAAAATCATTGGAAAAGGAATTCAAAGCGTGAACTATTGAAAAATTCTATTACAGAACAGAATACACAAACTTCACTAGTTGAAGCAACAAATCCACTGTTTAAGGTAATAAAAGGTGATATTATATAAATCACAAAGCTACAACAGACCAATGTAACCGTGTTTATTACTATTTTGTTTTTAAATTCTTGATTTCCAAGTTAAGTTTGCACCAAAGCTGAGTTAAATTTGGTTACCAAGTTGTGTTATGTGGCAACATATGCTGGAAAGACAATCACAGATAAAATAGGAAAACCAGAAAAAAGAACAGTAATTCGACAACGAAACACCCAGAAAGCTAAGAACAGAAGCCTTAAAAGCTAAGACAAACACCAAAGACACAACAAGAAACCCCACAGCAATTCACACTACAACAAAATCTGGCAAAGGCAACCAATTTTTTTTGGGAGGAATAGATGCAACTGCCACTGTTTTTAGTTTGTATTGGCCATTGCCACCCTACAGTCACCATATAGCATGTTGGAAGTTGGTGTTGGGGTGGCAAGGGAGCTAAGGCCACCCACATGTAAGAATGGTGGAAGCTTCTGCCAAAACCTGCCTTGACAGTCTGTAAGGTCCGGTCCTCGCCAATGCTGCAGTTAGTTGGTTTCAATTGTTCACCGTATCTAATGAGGTTGCTATATTGGTGGAGAATTGATATTATTAAATAATGTTATGCCATGGTTTCTTCTACTATCTTGTTAAAAGTGGGTTAGCTAGCTCACTAATTCCAATAGTTGCTTGCTGCATTCCCACCTTCTTGGTATTAGTTTCTGATTTGGTTTCAGTAATTAAATATCATCCACCATGCAAGAACTTTGGTGACTATTTAACTAAGATTGAAAATGCATTTTCCCACCAAAACAATTGCTGTAGTGGGATTGAATGTCTAATTAATCTTTCATTTGCAACAATTGGATATGCATTTTTTCAGTTCCAGGGTGCTCTTATAATACAAAGGATGCTTGCAATGCCTGTTACACCATATTATTCATAAAATGTGGAAAGTCTACACTAAAATTGGAGCAAGCACACTTCTGCTTAACTTTCAGTCCATCAATCTCATTAATAGGAGGGGTATGTAGCAGAACCTCAATGCCATATCAGAAAAAAACAAAAAAAAAAAACAAAAAATTGACAACTCAAGTTACACAGTTGAACCCACACAGCCTTTCTTCATTGATGCAAATACGACTTGCTATATACATTGAAATTGCATGTTTAATTCAAGCAGCGGTTCAAGTGCATAGTTACAACCATTCTAATTAATTACCCCAGACTTTTCACAATTTCTAAAACAAATGAAACTTATATACCAAAAACAATAAAAGCATAATCACTAGCTGCGCAACACTTAGTCATATGATCCCAACCATTCATCCACACTTTCAAACTTGGTGATATATATCATAGTCTAAACCATAATATAACCCACCAAGTTTATAGTTCTATCACAAAAGCTGTTCAAAATATCAGCAGCATATTACTCAAAACAACAAAAAGTATTCTTACTGGCAGCCATGATTTCTTTTGCTATGTCCATCAGTTGTGTTGTGACCTCCCAACCCCGCTACTTGAAGCGCCTGCATCTCCCGTAGCACCATCCTATGCTCCCATGTCATTCCTAGCATGCTGTTGCGCCAACTGTTGGGGACCAGCCATTCCTGCTCTAGAAAATGGCGTAATCACACTTGACATCTGTGGAAGGTGGAAGGAATTTGTGCCAGTCTGAACTGGGGGCAGTGGGGGTGCCAAGTATGCAGTGTTGCCGGTGCTTGTGGTAAGCCTCTCATTCAAGTTGAAATCCATGTGGGATTGCTGCCTTTGAATGTTCAACATCTCTTGAGTGTTTACCATTGCAATCCTCTCCAATTCAACCCGATACTGCTTCATCACATTGCGGTTGTGCTTCATCTCAAGCTTTTGAAGCTCCACTTTCCTGGTTGCCTCAGCCACCAACAGTTGATTAGCCAACCTCAATTGTTGAAGTTCTGCCCCAACCCCACGATGCTGAATCACCAGCCCAAGTATATCTGTAGGCGTTACCCCAATTCCATAACCCTTTTACTCGTCCATTGCTCTCAGGTTCTAGTACATTTGAAAATATCTTATTGCAGACAGCAGGAGTGATAGGTGGGTTTTCTGGCATCTCCTCATACTCTGCCACAAGCCTATACATCTCATCCTGTGAATCCAACGAGGAGTTGTTAAAACATGTACATGTTTATGTCAACCAACAGAAAAATCCAACCTGCCTAATACGATTTTTTTCTCTAATTAAGTAACATTAATGTGGCTGCATTCTTGGTGAGAGTAGTTAGTGCATCACCAAACTTACCATGATTTCACGAGAAGCCTCATCAATAGGGTTGCCATTTGTTCTCCGGTGAGTTAATTTGAATAGCTCAATTCGGTTTGGTTCCTGACCATTGTGATCCTGAGCCTGTAAAGAAAAACTCACTCTCTAAATAATAAAACCATATGGCTTTAAAAATGCATTGCTTACTTCAGATAGCATGTAAGGTCACAAAGTATTGGGAGTCAATTTACTTACGTATTCATCTCTCACTTGCGCGTGTGACTTCGTTCCACTAGTGTGTCCCATTAAAAGCTTCCATCTGTTAACTGTGTTAATTGCACATCGTTTCTATTCCATACACACCATTAGAAGCTTAATAATAAAAGCACATTATCATGGGTGTCTTTTTATGACTGTCCGTATTCTAAACTAAATAGGATTTCTATTATGAAAAAAAGTGATGTAGGATAAGAAAAGGTTTTGAAGAATGAAGATCGGACCACCCCATTGAGGTCCGGCCCTCCAGAACCTCCCCTAGTGAAAATAAAGCTCAAGTGTAATTTTCCCGGCTGGAGGTCTGGTCTTCCAAACAAAGGTCTGGACCTCCCTGCATGAAATCTCCATTTCAAGCTACGTCGTTTCTAGAGATTTGGTTCTCTCAAGCAACGTCTGGACCTCCCTTCGTGCAAATTCCATTTCATTGCTGCTACCTTCACTGGAGGTCCAGTCCTCCAATGTAGGGTCCGAACCTTCTCCCCTCATAATTTTGGCTTTATGTTTTTTTTTTCTTTTCATTTCTTGAGCCAAATATGCCTAGCTTGGTGATTTGAAGCTTTTTCTCCTTATATATATTGTTTAGGGAGATTAATTAAACTTCTTATATCTTTGAGTTAAAGTTCTCTAATGTGTTGCTTCTTAATATATTCTAAAGCGAAGACAAATTATTGAAGGCATACCATCAATTAATCTTCAGAATATGTCATAAGTGCAGGGAATATGTCATACCTTACAGGGTAAAGCTTCAGAATCTTGTATAGAGCAGTAGATGTAGATGATATTCTCTCTGCAAAGTCTCTTGAGTATAACAGTAAGTCTACCTGCTTCACTGCAGCCTTGTGAATGCTATTGTAAATATCTTAAACACTTTATAGAGGATTTCCTTACTGTATATAGTATCCTTTGAAGTCTGCCAGCAGCCACAAGTGGCTGACACCTTATCAAGTCAGTCATGGGTAAATGTAATTCCAACCTACTAGGCGCCATTAGAAGGAGGGAAAATATTGAGCATGGGCGAGAGATGGCTTTTTAAGTTTGTCTCACTGTTGATGCCCAAAAATGGTAGAGCAGTCAACGTCGAGTCGAACCACGCAGGCACGTTGACCCACCACTGAGTGGATGACACGTCGAAGTGGAGCAGGAACGGGTA
Organism: Dryas drummondii; assembly: GCA_003254865.1. Taxonomy (NCBI): domain Eukaryota; kingdom Viridiplantae; phylum Streptophyta; class Magnoliopsida; order Rosales; family Rosaceae; genus Dryas; species Dryas drummondii. The sequence continues at coordinate 959,969 of QANW01008560.1, read as the reverse complement.
GTTGGGTCCGACTGGTGTGTAATGAGTGAGAATGGTATCCAAAGCACCCTGCGCAAGTACACAAAAGTGAGCGGGAAGGGCACCGGTGTGGTGCCGGCCAAAGCTCCTCCGACGCTCAAGTCAGTGTTCAGAGAGATCTGAGAGCAGAGTGAGTGAATAGTATAATAATGATTTCAGTTGTCCTTTTGTCATTAGAAGGTACCTCTTTTATAGTACCTTTGGAAGAGTGTCAACCAATCCGGTGACGACACGTGTCCTTTGCGGTGACTTGCACTGTACGAGCGCCACGTGGCACCGGTCTCGAGTATCCGAGTGAGTTGACACGGGTCGGGGGCCCGGGAGGCTTGAGTTTGGAGGGCCGGAGCCTAAGAGGCCGGGGCCCAGGGGGCCGGAGCCCATGAGGCCGAAGCATAGTAAGTCATGGGCTAGGAGCCCAAGAAGGGCTTAGCCTTTTGGGTCTAGGCCCAAACAGCATGGTGTTAGGCCTTGTGTGACTTGTCGTTATGCCGAGATGATTAGTCATACGAACAGAAGTCCCCCAAGTTTCCGAGCAAAAGATACTTCTTGGTTGGGAACTTTGTACACAAAAGAGTCCGAGCAGAACGACAAGTAACCACACACTTGTTCCTGCTTAAGCTACTGTTTAGAAGTCCCCCAAGTTCCTTAGCAAGAAAAGCTGTACTGCAGGAAAGCTTGGGGGTTACATATGAAAGATTTCCTTTTTTTTTTTTTGATGAATCGCTGATCACTCTGTAGTCCGAGCAGTAGACGCTGCGCAAAAAACCCAGTGAACCCCGTTCAATGTACTGGTGGGATGTTGCCCTCTGTAAATAAAAATCTGGGATTAAGTAGTGTAGCTCAGGTATAAAAGACCCACCCCCAAATCTCACACTTGGTACTGTAGATTGATTTGGGAGAAAGAGAGAAAGTTGATATTAAAAGACCAATCAAAGGGCAGCTGTGTTTTCGAAATAGGAAAAAAGGAAGAGCTGCTCGGGTGGGATTTGTGAGGGGAGGGCTCGGGCCGGAAAAGTTGGAGTGGCTGGGGCCTGCTCGGGTCGTGAAGGAGGAGGGGGCTCGGATCGGATTTCTGCGCGGGTCGGAAGAGAAGAGGCGAGCTCGGGTCGGATTTCTTCGCGGGTCGAAAGAGGAGAGGCGAGCTCGGGTCGGATTTCTTCGCGGGTCGGAAGAGGAGAGGCGAGCTCGGGTCGGAAGAGAAGAGGCGAGCTCGGGCGAGTGCTGGGCTCGGGTGGGGTGGTCTGCTCGTCGGGCTCGGGTTGGAGAAAGGAGAGCCCGGATCGAGCTCGGGTCGGCGCCGTGGTGTGCGCCTGGGTTCTTGCTCGGGTCGGTGGGAAGAGCTCGGATCGGGGGAGTGCTGCGGAGGCCGGATCGGGCTCGGGCTTGGGTCTTCAGTGCTCGGGGCGGAGGCTTGCAGCAGAGAAGTTGCTCGGGGCGGGTGTGTGCAGCCGCGGCGCTGCTCGGGTCGGAGGCAAAGCCCTAAATTTTTTCTTGTCTCGGAGGCGTTGTGCAGGGGAGGCTTGGGCCGGAGTTTTGGCGCGTTGGGTGGACGCGGATCAAGTGCGCGGGTAGGCTGCTGCGCGAAGAGGTGCAGCTCGGGGCGGCTGCTGCGCGAAGGGAGGCGCGGGCTGACTGGCTGCGTGGCGGTGCACAGGTTTGCTCGGAAGCTCGGGTGGCGCGGGCTATCCTGCTGCGTGGTGTGAGGTGAGCAATGCCAAAAATTTTCTACCCACGTGAGTAATGGATTGTGCCTTTGAAAAAATTGAGAACTTTGAGAAGTTGTGGTCGTCCAGCCTGAGGCGGACCTTGGAATTCTGTGTGTTAATTCTGTGGTATAATGTGAGTAGGGGCAGGTGGAGGTGCAAGTGGGGATGAGCCTTGCCGAGCACTGGGTAGGCAACATGCCTTCAATTTTGGACTTTGTAATTTATTGGGTGTTGTGTTTTTGGCTAGGTACAGAGGAGACAAGACAAGTGGGTCGGAACCCGTCTGAGCCGTTGGAGCCGCGCAATACAGGTAAAGACTTGTGTTTTTATTGCTTGTCTGCTTAAATTGATATTGTGAATACTGGCTTTGATAAATGATTGGTGGCTGAGCATGTGAAAAGGTGATAGGGTGAATGGTCCCAAATTGGGGGTAGAAGAGCACATATGGGGGGGTGGGATACCAGTATTGATCTGATATGTCCATGGTGTTGTCTTGGATGAGCAGGTGTGCTGAGGTCGGACATTTTCATGGCTTCCTCAGATGAGAACAGTTCTACAGATGAGGGAGAGTCTGATCGGACGTCCACAAGTAATGGGACGCCAATGAGGCCCAATATGCCCCGACCCCGGATGGGGTGTGGAAATATGGGGGTGGGCAAAGTGCTCAAGACCGTCCAGGAGAGCTTGTCCATGGTGATGGAAAGTGAGGGAAAAATCTCTGGTAGTGAGGACAGCGATGATGGAGAGACGCCCACCAGTTGTGGTGATGTGGGTAGGCGCATGGTGCCTAAGACATACTGGTCCGTGGATGGGTTGTGTGAGAACAGGATGACGGAGGAGGACCTTGAAAAATTGAGGGTGGAGTTCCACATTCCCGATTATATCCATCTGAGCCTCCCGGGAGAGGATGATGTCTTGAGTGACCCGCCGGAGGGGCATATTTTGTGTTTTTCCAAGAGTTTCTACCATGGGTTTAGGCTTCCTCTCCACCCCTATTTCCAGTATATGTTGAGGAAGTTAGGGATTGCACCAGCGCAGCTGACGCCCAATAGTTAGAGAACATTAATTGGGTTGTTTGTATTGTTCCGAGATGAGGGGTATGATCCCCCGAATATGGCTCAATTCTCACACTTATTTGAGATTAAGTCGAGCCGCAAATTGCGAGGGTGGATGTACTGCTCGCAGTTGGCAAACGGGCAGTTCACTGATGGTACGACTCGCCAAATACAGGTGGGCCACCCGGACGCTCATAAGGAATGGAAGAAAAAATGGTTTTTCGCGAGTGGAGCCTGGGAATTCGGCCGGAGTGATAGGGTGATCACGTATAGAGTACCGACGAATTTCCATATAATAGGTTGCCTGGCTGAGCCGATGCATTGGTCTATGTACACTTAGATTATTTAGCTGATGTTATGCTTATACTGATAGTAGTCTTTTGTTGTTTGATTTTGCAGGGGGTGAGTGGGAGAGACTCCCATTGTCGGAGGGTAGCGCGGAAGAGGTGCGAAGAGTGCTTAGCCGACCTGCTCGAAAGTTGAGCGCTGCCTACCTCTTGTCTCCTGAAAAGTTGGCCAAGTACGGCTTTGGAGTCCCAGGTGAGCTTCTGCACTTCCCCTCTTGGGAGTATTGGTTGATGAGATAATAATTTGTGCTCATTGATTTTTTTTGTCTTTCAGTGAAAATGGCCAACACGAAGAAAACAAGTAGACCGGTTGGTCATGCCCCGCCCGCTCAGAGGAGGATGATGATGGGGCGCTGTTGGCCGGAGGTGGCTCGTCCCAGGGGAATGCAAGTAGAGGCGCAACGGTGCCCGGGGATATGAGGCATGGTGGGTCTACCAACACCCAGGCTCCGAAGGCGGCTTCTCCCGGGAGGAAAAGGAAGACGGGGTTAGATGCGGCCGAGCCCGGGAGAGAGGGCAAGAAGGCAGCCACAGCCACTGCGTCTGATCCAGTCCCAGAGTAGGATCGGCTGGCACAGCAGGCAGTGACAGACTTTGGAGGATCCTTGAAGAAGGGGAGGGATGACCGGGTGATTGGCGATGAGGTTGAGCCACTATCCGTCTTGCAGCGGGCCTTCTCCGAGCAGTCCCAGGTAAGGGAAAGTGGTATATGTTGATGAGATGTCCAAAGTTTAAACTTTATAGCTTGTGATAACACTTTCGTGGCATCCGACCTGGCAGACACTGTTCTTCACTTATCAGGCACATGTGAGTGTCCTGGCCACGGTGGAGAAGATGAAGGATGAGATGTCGAGCTTCGTGGTGTGGAAGGACAGAGCGCTCTCAGCCGAGGAGAGGGTCGGTACCCTGGTTGCCCAGAACCAGGCGTTGCAGGCCGAGCTGCTGCAGGCCAGGAAGGAGGCAGACCAGGCTAAGCAGGAGTTGGAGCAGAGCGGGCAGGAGCTGAGTCAAGCCAAGCAAGAGGCGGACCAGGCTAGGCAGGAGTTGGACAATGAGTACAACAGCGGCTATGCCATGGGCTTTGGTGATTGCAAATTGGAGCTCGAGGAGATGTGCCCTGACTTTGACTGGGACCGCGTGCGTGGTCTGCTAGGAGCTGGCAACGAAGTGCCTGGCAACGTCCCGGAGGAAGGTGCCCAGGAGGTAGAGCATGAGGACAGAGCATCCCCAGTTGAGGAGCGTGATATGGGAGAGGATCCCAAATAGGCATCTGTTGCACTGATGGCCCGGGGGCAGGGGTGGGCGGACCATTACCCTATTTTTGTTTGAGTTGTATGGTCGGGTCGGATGTGGCCCGTGCCA
>QANW01008560.1:913938-955200 GCA_003254865.1 Dryas drummondii | reverse complement strand
GCTTCAGAAGCAAAGGCCAAAGAAAAGGGGGTTTCCCCGGTCGAGGATCGACAAGTCGTCCGGTAGGACCATAAGACTTCGGGTAGGAGGTCAGGCCACTTTCCCTTCTTTGCATCAAGTTTGGTCTTCAAGGTATGTTTAATGGTCTTGTTGACTGCCTCGACCTGCCCGTTGGCCTGAGGATGACCAGGAGAGGCAAAGAAAACCTTGATGTTGAAAGCGGAGCAAAATGACTTGAACTCTTTGTTGTCGAACTGCTTGCCATTGTCGGTGATAATGGCGTAAGGGAGACCAAAGCGGCAAATTATGTTCTTCCATACAAAGCTCTTGATGGTCTGGGTGGTTGCCTTTGCCAAGGGCTCGGCCTCTGCCCACTTAGTGAAGTAGTCCACTGCGACGACTGCCATTTTGACCTTGCCCTTCCCCTCAGTCATTGGTCCGATTAAGTCAATGCCCCATTGGGCAAAGGGCCAAGGACTATTCATGGTAGTTAGGGGCTCGGGTGGTTGGTGCGGAAAAGTTGCAAATTTCTGGCACTTTATGCATTTCTGGGTGAGCTTCCTTGCATCAGCACGGAGGGTCGGCCAATAATAGCCTTGGCGGATGGCCTTGTGGGCTAAAGAGTGGGCCCCTGCATGATTGCCACAGACCCCTTCATGGATCTCCCGGAGGATATAGTCGCCTTGTTCGGGGGTAAGGCAGCGCAAGTATGGCAGGGAGAAACCCCGCTTGTATAACTTGTTGTTAATAATGGTGTACCGAGAAGCTCTGTGGCGAAGGCGCCGAGCCTCAGCCTTGTCCGCAGGTGGGTTCCCATGCTTAAGAAATGCAAGGAGAGGGTCCATCCAACTAGCTTGTTGCGCAGATTGGCAGACTTCCATAACATCAATGCTGCGCTGAGGTAAGAACTCAAATGGGACAGACCGCCCAGCTTCATGGTCGACTGCCGAGGCAAGGCGAGCTAGGGCATCCGCCCTCTCATTGTCCGCCCTAGGGATTTGTATGAGCTGGTATGCTGAGAATTGATTGAGTAGGCTTTGAACTTTGGTGAAGTAGGCGGCCATGCGCTCACCCTTGGTCTGGTATTCCTGCGTGACCTGGTTCACCACAAGTTGAGAATCGCTGTAGATTCGGAGTTGCTCAACGTCCATATGTAGTGCCAAAGATAAGCCGGCAATGAGGGCCTCATATTCAGCCTCATTGTTGGATGCCTGGAAGCCGAATCGAAGAGCATACTCAATGGTGGTCTGGTCAGGGGCGATCAAAACAAGTCCGGCTCCACTGCCCTGTTGATTAGAAGACCCATCAACATATAAAGACCAGATTGGGCGATCCGGCCTGATTGCCGGAGTAGAAGAAGTTGGTGGATCGGTGGTCGACACAATGGCGGAGGAGGGCTCAGCCTCGGGTAGGAATGTAGACTCTGAAATGAAGTCTGCAATGGCTTGTCCCTTGATTGCGGGCCGTGGGCGGTAGGAAATGTCAAATTCGCTCAGCTCAATGGACCATTTGATAAGTCGGCCAGAGACCTCAGGCCGCTGCAATACTTGCCTAAGTGGTTGATTGGTGAGAACCACGATAGGATGAGCCTGGAAGTATGGGCGGAGGCGCCGGGCTGATGTGACCAAGGCAAGGGCTAATTTTTCTATCTCTGGATACCTGGTCTCAGCATCTTGCAGGGCCTTGCTGGTATAGTACACCGGGTGCTCAACCCTATCCTCAAGTCGAATTAGGACTGAGCTGGTGGCTGTCAGGGAAACGGACAAGTAGAGGAGTAGCTCTTCCCCTGGCTCGGGTTTAGAAAGTAGAGGTGATTTGCCCATGTACTCTTTTAGATCTTGGAAGGCCTTCTCACACTCCGGAGTCCAGTCAATGTATTTTGTCCGAGCCTTAAGGGTTTTGAAGAATGGGGCGCAACGGTCGGTGGCCTTGGATATGAATCGTGTCAAGGCGGCGACCCTGCCCGTTAGGCTCTGCACTTCCTTCTGAGTCCTGGGAGATTGCATATCGATCAAGGCTTTGATTTTTTCAGGGTTGGCCTCGATCCCCCTTTGGCTGACCATGAAGCCAAGGAATTTTCCCGAAAATACGCCGAACGTGCACTTGGCAGGGTTCAGGCGCATTTGGTACTTCTTGAGCACGGAAAACATCTCAGAAAGTTTGTGGACGTGGTCCTCCGCCCGGACACTCTTGACAAGCATGTCGTCCACATAGACCTCCATGGACTTACCAATGTATTCTGAAAAAATGGAGTTGACCAACCGCTGGTAGGTAGCCCCGGCATTTTTGAGTCCGAAAGGCATGACCTTGTAACAATATAGGCCCCTGTCAGTAATGAAAGCCGTATTGTCCTGGTCGGAGCTGTGCATAAGGATTTGGTTATAGCCGGAGTAGGCGTCCATGAAACTAAGGAGTGCATGGCCTGCTGTGGCATCAACCAGTTGGTCAATTCGAGGAAGAGGAAAACTATCCTTGGGGCAGGCCTTGTTAAGGTCAGTGAAGTCGACGCACATCCGCCACTTGCCATTTGATTTTTTGACCATCACAACATTGGCCAGCCAATCCGGGTAGGAAACCTCGCGGATGAAACCAATTTTTTGTAACTTGTCGACTTCTTCCTTCATAGCAGCATAGATTTCGGGCTTGTACTGCCTGCGTTTTTGGCGGACAGGGCGGTGCCGCGGATTAAGACTTAGGCGATGGGAGATCACCTCCGGAGAGATCCCAGGCATGTCATCATAGGACCAGGCAAAGACTTCAGCATTGGCACGAAGGAATTTGATGAGGTCATCGCGGAGAGCAATACTGAGCTGGGTTCCGACCCGTACCTTGCGGTCCGGGTAGGCAGGTGAGATGAGAACTTCTTCCACATGACTGTCATCTGGTTGGGCGATAGCTCTGAAAGATGAATCACGAGGATCCTCGGGAGGATCCGGGGTAGGGCAGGTAGGGGAGACAGAAACAGCCATAGAGGGCATGGCCTCTTTCTTCTTCTTGACGGAGGTCGTATAGCAGGACCTGGCTGACACTTGGTTGCCTTTGACTACCCCCGTGCCACATGGGGTCGGGAACTTGATCAAAAGCAAGTGAGTGGAAATCATAACCTTCAGTTGGTTAAGGGCTGGTCGTCCCAGGATGACGTTGTACGCTGTAGGACAGTCGACCACCAAAAACTGAGTGGTTGTGGTAGCGGACGAAGGATACCTCCCAAGGGTGAGTGGAAGGTAGATCCCGCCAAGAGGGGTGACCATATCGCCCGAAAAGCTAAGTAAAGTAGCGACCGACCGGTCAAGCCTCTTCTGGTCAATTCCAAGAGCTGTGAAGGCGGAGGCGAAGAGGATGTTGACGGAGCTACCACAATCGACAAGGATCTGAGCCACATCAAAATTAGCTATGGTGGCTTCAATGACCAAGGGGTCATCGTGTGGGAAGATCAAGTCACGTTCCTCTTTTTCAGCAAAGGAAATGTGTGACCACCCGAGCTTAGGAGTCTTTTTCCCACGGTGGAAGTCTACAGCCATAACGCTGGAGCATTGCTGAGCACTTCGGGCGTATTCCTTCCTAGCCCTGTTGGAATTGCCAGCGAGGGTCGGGCCTCCACAGATGGTATTGACCCGCCCCCGACGTTGTCCTTCGGTCTTGGCCTTCTCGGTGGCCTCCTTGTCTATAAAACCATCCAACTTTCCTTCCTGTACCAAAGTTTCTATTGCCTCCTTGAAGGCTCTGCATGCCTCGGTGTCATGGCCATGGTCATTATGATAAAGGCAAAAGAAGTTCTTGTTGGCCCGGTACCGTGTTTGTGGTGGGCGGGGTGGGAGCTTGGGAAGTATGTCTTTGATCTGAGGATACAATTCTGTATAAGTAACAGTGAGAATTGTATAGACTTTGAATCTGGAGGCGTAGGATGTCTGATAAGTTTCCTCCCTTCGTTGTCCTCCACCTCTACCATCACCAAATTGCTTCTTGGTGAATTTATTTAACTTTTTCCCGGACCCCCATGCTGGTTACCCGAGTAGGGCTTGGGCTGGGGTGGCACTATGATGGCCTGGTCGGTACTTGGGCGATCCATGGTGGGCGGCTTCTTCCCATATGTTTTGAATTCCGCAGTAGCATAGGCAATGGCCTCTTGCATGAGTTCTTTGTAGGTGCGCGGATTGCGGCGGTTGAGTTCAAACAAGAAGTCCCCTTCTAGGAGACCACCCTTGAAGGCGGCGAAGGCTACCTTCTCATCACAGTCGCGACACCGAGATCGTTCTAGCTGAAATCGAGTGATGTATTCCCGGAGGGATTCCCTGCTGCCCTGTCGGACTCGAGTCAGGTCATCCGTGGTGTAGATTCTATCGGTCTGGATGATATACTGGCCTAGGAAGAGCTCTCGGAGCTCGTTGAAACAATCAACCGAGCCCGGAGGAAGTTGGTAGAACCAGTCCCTGGCGCTGCCAGAGAGGGTGGAAGGGAAGATTCGACACTTGGTAACGTCATCAGCACCTTTGGACTCCAGGGCTGACCTGAAACTCATGAGGTGGTCATATGGGTCTTCCTTCCCTGTGTATGGAGTGATCTTGGGAGGTCGGACGTCGCTAACCGGAGGAGTGGATAGGATGCGAGCTGTGAAAGGTCCAGGCAGCTCCCTTGTTTCTAAAGATGGGTGCCCACCCCGACTTCCCCCCTCCACTCTTCTCAAGCGCTCACTGATGTCCATGAGAAGTCGTTGGAGCTGGTCTGGTGGAAGAGAGCCGCTGTTACCGGAGTCAGCGACTTGTTCACTTGTGAAAGTGTCATCTTCTGCGCAGCGCCCAGCCGAGAAAACCTGTTCTTCTCCCCGTCGTCGTCGCTTGGGACGAGGAGCCTGCTCTTCCCCCAAGTCTTGGGGACGCGGGTGGGATTCGTCCCGGTTCGTCCGCTGCTCTTCTCGCCGAGAGCGGTTGTCGTCGAGCAGATGACGACAGTCCCGATAAATGTGGAACTCTTCAGAGCGGGTAGGATGCTCGCCAGATCGAGCCCGGCTGACCGGGTGGACAAGTCTCTTTTGGAAACCTGGAGGTGGGCGGCTACCTTCCCCTGCGTCCATCTGACGCGAAACATTTTGGTCCCTTCGGGGGGGGTTATTCCTCTCACCACTCCGGAGAGTGGTGTGTTCGTCTCTGTCGTGGGGGTTCCTCCTCTCATCACTCCGGGGAGTGGTATGCTCTTCCCTATCGCGGAGGAGTCGCTCATACAGCTGTGTTGTACCCTTTTGGAGGTCGAGCTGTTCCTGGGTTCGTTGGAGCTGAGCCTCCAATCTTTGGATGTATGTCTCCTGGTCAGATTCGGCAATCTTCTTGCCCCGCTTGTCGCCCAGCGGGGTGTTGTCGACTTGGTCGAGAATAGGACCTCCGTCAGACATTGTGGGGCTCGGAAGCTAGGAAGCTAGGAAGCTAGGAAGCTCGGAAGCTAGGAAGCTAGGAAGCTCGGAAGCTAGGAAGCTCGGAAGCTTGGGAGCTCGGAAGCTCGGAAGGTCTTTGCACCTCAACTGAGGGTAGAGAAATCAATGGGGAAAAGTTGTAACGTTCCCACAGACGGCGCCAAACTGTTGATGCCCAAAAATGGTAGAGCAGTCAACGTCGAGTCGAACCACGTAGGCACGTTGACCCACCACTGAGTGGATGACACGTCGAAGTGGAGCAGGAACGGGTAGTTGGGTCCGACTGGTGTGTAATGAGTGAGAATGGTATCCAAAGCACCCTGCGCAAGTACACAAAAGTGAGCGGGAAGGGCACCGGTGTGGTGCCGGCCAAAGCTCCTCCGACGCTCAAGTCAGTGTTCAGAGAGATCTGAGAGCAGAGTGAGTGAATAGTATAATAATGATTTCAGTTGTCCTTTTGTCATTAGAAGGTACCTCTTTTATAGTACCTTTGGAAGAGTGTCAACCAATCCGGTGACGACACGTGTCCTTTGCGGTGACTTGCACTGTACGAGCGCCACGTGGCACCGGTCTCGAGGATCCGAGTGAGTTGACACAGGTCGGGGGCCCGGGAGGCTTGAGTTTGGAGGGCCGGAGCCTAAGAGGCCGGGGCCTAGGGGGCCGGAGCCCATGAGGCCGGAGCATAGTAAGTCATGGGCTAGGAGCCCAAGAAGGGCTTAGCCTTTTGGGTCTAGGCCCAAACAGCATGGTGTTAGGCCTTGTGTGACTTGTCGTTATGCCGAGATGATTAGTCATACGAACACTCACAGACTGATTAGCTTGCTATATTGCAGTCTTTACAGACTCCATAGTTGGATTTGGATTTTATGATAACAAATGGAAAAAATGGTTACTGTTTTGTACAATTTGAGTTAGTTATAGTACAACCCCAAGTAAATTGGTGGTGGTGGTATCTGTGTGTGCTGACCCTCTTTTAGTCCCTAAATTAACTAAACCCCTTTTTTTTAGTTTAAATTACAGGGTGCCATAATTTAATCAACTAATCATAATTATTAGTTGCATATGGAATCACTATCCATGTCTGACTTAATATATTGATCACTAATAATTAACATTAGTGAACAACCACATTAGCACCCCCCAACTTTAGTGGAAATCATTGGAGGCCTTAGGCAAAAATTGTTGTAGTGTCAACAAAGACAACCAAAGAGTTAATAACAGAACCAATCCCACAACAAACAAAAAATATAACACTTGGGCACTCAGCTGAATATATAACACTCAGCTAAGGTATTAGATCAAACTACAAAAAATCAAACTTTGTTATAGTGCTAAAATCAAAGAGTCTTACACCAAACAGAATTGGCGGCATATGCATTTGGAGAAGAAGAAAATAAAAAACAAGAAAAAGCAACACTATAATCAACATACCAGTTATTTTCCTTAGTAAGAAACTGCATCAGTCTTATCGAGTAAGACGAGGCTCTCTTCATAAGAATCAAGAGAGTAATATTTATATCCAGAAATCCCAAGATTTTTTAATTGTTGGCTCACGAGGTCTAGTGACACTAATTCATTTTTATCTTTTTTTTGTCATTCAAATGAATTCCTAGATTTAGTAAGCATGAACACTACTTCACCACTGTTCCTAAAACATAATGTGTTGGGCAAACATCTTTCTGGACCTTGTGGATCGAGAGTTATCAATTTGGTCCATGACTCCTCCTTACAACACTCTTTCATTACCCATATGTCAAGAAAAGAATCTTTGCAACCATGATCCATTGTAAACAGAGCAATGGATTTTCCATCTCCTGAAATGGACAATTGCAATTGAAGTGACATACTCCGTTGGAATGGCATCATTATCTCATGAAATGACTCATTGCCCACATCAAATGCCAAGATGAAACGGTAATAAGCATCATTTGTCAAACGTCCTGCCTCTCAATGAAGAGCCCCATTCACAAATGCCTGGGGTGTGCATCCGTCTATCTGACATTTGGGAGAAACAAAACTAGGACTACTCCACGAGCCCGTAGCTAGTGAATAAACCTCAACAAAAGTTGGATTCTCTTCTTGATCCGTAACAACTCTCACAACCTTATAGTCATTGGTCATAGCATCAAAACCGAACCCTATAGTAGCATCATACCCACCATGTGTCTCGTAGGTAACATTAGGCTTGGGAAGGGTCACTGACTTTCTTATTAGTGGGTTCCATATTATGAAGGTGTAACCATAACGCCCTAAATCGTCGGCAAGGCATACTAGCCCATTACAAATGCCAACTACACATAAACATGGATTGTACAATACCTCCTTGTCAACAATTGGAAATTCGATCTTGCAGTACTCTTCAAAAGCATGGTTATCATAATGCAAAGAGTAAAGCTCTTCTATTGGCTTGTCGATGAAAAATTTGTGGTACAAGGAACAATGAGCACTAGAAACACCGTGGAGAATGAGGAGGTGAATGCCATCTGGGTCATTAGAATTGATGGTACGATTGAGATGGGCATGAATAATGCTAGGGTTTATGATCATAGACCTCCATGGCTTGCATACGGAGCTGCATTTGATCAAACATTTAATGGGTAGTCTAAAAAGGATATCATGTATGATTTCTTCAGGAAAAGAGTGGATCATTGCTTCAAATTCAATACCCTTGAATGCTGCAATTCCCAAAGAGTAGATAGAGTGAGACAGATAATGTCAAAGAATTTCAACATTAGTAATTTCCTTGGTCTAGGCCATATAGAACTGATCTCAAATTAGTAAGAAAAGAACTAACAAACGACAAACCAAATTAGAAAATATTAGCAGAAAATTGATACGAAAATAAGAAAATATATAATGTTATTGATGCTGAAACAAACTTAAGAGAGAGAGAGAGATTTACCTTCATAAGAATTCACAGAGTGAGAGCGAGAGCGAGAGCGACTGAGCAGAGGGAGAGTGTCCTCTTTCCTCGTGTAGAGGTAGAGAGTATGGCATCGACGCAAACCCTAATGAATCATCCGTAGGAAGCTCCCTATTTTTTAGTGATGTTATTTGCATACTCTTTTTTTTTTTTTTTTGCACACTCTTTTCTCATTTTTTCTCACTTCACACTCCCACACTGCTCTCACTAGTGTATTAAAAATTTTCATACACACACCCCTTCCAATTACCTAAATACCTCAATTCATTAATCTTACCAAATTTCTCTTACACACCTCACCTAATCCATTCAAACAATACACACTTACTCAACCCTTTCAGACAATACACACCCCCACCCCTAACTTCATGCCCAACCGATCCTAGTCAAAAACACACTCTTGTATACCAACATCGTCATCAAAGCCGTCACCACCGCCGTCAACTTAGTCGTCAAAGCCGTCACCACCGTCATCAACTTGCCGCCGTAAATTCGCCGTTGGTGGTCTCACCACCTTACTGCAACACCATAGTTGTCAACCCATAGGTATGCCCTCAGCTAAATTTTTTTGATTCATATGCAAATCTAGGCTTTTTTATCAAATTTAAATTGGTTAAGTCATTGCAAAATCTATTTTTGTATGTTTGAGATCATTTGGAGTGCAGGTTTTCTAGGTTTCAAGATTGAAATTTTGGGTTTGGGTTATAGGGTTTCGCAGGTCGTTCGGCACTAGTCTGCCGAACATTTTGGTTTCGTTCAGTAGTAAGCTGTTGAATCTTTCAGTTTTATTCGATAGTAAGCTGCCAAACAAAACCAATTTGTTCGACAAATACTTGTCAAACTATCAGTGATTGTTCAGTGGCTTTTTGCCGAACCATTTGTGTCGTTTTTATTTTTTATTTTTGTTAAGCTTTTGAAAAAGCTTATATATACTAATGCAATTATCAATTTCTTGTTTGAAAATATAGGTATGAATAGAAGAAAAAAGGAATCATGCTTTATCTTCATCTAGAGGAGAACTCCCCGTTGTTGGAAGAACACAACCCACAACTTCTACAAGAAGACTGGCAGAAACATCACGAACTAATCGTAAGACAGTTGTTCAAGAAACTGATGTTGAGGGTATTGTACGTGCACCTAGGTTCAAAGAATGTTGGTGATGAGGACAATCCCAACAAGTTAGCTGAACCTTTCTCTGGAGGTCCCATTGACACATGCGTAAGGCTTGTATGTTAGGGATTACCCAGTCGATTCTTGACATGGGCGAATAAGTTGTTGTCACATGTCTTACTCAACTCTATTTTGTGGTTCAGAGTTTGCAACATATCTTGGAAGGGACACACTTACAAGACACTATGACGTATCAACGTGGCTCAAGACGTTGTCCCCCAATGATTACGAGTTTTAGCCAATTGTAGTTTTTGTAGCTGGACTATAGTTTGAACTTTATATAATTCGACATTGGTTTTATTTGTAATTTGACTATGATTTTATTTATAATTTGACTATATTTATATATGGTTATATTTTCAAATAGTAAAAATAATGTAGCAAGTTCAAATATATGATAAGTGTTTAGAACTTAATTAATCACTATCAAAAGACATGGGTTCTTGTGTGAATGGATTACAATCGGCTGAGTAATCCCTAACATATGAGCCTCACACATGTGTCTGTGGGACCTCCAAGAAAAGGTTTAGCTAACTTGTTGGGATTGTCCTTATCACCAACATTTTATGAACCTAGGTGCACAGTACCCTCAACATCAATTTCTTCAACAACCGCCTCACGATTAGTTTGTGATGTTTCTGCCAGTCTTCTCGCAGAAGTTGTGGGTCGTGTTTTTCCAACAACAGGAAGTTCCTCTCCGGATGAAGATGAAGCACGTTTCCCTTTTTCTTTTATTCATACCTATATTTTCCAACAAGAAATTGATAATTGCATTAGTATATATAAGATTTTTCAAAAGCTTAACAAAAAAAAAAAAAAATTAAAAACGACACAGGTGGTTTGGCAGAAAGCCACCGAACAATCATTGATAGTTCAGTAGGTATATGTTGAACAAATTGGTTTCGTTTGGCATCTTACTACTGAAGAAAACCGAAAGGTTCGACAACTTACTACTGAATGAAATTGAAATGTTCAATAGACCAATGTCAAATGACCTGCGAATTCGAAAATGAATAACCTGAAAATTCATTCTTGCACTCTAAAAAACCTTACTCCAAATCATTTCAAACAAACGAAAAAGGTATTGGGATGTATTAACCAATTGAATTAGATAAGAAAGCATTAGATTTACATTCAATTGAGAGAGGATGGGTGGCGGCGATGAAGGCGAGATGACAGCGGGAGGTGGTGTCGGCAGTTTTGGGATGAAGGTGGGGTCACAGGTGCGGTGTGTTTTGGTTGTGGTTGGAGGTGAGGTTGAGGGTGGGGTGTGTAGTTGTGGTTTAGGAGTATTAGGTTTGGGGTGTATAAGGAGAGTTTTTTTTTTTTTTTTTTTTTTTTTTTCAAATGATGTGGGTTGGCTTTTAAGATAATTTCACAAAATAAGTTAGTGAGGGTGTGCAAATAGTAGCACTCTTAGCATTTCTTTTCGAGCTTTGTTCAAAATTGCAAAACTACCTAGGAAGACCATATATTTAAAGGATGGCCCACACACCCACACACCCACACACACCATATTTGTGTGTTAAAATGTAAGAATTAAAAAAAGACATACTTACATTAATTCTATAATTTAGATTAAAGTCTTATGATTCTTAAAATTTTAACTAAAGTCCAATAATAATGTAACTATTCCATGTTACATAATATTGGTCCATTAGTTTCTATTTTTTTTTTCACACTTACCAGGTGCCGAGCGCTCAGTGACCATTTTTAAGTGTTCGGCAATGCATTTTTAGTTCTTCCTTAAGCGTTGATTGTCGGCTTTATATTAGGTTTTAACTCTGAGATCTCAAGGTTAAAATCTAACATACAATCTTCACAAACCTCACTCTATACTCTAGAAAAGTAATAGATGAACTTGTACTCGATACCCTCAAAAAATAAAAAAATAATGACATATTTATTGACAATACAATGGTCAAAAGACTTTATTTATAAAAAAAATAAGGGCTTTATTTAAAAAAAAAAAAAAAAAAGGTTATGTAGTTTCTTTCCAAATAAGAAATGTTGGAATAACTAAACTCTAATTTTTTTTAAAATAAAATAAGGTAAATTAAAAATAGGTCTAATTTTAGAGAGTCATTCGGATTAAAACTAGGTAGAAATTTAAACATTTTTTAAGCAAACAAACAATTGTATCTCAACTCAATTAAAATGATTGATAAATAAATAAATAAATAAACTCAATTAAAATGAATACTAATGTTGGCCAAAAAAAAAAAGAATACTGATTTATCACGTTTTTTTAGACGGATGTATAATATAAGGGCCTGAATTTAGATCTCGGCTCCAAACTCTTTCTCATTTCTTCAGACTCACTGTCTTCTTCTTCTTCTTGTTCGTCTTCTCAACCCCTGAAAAATCAAATCCCCTTGATCTGCTATCGACAGAAACCGTACATTAGTTTCCTCGATTTGCAGGTAAGAGACGAGACCTGTGCTTTTCAAATTCAAATGTTTTCGATTTCCATCTGTTCAATTTTCTTGCAGCATTATGTTCCCTTCCATACATATTTTTGGCTGATTTGGGTCGTTGTCTGTTAGTTAGTTTTGTGATATCACGGGATTTGATTTTCATTTTTAAGGTGCTGCGTGCAACCCAGTTGGTGGTTATCAATAATCTCCGAGTCCCAGTAAATCAAATCAAGATGGTAAAATTTTGACTGACATTTTCTTCTCAATTAATTGTCCATTTTGCTTTTGGTGATGTTTTTAGTAGAAATGATAACCATTTTGGTTTTCGATAAGTGATATTAGTATCTATATGTATTCAATTCATACATTTTAACCACTCAACATGGAAAACTATTCTGATCTGGATGCAAGTAAGTTCAACAAAATGAATATTTGAGTTTAATTTGTGTCCTTCCCTCCGTAAAACTTGAATTCTGGATCGTTTCCATTTCCAGTAATTGATATGTAGCATTCAGTTGAAGTAGGATTCAGATGAGTTTTCCTTGTTGAGTGGTTAAAATGTATTAGGATCAACTTTTAGAATGTTGATCCTAATAAATAAATTTTGGTTTTCTTGGAAAATCTCGTCTCATTTACCTTTTATTTGTTGTAATTTAGGTTGTGCTTGCCGCTTCAATCATAAGCAAGTCTGGGAAAGGTGAGTTCGATCTGTGCTTTTTTTCTTTTGTTTCTCTGAGTGGATGGTATTGGTGATTGAAAAGGACACTTACTGCCATTTCCTTTGTCTATTCATAATGTTGATGTCGATATTTATTTTATTTTATTTTATTTTGCAGTGCTTGTTTCCAGGCAGTTTGTGGATATGTCTCGTATAAGAATTGAGGGTCTTCTTGCGGCTTTTCCTAAGTTGGTAGGCACTGGCAAACAGCATACATATGTTGAGACAGAAAATGTGCGCTATGTTTACCAGCCGATAGAAGCTTTGTACTTGCTTCTTGTTACAAACAAGCAGAGCAATATTTTGGAAGATTTGGAGACTTTGCGCCTGCTCTCTAAGCTGGTATCCTTTATTTGCTGCCATATGATTATAATCCATCAATCTTTTCTGTTTTTGCAGAATGATTGACTTGTTGGTATGATTGCGATAAAATGTTTGCATGGATCTGGATCCCTCTTTTTTTTTTTTTTTAATTCATGTGCTCATGCCTTCATTTTATTTATTAGTCCCCTACTCCATTGGGAACTGCAATCTATATTGTACATCCTGATTCATGGTATTTGGTAATCTTGTTCTTCAAAACTGGTTGTGTTCCCAACGTACCATGATATATAGAGGAAGAGAAAGGAGATAAAATGTCAAAAGTAAAGAAAGCTGGAACTTAGGGCAAACTTTGTGCATACGGTTTGCAAATCTTCTAAATCTATATATGTGCTCGTATGCAAGTGTTTATGCATTTGTGCATGGATGTATGGATCTACTTCAAGTTGTTCCCAAGCAACACAAGTAATAATTAACAATGTGAACTACAATCCAAAATGGCGAACCAACTTAGTGGGGATTTACCATGTACTGGGGCATAGTAGTGTATATTGTGTTGCCATTACCTCAAATGTGAATTAGATGTACCATGGGCCTGGTAACTCTCACCCATAAGTTGTTTTTTGAGCCATATATTTTCTTTTCTAGACGTTTGCGTGTTTGTGTTCAAGATGTTGGAAAGAATCGTTGAGTTGATTTTTGAAGAGTTTTTAGGTACCTGAATATTCTGTGTCCCTAGATGAGGATGGTATATGCAGGACAGCTTTCGAGCTGATTTTTGCTTTTGATGAAGTCATCTCTCTTGGGCACAAGGAAAATGTGTCTGTTGCACAAGTTAAGCAGTACTGTGAGATGGAGAGTCATGAAGAGAAGCTGCACAAGCTCGTAATGCAGAGCAAGATAAATGAGACCAAGGATGTTATGAAACGCAAAGCTAGTGAGATTGACAAAAGCAAGGTAGTTATTTGGGCCCTGTGATGGCTCCTCTATTAGTTTTGTTCTTGCCTAATTTGCTGGTCTTGTAAGCCTTCCATTTTATTATTTTGTGTCATATTTCTCTGCAGATTGATAGGAGCAGAGGTGAAAAGGGAGGATTTATGTCTTTACAATCAATGGGCTCTGGAAGAATTGAGAGTGCCTTTAGTGACATGAGCATATCTAGTAGTGGAAATGGTTTTGGAGGTGGTTCTGGTTTTGGATTGAGCCCTGATAGTGACTCATTCTCAACGAAGGCCAAAGGTTTGTGTCTATTTTTCTGCATGAATCCTGTGATTCGTTCTGATATTGTTGATCTGTGGTAGGTTGGTGTGTGTGGTACATGATTTAAAATTCTTGGTTCAATTATTGATATGCATACTCTAGATTTTGTTTCCTGCTGATAATTGATATGCTACAGTTGTTAAGCTTGTCTTATATAGTCTGCTTAAGAAAACATTGTAAGCACATAATGTACAGGGTTTCTATTGGTCACCATTTTGCCTTTGGCATCCGTCTTTTTATTTTATCATTAAGATCACTCATTTTGACCATGTAGACTTCCATCCTCAGGTCGTCCACCTTCAGCTGCCACTGCTCCTCCAAAGGGTTTAGGTATGCAGCTGGGAAAATCACAAAGGACCAACCAGTTTTTAGAGTCCTTAAAAGCAGAGGGGGAGGTGATTCTTGAAGATGTACAGCCAAAAGCAGGCCAGTCAAGATCAACTGCCCCACCACTAACTGATCCTGTCACTTTGAATGTTGAAGAGAAACTCAATGTAACACTTAAACGTGATGGTGGAGTGAGCAACTTTGATGTTCAGGGGACATTATCCCTGCAAATTCTTAACCAAGAAGATGGGCATATCCAAGTCCAGGTACTGTGTGTATTCATGCTCATCATATATTCCCATGCGCATTATTGAGGTGGTAGATCTATTTTTAAAATTTCAATGTTCATGGTGATGCGTGAGACATCTTGCATCTGACTTAGTTGAGTACTAGGTTTGGTCTGATTCAGATAGAAGCTTCATAGTTGTCCTCATCATGGGAGATGGGAGACTTCTAGAGCTATGTCTATTTTGAATGTTGTCTTTTGAAAATTGCTTTCAGTCATTTTTGGTAAATCTTTAGTGGTGATTTGTTTGGGGCTGTGCTCATTAAGCTTGTAGAGGACTAGAAGTAGGCCCCATGATTTGCCTGATTGCATTATGTTTTGTCTTATTTTCAGATTGAAACTGGTGGAAATGCTGGCATCCTTTTCAAAACACACCCTAACATGAACAAAGAACTATTTTCCAATGAAAATATTCTAGGCCTAAAGGATCCTAATAGGCCTTTTCCCACTGGTCAAGCTGGTGATGCAGCAGGTGTTGGTCTTTTGAAGTGGAGAATGCAGAGTACAGACGAGTCAATGGTGCCCCTGACAAGTGGGTTCAAGTCTTTTCATCTTCGTGTACAATTTATCTTGTATGTTCTGATCATTAAATTAAATCTATCTTTGTTGCAGTCAACTGTTGGCCCTCTGTTTCTGGGAATGAAACTTATGTCAGCATTGAATATGAAGCTTCTTCGATGTTCGATCTGCAAAATGTTATCGTATCAGTACCTCTTCCAGCTCTCCGAGAGGCTCCCAATGTAAGGCAGATTGATGGTGAATGGAGGTGAGAAAAATTCAACTTTATTTTTTTTGTTTACCCTAGTTTTTTGCACCTTGATTACAGCCATACACAACTGGATGTGGTTGTTATCTTACTGGTCCAACCATACAAAGGTTCCATTGTGAATGTGAATGCAAATGCAGAGGGGTTCTTATCTGATTGCTGCGGTACATTCAACTGTGTATGGCTGTGATTTCATGGATATGAGCATGATCTTAGGAAGTACATGAGAGGATCCTGATTCAGGGCAACAATACGATGTTATTTTGAGATACTATTTCCAGTAATAATTTTTAAGTTCATGATCCTGGAAATGGTGATTTATATCTGTTTTATATATTTTTTTTTTTCATTTCTGATTTTGGTTTCTTTACCCTTGATGCTTCCTCGAGTTTGATAGAATATTAAAAATGTCACCTAAAAGAAATATTCAATGGAAAACCAAATTGCATTATGTAAAATGAAGAGGAACAATGAATTCAATGCTAATGTTTGTGTGTGTGTGTGTGTGCCTGTCTTGTGTCTGGTTTAAATAACATCAATCTTTAATCAAATGCAGTGCTCTCAAATTTCCTGCTGATTTATCAGTATAACTCTAACATTACTGTCATATAGTGAGTAGAACTTTACATCATCTTTTACAAGTTATATGGTGTTTAAATTTTCTGATAAAATGCCTGGGGTTAGGAGTTTTGGATATTCTCTTGGATAGAAATTTTGAGTACATATGGGTTTACAGATTGTCAATTTGTTGTAACTTTAACTTTCGTTTAGGTTAAGGGTTAGAGAGGGTGGGGCAGTGGGTTAGAATTAGGATAGGTCAAGGGTTCGATTCCCTCCAATGTAATTGAAAAACTTCCGTTTAGTAGTTCTGTGGAATTTTTTCCTTCTCCATTTTCTTCCATATCTGCTCTCCCCAGAATCGACTCTTTGATATATTTCTTGCTCCATAATCCCATCAATAACAGGTAGGTCTGATGCTTACTGGAAATGACAGCTTTAACATTTCCCATAGGTAATCCTTTTGTGTAGATTTTGGGTACAGACACTAAGATGGAATACGCTTGGAAATATGCCCAATGTCCCTGCTTCAATGTGATGGGATGCTATTCCTCCTGGAGCAAAAGGATCCAAACCTTTCATGCTCCTTTGGAATTTATATTACTTAAATTTGATATCAAACATTTTATTGCAGATATGATTCAAGGAATTCAATATTGGAGTGGTCCATACTTCTTATTGATAACTCGAACCGCAGGTCTGCAAATGCTGGACTGATTATTTTTTACTGTTTCACATTCCTTATATACTAGTGTTAATGCAATTTTATCTTTCTTTGTTGAATCCTTGGCAGTGGATCGTTGGAGTTTGTTGTTCCCCCAGCAGATTCATCTGTATTCTTCCCCATTTCTGTGGGCTTCTCTGCCACTAATACATTCAGTGACCTGAAGGTACAACTGCTTGACTTGGAATGTGGCTTTCTTGATGAATATATCCTCTTGATATCATACTTTGCTCATTTTGATGGACTTGAATAACCCATACTATAAGTGAAACTACTATGTGATTCCATTGTTGATGTTTTACTGCTAGGCTCTTTGACTGACTATGTTATTAGGTACTTGAGGAGTTTTGCAATTATTATGTTGCTCAAACGTCTATCATTCTTTCATAGAAGTTCTTGCTTCACACACCTATAACACTTTGGGCGAGTCCGTTGGAGTTGATAGTATCTGCCCATATATTATGTCTAACTGTAGTCCACTTGAAACTTGGCCAACTTGGCCAATTTCTCAAACTGGAGTCCTTGGTTGTATGGTTAGTAATGAATAAGCAAAAATGTTTTGAATTTATGTGCATGCAAAAGGTCAGTCTGATTCCTAACCGAGGTTAGAAAAACTTCCTAATTTTTGTTAACATATAATTTTCTTCTGAGAACCTTTGTTGAATAAGCCACTTATTCTCCGATGGTATTGATGGTTGATAAATTTGAACCTGATCTTTTGCCATTGCCTGCTTTTGACTTCCTTTTAGTAGCATTTACACTAGTGGATTATACTCAAAAAGTTTTTGAATTGAAGATGGTGCCACTTAATCTTCATAAAATATTCAATGTAAACTCTTTTTTGCAGGTCGCAAACATTATACCTCTTAAAGGTGGAGCCCCTCCCAAGTTTGCCCAAAGAACGCAGTTGATCACAGAGAATTACCAAGTGGTGTGACTGGTTTGGGTGCCTGTTTGCAACTAGATTTTCAGTTTCTTCAACATTCTTGGATATGGATTGAATTCTAAATCGGCGAATTCTTTTGACGGTGTTTTTTCCCCTACCCAATTTGAGATGAAGGATGCCAGAGTTATTTTCTTATAAATTTGAACCTAATGTTCTCAGATTGCTTATACAATTTACAATCTTTCTTAGTGTATCTGCCAGACTCTGGACTATAAATCTGCATATCATTTGATTCTGTATATCTGCCAGTGTTTATCCTGAGTAAGGACAAAAACTTACCTATCAAGGGTGTATATACCCATTTGTCTATCTCTCTCATCATATTCTAGATAGAGACGAGACAATGAGTATATTACATAAAAATTTTACTTTATGTCTTGGTTCCACTTTTGCTTTTCAAATTGACTATCAGTATATTTTTTATTAAGAAAATAAATTACAAAGCAAATTTGCTTCATAAAAGTCAGTGGATCTTGGACTGTTTTAGATAAATAGTTCTGACCCAAGTAAAAGTTGAGTTAATTACAAATTGACTTCAGCAATGCCAATCTTAAACCAAGTGTCAAATAGAGCCTTCTGTTACAGCAGTGTCAAATAGAACCTTCTGCTAGAACCGTGTCAAATAGAACATTCTTATACGTAAATCAAATAGAACCTTCTTCAACCATTGTTTGGATACTTGGATAGCATACTTAAGCCTCCAACCAATTTTTCAATCCTCAAAACCTTTCCTCTTAGCAGTTGTGATCATACAATTGCTTTGGCTGTTGTGATCATACCAACCCAAGCCACCCCCGCCTCCCTCTCTCAAAGGAATGCCAGAAATTGACACAAAGTACATTGCTAACATGGTAAATAGCTTTTTCATTGCCTCTGGCTGGGTGAGATTGCCATGAGTCCATGACTCAGCAAATAAAACAGAAATTGGGCCGGGTCGGGCTTAGTTGGGCTTGGAGGCATTTTCAGGTTGAGCCTGGCTGGCCCTCCCAATGAAAAAGCCCAATTGGGCAAATATTTTTATTATATTATATAAAAGAGGGAGCTATGCAAACCACCCTTTTGTGCTGAGTTGACCACCCTAATAAATTTTTTCCAACTTTTTTCCTATTTTACCCTTTATTGCAAAAAAAATGATGAAATCACGCAGATCCATTCGGTGGTCATCTACCGAAATATCCACCAATGTTCGGCAGATAAGTGTCGAATAAATACAAATATTTCGGCAGATAACTGTCAAATGCCTTTTTCATTTCCATTCAGTAGTTATCCACCGAATAATCCACCAATGTTCAGCAGATTACTGTCGAATAACCATAAATATTTTGGTAGATAACTATCGAATGACCCAACGAACAAAATTGAAATTTTTTTATTTTAAGGGTAAAGTTGGAATTTTGAAATAGAGTGGTCAACTTAGCAATTTAGGGTGGTCTAAATAGCACTGGCCTATATAAAATTGTGCAATTACAAACTATATAGAATTAATGACTCATTAATGAGTAATTAACAATTGTATAAGTGCATAAAAAAAGTTAACAATTATATAAGATAAAAATTCTTTTAGTTTTATGATATAAATTATATCAATTCATTAAAGTCTAAAGATGAGGTTAGAGACTAAATTACTATAAGATATGTACATCTCAACTGTGTTGGTACCTACGCACCTATAAATTATTTACACTTCACAACCTCAAGGTACATGAAAGATAACAAAAAGAAAATTAAGCTAATTTATATTTTATATTGAATTATAATATTGTTATCTTAGTTTACAATGTATAATGAACTAGTTTATACATTATAAATTAGTGTATGTTATTATCATGTTAACCATTAAAACATATTAAGAATTTAAGACCATATATATCATATATAAACATATTAAGAATTTAAGACCATATATATCATATATAATGTATATTGGAGCGCTTTAGAATTAACCAATTAGTAAGATAATATGACGCTATTCACCCTTTTAAGCCTACTACACAATGTGCTCTTATAATTTGAACTGTTCATCTTTTAGCTCTTTATTCAAAGATCAACCTTGAAAAAAAAAAAACTAAATCATAGATTGTTTAATCAACTTTTAATAAGTTAATTGTGCTAAAATAAATAGACGAACAAAATTTTTTGATAAAACATTAAAATGATTGTGATGATAACCAAATGGCTAAAGTCAAACTATTTCCAATTTGGATGATTGTTTACATAGTTGTTATTTGAATGATTTGGATTATAGGATCATGTTGTGTACTTGGCCTAAAAGGATACTTAACGCCTTATTATCTTATTAACTGGTTTCAATTGAAAGCCTTAAAGAACATTCTTGTAGCATCTTCGCTTGCTGCTCTTCCTTGGGTGATAATGTGAGACCCTAGAGGAGTTAAAAAACTTATAGTACAACAAACTGGTCCCTTTGAAGCTAGTTGGCTTTGTATTACAGCCAGAGACCAACAGGTCTTGGTGGGTTCGACTAGTAGCTGAAACTAAAAATACAACAAATCTTGAAAGAGAAAGGTCTAGTAGCATTGGGCATGGTAAGAGAATAAAAGTTTAGCAAAGATTGAGCCCACATACTTATGCTTGCTTCAAGTGTAATGGTGATAGGGCGTTAGGATTATGAGCACGAGAAGTGTTTGTTGTGTGTAGTGATTGTGGTCTAGTGTTTTGAAGGTTACTGAGAACAATGATTCAATGGATTGAAAGTATGACGGTGAGAGGTTTCATAGAGTGTATTGCAAATTACTCCTCAAGTGCCTTAGCCATGGCTGAGGGGTATCAAACGGTAAATAAATAGGGTATTGCAAATTTGTACCAAAATATCACTTGCAAATACTGCTAATTCTTGGGCACAGGGGAACTCATTAAAAAAATTTAAAAAAAAAAAATGCAAAAGAATTTGATAGACACAGGTGCATAGTTTCAAACTGCCAATCCAATTGAAATTTGTATTTAAAACCTAAAGTTTAACAATAGACAAAGAACTACTTAATAAAACACATCAGCATTTCAGATAAGAAGTTCCATAACAAGAAAACACAGCCTCACTAAAGGCAAAGGACCAACTGCACTAGAACCTGCAAGAAAAGAAAACAAAAGAAAAAAAAAAAGGAAAACAAAAAAACCACTATGTTAGTCATTGCAGAGTATTATAGTTGACAGCAGTCGTCATGAGAACTTTTCTTATTACTTACTTCCTCAAGAGTACAAATGTAAATTCCTCTTCATGCTTTTACATAAAAAAAAGCTAAATTGTTAAATGAATACCAAAACCTCACTAAAATAGAAGCAACAAGTCCACTGTTTTTAAAGTCATAAAAAGTGTATATCTTATTTAAATCACAAAGCTACAACAGACAGTGTAACAGTGTTTATTACTAATTTGTTTTAACTTCTTGTTTACAAACATCTACTACCAAAAATATTAATTTTCTGTTTCACTTGACGGTTTCCAAATTAAGTTTGCACCAAAGGTGAGTAAAATTTAATTACCAAGTTGTGTTCTCTGGCAACATAAGCAGAAAGACAATCAGCTAAAACAGGAAAAAAAAAAAAAAAAAAAAAGAGCAGTAATTCTACAACAAAACACCCAGAATGCGATGAACAGAAGCCTAAAAAGCTAAGAACGGAAATAAACCCACAACAAGAACCCCACAGCAATTCAACAAAAGACACCCAAAAGGCTAATAACAGAACCAACCCCACAACAAACGAAAAATACAACACTTAGGCACTCATTTGAACATATAACACATAGTTAAGGTACTAGATCAAAATACAGAAATCAAACTTTGTGGCAGTGCTAAAATCTCTGGGTCATAGGTCAAACAGAAGTTACAGAATTGGCAGCATATGCATTTGGAGATGAAGAAAATAAACCACGGAAAAGCAGCACTGTAATCAACTTACCAGTTCTTTCCCTTAGTAAGAAACTGCATCAGTCTTGTCGAGTAAGACGAGGCTCTCTTCATAAGAATCAAGAGAGTAATATTTATATCCAGAAATCCCAAGATTTTTATATTGTTGGCTCACAAGGTCTAGTGACACTAATGCATCTTTATCTTTTCTTTGTCGTTCAAATGAATTCTTAGAGATAGTAAGCACCAACACTACTTCACCACTCTTTCTGAAACATAATGCCTCCGGTAAACGTCTTTCTGGACCTTGTGGACCAAGAGTTATCAATTTGGTCCATGACTCCTCCTTGCAATACTCTTTCATTACCCATATGTCAAGAAAAGAATCAGTGTGGCCATAATCCATTGTAAACAGAGCAATGGATTTTCCATCTCCTGAAACCGACAATTGAAATCGCAGTGACATACTCCATTGGAAACTCTTTGGCATCATTATCTCATGAAATGTCTCATTCCCCACATCAAATGCCAAGATGAAATGGCAACATGCATCATTTGTCAAACGTTGTGCCTCCCAATGAAGAGCCCCATTCACAAAAGCCTGGGATGTGCATCCGCCTATTCGACATTTGGGAGAAACAAAACGAGGACTACTCCACAAGGCCGTAGCTAGTGAATAAACCTCAACAAAAGTTGGATTGTCTTCGTCATCCGTGACAAGTCTCACAACCTTATAGTCATTGGTCATAGCATCAAAACAGAACCCAACAGTAGCATCATACTCACCAAGTGCACTGAAGGTAACATTAGGCTTGGGAAGGGTCACTGACTTTCTTATAAGTGGATTCCATATTATGAAGGTGTAAGCATAACGCCATAAATATAGGTCGGCAAGGCATAACAGCCCGTTACAAATGCCAACCACACGGAAACATGAATTGTACAATATCTCCTTGTGAGCACTTGAAAGTTTGATCTTGCAGTACTCTTCAAAAGCATGGTTATCATAATGCAAAGAGTAGAGCTCCTCTATTGGCTTGTGGATGAAAAATTTGTGGTTGTAGAGTCTGTAACCATTTGCACTAGAAACACCGTGGAGAAGGAGGAGGTGAGTGCCATCTTGGTCATTAGAATTGATGGTACGGCTGAGATGGGCGTGAATAAAGCTGGGGTTTATGATGATAGACCTCCATGACTTGCATACGGAGGTGCATTTGATCAAACATTTAATGGGTAGTCTAAAAAGGATATCATGTATGATTTCTTCAGGAAAATAGTGGATCATTGCTTCAAATTTCAATACCCTTGCTGCAATTCCCAGAGACAGACAGAGTGAGACATACAATCTTTTTTATTTGTAAATTTCATTGCATTGAAACGAAAGTCAAAGAATTTAAGAAATAAAAAAAAAAAGTAATTTTCTTGATCTAGGCTATATACAATTGATCTCAAATTATTAAGAAAAAAAAAATAACAATACTGATTTCTTAGACTTTTCACAGGACCTTTTGTTTCCTAAATGATTGCATTTTCCCTTTGTTTTATTTTTTATTTTATTTTTTCTTTAGTTTTCTTTCGCTTACCACACAAACCAAATAAAAAACATCGGCAGACAAATGCCATTAAAATAAGAAAATATTTCATAGCACTGATTCTGAAACAAACATTAGAGAGGGAGGCAAGGAGCGAGAGAGAGGGGTTTACCTTCAAAAGAATCCGCAGAGTGAGAGCGAGTGAGAGTCATCTTCTCCATCCTTGTGTGGAGTGTAAATGGTAAAGAGTATGGCGTCGGCGCAAAGCCTAATGAATCATTTCGTAGGATGCTCTCTCTATTTATATGCTGATATATATTGCATTTCTATTCAAGCTTTAAAAAGTTCGGGGTTTATTAAGGACTAAAACGTACCGCAAATCAGCATGAACTGGAGTGATAAGAGCATGTAGGCTATGCACAAAGCTATATACAGTAAAAATGATAAAAATGCAACTATACATTTAGCATTTGCTATGCTAAAGTTATATTTTTCACATTATATAGCAAATGCAATTGTGGATGCCAACAACTTGTGGCCCCACATCAGAAAACGAGGAAAAAGAGAATTGGTGTTGGTTAATGAGAGTTGATTGGTTGGAATTTGGGAGGAGAGAAATGAGAGAAGTTAGTTGAAGATGCGCGTTTACAAGAGAGAGAAATAATACTTCATGTGCATGTTTGATTCAATGTTCTATTCACGTGGTTTATTCTCATTGGTTGAAGACAATGTTATAGCTTTTGTACAATTGAAGCAAAAGCCACAAAAATTGTAACAAAAAGCTAAAATGCTAAATAAATAGAATGATGCCATTTGCCCATTTTTTTTTTTTTTTTTTTTATTTTGCACACCCCTCTTAAAAAAAAAATCAAAGTGAAAAGACACACACACCCCTCTCTCTTTCATTCCCTCTCTCCTCTCTCCCTTTCTGCCTTTCTCTGCAAACACACCTCCTTCCTCCTCCTTCCCCCTCTCCAGACCCATCAACCCAGCCAACCCGACCCACCCCCTCCTCCTTCCTCCCCTTCCTTCCCCTTCCCTTACGCCCTCCTAGACCCACAAACCCAGCCAGCCCGACCCACCTTTCCTTCTTCGTCCTCCTTCCTCCCCCTCCTTCCCCTTCCCCTGCGCCCTCCCAGACCCAGCAACCCAGCCAGCCCGACCCACCCTTCCTTCTTCCTCTCCCCCCGTGACCCACCGCCGGTCTCCAGATCGGAAGCTTTTGTCGACCTCTCCGACCTCCCTTTTCGTTCTACCAAGGGGGCTGGGTGAGTGAGAGGAAAAAAGAAACAGAGAGGTGATTATTGTTGGGCTGGGTTGTAATTATTCGTCGGTGAAGGGTGCGGCTGTTGGGTTGAAAAGCCAGAGAAATGGAAGGAGGAGAGAGAAGGAAAGAGAGAGAGGTGGAGTGGGTGTTGTTTTAGAATATGAGTATTTTGGTAATGAAAGTGGTGTGCAAAAAGAAATTTCAAATTTTAGAAGTGGGTAGGGGGTGTGTTGGCAGAAAAATAGAGAAAAAGATGTGCAAAAAGAATACAAAGAGTATGCAAATAGCAGCACTCAATAAATATAGCATTTAACGTAGCTTTTAACTATTTCCCATTGTATATGCTCAATTGCAAAACTTTCCCAAGAAGACTATATTATATAAAGGATGGCCCACGGTGTGTTTAAATGTTTAAATGTAAGAATTAAAAATAATGGTTTAAAAAAAAAAAAAAACTAAAGAATGTTGTCAATGATCATTTGGTTTAGTGGATAACGTCTAGTCTTGCTTTTGTGAGAAGAAGGTCATAAGTTCAAATTTCATGATTGAAAATTGATTAATAAAAAGAAGGGTAATTTACAAATAAATCAATAAAACTTTTTCAGAACTACAAATTACTCAATGCACTTTTCCATAAATACATTTTAGTCATCATTGACTAAACCAGAAAAAGATAAATTACAATATATCAATAAACATATATTACCAGGCAAATTTAGATTTATATCAAGTTTATATTTGACTGTTACACAGCAAAATTGCTTAGGGTTTAGCTCCCAGGTTTTGGGCTACTTGAGACCTAAACCTTAAACCATAAGCTTCTGAACCCTAATACTAAGCCCTTACTCAAAACTACTCCAAGCCATAGAGACATAATCCCAGCCATAACCCCATTTCCAAACCCAAAAACCCACCATCAAAATCTTAGCCCTAGCCACTCAAAACATAAATCAGCCATTAGAAATCCACAAAACTACCTCAGTGATGAGCGAAGATGATGAACGCGGAGATGGACGACGTCAGCGACGCTGTGAAGATCGAGGGATGAGGACGATGTCGGCCACGCTCTTTTAAGATAGAGGAAGATGAGGGACTGAGTTAGAGGGATAGATATGGGCGGTGCGGAATGGGGCTAAGATCGAGGGACTATCTGAGTTAGTGGGACAGAGATGGGCAATCTGAAGATCTTAGGGCTAAGATCTGAGTGTTATGAGGAGGGAGATGGAGATGGAGTTCGAATGGGGTGAGTGTTGTGAGTGTGTCTGAAAGACTCAAAGTAGTGAAGTGAAGTCAGGGCTTTGACCCAAAAAGACTTCCGCGCGAAGAATTTTTCATTAAAGCAAGCGTGCATTTGTCAAATTACAAAGACTCGCAAAATTTTTTATTTTTTTGAAACTTGTCCAACACAACGGTATTTCCTAATACTATTGTCTGTTAATTATTAGGAACAATTATCAAATCAAATACCATGGGATAATATACCTTAATATAACGGTTTTTAAAAACCGTTGTGTGATAAATTAAGATAACAGACAAAACAAGAACAGTTGTCTATTGACCGATGTCTATTACGTTTTTTGTAGTAGTGGTAGCTTCATGTCGTGACAAACTACGAGTCTGATTAGCCCCTGTACCAGATTCAAGTTCTCCATTTTCCAATTGTCTTGCAATTTCATCTTCTCGAGTAGACCTTAACTCAGAAACTCGTTTGGCAGAAGAACCAACCAAGTTCATAATATTATTCAACAATGAGAAAAACAAATAGACATCTTGCACACCTTGAGCTGCTGCATTCAAAGCTAGTTGTAAACGATGAGAAAAACAATGTACATAATATGCATATGAACAATCTTGAAGAAATAAAGCCTTTAATCCATTCCATTCACCTCGCATATTAATAGAACTATCATATCATTGACCACACATATTTTCTACTTAAAGGTTGTATTGACCAAGCACTTTCTCTATCTCACTCTTAAGAGTGAAGGCATAAGTGTCTTCTACACTCACAACATGAAAGAACCGTTCTTTAACAAAACCATTAACTTCAACAAATCTTAAAATAATGGTCATTTGCTCGTTACTATATTTGTCAAGTGCTTCATCAACATGTATACAAAACTTAACATCCCCAACTTCCTCACATATCTTACTCCTAACTTTGTTAGCAAGAATATTCAAAATCTCTTTTTGGATCTTGGGAGAAATATATTTGGCATTTCCAGGAGCTCGATCTAAGACAACATTTGCAATATCTTCATTCAAGCTTGCACTATATTTGAGCAATTCAACAAAATTTCCATAACTCGATGATTCATTAGATTCATCATTGCCTTTAAAAGCAAGTGCTCGTTTAGCAATCACTCTAATGGTCTCTATTGTGGCCTTAAGCCGCAACCGATTTTGTGCAACTTTTTGGGGTGGTTGTGGATTCATCACTTTGTTTATATGCCCACACACATTTTTCAAGCTATACCAACTTTGCATATTAAGACCATATAGTTTTTTGGAAGCCCAACATGCTTTTGAAGGAAACAATAGGCCCCACCGACCCTCTTCCAATCATCAAACCCTTGATAAGTGAATAAAGTATGACATGATGTATCACTTTCAAAAGGAAGCAAGGAAAAAAAATATACTTTGTTATCTACGGAACACTCAAGCCATTCAAACTTTTTGAACCAATTATATTGAAATCGACGATATGGCTCTTTATAGAGAGAGCGTGAATACTCATCTAATTTGGGTTGACAAGGTCCATAAAGCAAGTATGCTCTATGAACATTATCACGAGAATTGATAGGATATGTTGATATTGCTTTACGTTTTCTCGGATCACATTTAATATTTGTGGTATCAACTTGTTGGGGTCTCAACTCTTTGAAATTTAGAAGGTGATTCCTCCAGGGACGAATCCAGGATTCCAAAGTGGGATGGGCTAAGCTTATCTTATAAAAGACTAGCTTGACGATACGAATAAGTTTTATTAATGAAAAAAATATACAAAGTAAGGGGACATAATGAGCCTTACCCCTCAAAATGCATATCTATACATAGATAAAACTTACATAAAAACAAAAGACAACAAAAGAACAATTAAACATGTAATGCAAATACAAAATAACAATTAAACATGCACAAGTATTATAGATTTATAAAGACAAGAAATTTACCTCAATGAGGCACTACACCTCAACAGCTAGAACAAGTGAGGCACTCCACCAGATGACCAACAAAGCAAATCATATATACAATAATCAAAATAATCAAATCCTAATTAATTTACTAATACATGAATCAAAATCAAGTACTAATTTAATCATCAAATCCCTAATTTTAAAATTTGAGAATTAAAAAAGAAGGGAAAAAAAAAAGAGAGAGCCAAACCCTACCTAGGAGCTTGAAGTTGAGTTGTAGAGATTTTTCACCAGAAACTTGCAGAATTCATACTTGGATTGGAAGATGTGGTCCTGGACAGTGGAGAGAAGACGTGTTGAAGACTGAAGTGGACAAAAGGGAGAGAGAGCTAAAGAGTGAAGAGGACAAATATTTGTTTCGGATGCTAGTGATTAGTGAAGAATTTGGGTAGTTGGGTATAAGTGGGCTGGGGTCAATATTTGGGGCAGGCTTAAGTGTGAAACTAATTACCTTAGTAAACTAGTAAAAAAAAAATTCCACATGGGCTACAACCTAGGTAGCCCACAACGTGGACTCGTCACTGGATTCCTCATCATAAATTGGAGTAGGGGTGGGCATTAATACCGAAAATACCGAAACCGTCCCGTTCCGTCTCATTCCGTCCCGATCAGTCCCATCCCGAAATTTTTTTCTCTCATCCCGTCCCGATCCCGTTCTTAAATGGGATGGGAACGGTTCTGAAGTTTGAAAACCATCTCGTCCCGTTATTATTTTAAATTTTAAAACTTTCTTTCTCTCTCTCTAGTCATTTATTTATTGTTTAAAATTTTAAAACACACACTCTCTCTCTCTCCAACCCGTGACAACCCAGTCCCCAGCCCTCACTTCTCTTCCTTTTTCTTCCTTCACACTTCCTCCGTCTCTCTCTGTCGCGACCAGCACCAGCCACCCACCCACCTCAGCCACCAGCCAGGCCGCCACCCAATCACCTCCTTCTCTCTCTCGCAACCAGCACCAGCCATCCACTCACCTCAGCCACCTAGCCAGGCCGCCACCCAATCAGCTCCTTCTCTCTCTCGCGACCAGCACCAGCCACCCACCCAGGCCGTCACCCAATCACCTTTTTCTCTCTCTCGCGACCAGCACCAGCCACCCAACCACCTCAGCCTCCCAGCCAGGCCGCCACCCAGTCATCTCCAGCTCGCGCCCGACCCAACCCAGTCGATCACCCACCTCACCCAGCCAGGCCGCTACCCAGTCATCTCCAGCTCGTGCCTGATCCAGCCCAGTCGATCACCCACCTCGCCGTCTGGCCAATTTCCCAGCAACCTAAGGCCACCCAACCACCTATTTTTCTTCTTTTTTTCGTTTGGGACCGGGTTGGTACCGAATCGATACCGAACTAGTTTGGTTCGGGACGAGACGGTACCAAAGCTCCAAAACACCCACCCCGTCCCATACCGAACCCGAACCCAAAGCATGAGATGGGAACGGGATGAGGTTAGTCCCATCCCCCCCCGTCCCGTGCCCACCCCTAAATTGGAGCATCACTTATAGGTGGAGAAACATGCTCACTTGATGTTGATGGTTGATATTTTTTCTTGAAGAATTAAAGAATAGTTTTTCTTGACTTAGAATTTGATGTTGATTCGACATTATAAACTGTAAATCATATGGAAAACATTAGAAAAATGTAAACTAATGTCTAATTAAACCTCTATGACTTTATATTTAAAATTTACAAATAAAAAAAACCATCATCTTCACAAAATAATAAAATATCAACAACTAGCAGTCCCTAAATTAAATCAAATGAATTCTTAATTATCACCATCAAACATAAATTAAAAATCTTAATTAAAACCCTAGCTAACTCAAAACTTCAAATTAAAACCTTAAAATTAAACTCAAAATTTAAAAGAATTTAAGAGAATTTACCTTTTCCTTAGGCTTTGGGGATTGGTGATGAGGAAGTTAAGCAAAAACTTGAAGGAGATATTCAAAAATGCTACACTACATATATAGGTGGAAAAAAAAAATCTACTTTTACTAAATGCTTGAAATTTAACAACGCAAGCGAGAGAACAAGAGAGCAAGAGAGAGCAAGTTGAATTTGAGAGAGCAAGAGAGAGGAACTTCAGATGTACCTTAGACATAATGCCACCAACACTACTTCACCACTCTTCCTAAAACATAATGCCTTGGGCAAACGTCTTTCTGGACCTTGTGGACTAAGAGTTATCAATCTGGTCCATGGCTCCTCCTTACAATACTCTTTCATTACCCATATGTCCATAAAAGAATCTTTGCAACCATGGTAAACAGAGCAATGGATTTTCCATCTCCTGAAAGGGACAATCACAGTGACATATTGTGAGAATGTGGAGTGTTGTCATACATTAGCAAAGTATAACCTTGCCTAGTGGCTAATAAGGGTTTGGACTACTCCTTTTATTCGCCAATTGGTTTTGAGATGAATGCCTAAATTTCTTCACATACTCCACTACCACTGGAAACTCTTTGCATCATTACTCACGAAATGACTCGCTGCCCACATCAAATGCCAAGATGAAATGGTAATACCAAAGTTGTGCCTCCCAATAAAGAGCCCCATTCACAAAAGCCTGGGGTGTGCATCCGCCTATTCGACATTTGGGAGAAACAAAACTAGGACTACTCCATGAGCCTGTAGCTAGTGAATAAACCTCAAAAGAAGTTGGATTCTCTTCTTGATCCGTGACAAGTCTCACAACCTTTTAGTCATTGGTCATAGCATCAAAAT
The DNA here is from genome assembly GCA_003254865.1 of Dryas drummondii. Taxonomy (NCBI): domain Eukaryota; kingdom Viridiplantae; phylum Streptophyta; class Magnoliopsida; order Rosales; family Rosaceae; genus Dryas; species Dryas drummondii. Next base: position 924,798 of record QANW01008560.1, on the reverse strand, counting down.
CGAACCCAATAGTAGCAGCATACCCACCATGTGTTCTGAAGGTAACATTAGGCTCGGGAAGGGTCACTGACTTTCTTACAAATGGGTTCCATATTATGAAGCTGTAACGATGAAACCCTATATCATCTACAAGGCATACCAACCAGCCCGTTACAAATGCCGACCACACGGAAACATGCATTGCACAATAGCTCCTTGAGAGCAATTGGAAATTCGATCTGGCAGTACCCATCAAAAGCATGGTTATCATAATGCAAAGAGTACTAGAGCTCTTCTATTGGCTTCTCGATGAAAAATTGGTGGTTGTAGTTGTAACAATCTGCACTAGAAACACCGTGGAAAAGGAGGAGGGGAGTGCCATCTTGGTCTTTAGAATTGATGGTACGGCTGAGATGAGCGTGAATAAAGCTGGGGTTTATGATCATAGACCTCCATAACTGGCATACGAAGGTGCATTTGACCAAACATTTAATGGGTAGTCTAAAATGGATATCATGTATGATTTCTTGAGGAAAATAGTGGATCATTGCTTCAAATTAATTTCAATACCCTTGAATGCTGCAATTCCTAGAGAGACAGACAGAGTGAGACAGATAATAATGTCAAAGAAATTTCAAAATTAGTAATTTTCTTTGTCTAGGCTTAAATTAGTTTTTTAAAAAAAAAAAAAAAACTAACAATAAAACTTAAAAATTAAGCCTTTCACAAGACATTTTGTTTCCCAAATGATGGTTTTTTTCCCTTTTGCTCTCTTTTACTCACGCAGACAAACTAAATAAAAAATAGGGAAAATTAGCGTTTATTCCTTCTATTCTAACATTTCTTATTTGGAAAAAAATCTTATGTTTTTTTTTTTTTAAATAAAGCTTTCAAATAAAAAGTGTGTTGGAGTTATTGATAAAAAAATTGAGTTCGAAAAACATCATATAGAGTGCATGTCATCCAGTCTATTCATTGTGTAGTTTCTGCATAAAAGTTCAAAGTGAGTGCACGCATCAATGGCAGTCAACTTATCTTCAGGAACTGGATATTTATCTGCCGAGCCTCTTCCTTCACAATTACATGAGCTAGATTTAATGTAGTTAAATAAAACAACATCTTCTGTGGCCATTGTTTGAAGTCTACCCCTTTGAACTTCTATGTTTTCTCAACATGAGGATTCTTGACGCCCATTTACATTCATTCATTGATCCATATTTTTTGTCTTTAAATTGTTAGAACAATAAGTAAATATGAATTCATTTAAACAAATAATACGTATATATAATGTGAAATTCAATTGCAATATAACTCAATGAAAAGAGAAAAAAAAAAATCACTGACTTGAATCTAGATAGAGGCTTGCAGATTTGCAATTTCCTTAAAGACATAATCTCTCTCCTACTCAATGCTTATAGTTCTACAGGCGTCTGTCCACCAGGATACAACTATCTTCAATACAAAGTCCTAGCACCAGGACTTTGGAATCTGGTGAATTTGAATGTGCTTTCTCTCCCAAGAAAATATCACATAAAGAAGAAGAATATGAAGTTAATTTTATTTTACGTATTCTATATGTTTTGCAAATGAGTTTGTCTTTTAATATATAGAAGTAAACGTAGTTTTTTCAACAGTTAAAGACAACGATTCATTTGAATTTGAACATTCAACATAATGTATCTAACAGTTGTGTTAACCGGTAATTTGAAAGTCAAATTTAAATTCAACTTAATAAATTATAAAAATAAATATTAATGTATTTTCTATTCAAACTTGAGAGAGAGAGAGAGAGAGAGAGAGAGAGAGAGAGAGAGAGAGAGTCTTCAGCTTCTGTAGGGTGAGGAAAGGTAAGAGTGATAATTTTCAAAATTGCAAAACCTTCCCAAAAACAGTGTATTTTGTAAATATTACATAATACAAACACTATATTTATGTGTCTTTTTTTGGTAATCGAGGCTGTCATGGGTCAGCTTTCGTGCACTAAACTAATCTCTTTGGCCGGTCAAGGGCAAGTAATCCATGTTAGGTATAGGAGATTTACAAGAAATTTTACCTTCCTTATTGTCTGACTCCAAGGGTCAAACTGGAGAATTATATTTATATTTTTAACACTATATTTATTTGTTTAAATATATAACAACAATGTTTTTTTTTTTAACTCAAAAAATGTTGTTAATGATCATTTGGTTTAGTGAATGATATACAATTGCCCTTTTGTCGGGAGAAGATCATGAGTTTAAATTTCATGAATGAAAGTTGATTAATAAAAATTAAAAGACTTTTTTGCATTAATACCACCCACATTATAGGAGGTGTGCAAATATACCACCCAAATTTTTTTTTTTTTACAATCAACCACCCCAACTTTACAAGATGTGACAATGTGACTATATGTGCCACATTATCACATATGGTGAAGTTTGGGTAGTTATTGTAAATTTTTTTTTTTTTGTGGTAAATCTTTACACCCCTTATAATTTGGGTGGTGTTAGTGCAAAAAATCCCAAAAGAATGTTTTTAAAACGTTCTGGAACAAAGATTTCTTAACAGAACTAGGGAGTCTGATGGAAATAAACATAGCCATAGTCTAGACCAAGCCTTACAGCTGCCAAAGAGTTTGCTTCACATACATGATCGAGGACATGCTATGTCTCACACAACTCATACACATGATGTCATCTAGGAGAAAAAGAATTTCAACTAGGAGTTTTTTTTTTTTCTTCATCAAAACTAACAAAAAAAAATTTCTTTCACCTTAAAAAAAAAAAAAAAAAAAAAAAGGTTTTACATATGTTGGTTGACCAAATGAGTTCCTAGTGGAGTCATCAATTATATTGACGTAGAATTTGAGAGACCGATGGGGGTTTGCTTCATTTGGGCTCCTTCTCTATTCACGGTACTCTTCTGAGTTTGCACAAGTAGGCCCTGTATCCTTGAAGAGCTTCACTAGAACCCTAAAGGAAAGGTCTTCTAGTATCTTCTCTTGTTCTTCCCCATGTGATAATGTGTGAGGCTATAGAGGTGAAAAGAAACTGAAAATACAAACAAATTTTGAAGGAGAAAGGTCTAGAATGTGCGCACATGGCTGAGGGGTGTCAAACTGTCAATTTGTAGTGTATTGCAAATTTGTAACAAAATATATCAATTGCAAAGAGGAAATTACAGATTTGGTCTGCTTACTTTATAGCTAGTTCGGTTTTGGTCCATGATCTTTTTTAAGTTCGGTTTTGGTCCACTTATTATCTAACTTGTTCGGTTTTGGTTCATTCCGTCTATTTTGGATGGATGCCGTTAATTTGAGGGACAAATATGTAATTTTCTCATATAAAATTTATAAAATAAAATAAAAACAAACAAAAATAAATAAAAAAATTAAAACAAACCAGCCCTTCCCACCCACCCCCACCCTCTTCCCCTCCCAACTCAACCCAACCCCTCCCGACCTTCTTTCTTTCTTCTCTCTTTCTCTCCCCTTCCCCGACCTCCTCTCTCTCTCTCTTTTGCGGGTTTAGGTGCTGGGCTTGGGCTGGGTTGGGTTGCGGGGCCGGTTGCTGGTGGCGGCGCTGGGTGCTGGGATTGGGTTGGGGTCGCGGGTCTAGGTGCTCGGCTTGGGTTTCGAGTTGGGCTTGGGCTGGGTTGGGTTGCAGGGCTGGGTGCTAGTGCATGGCGGGGTTGGGTGCTGGTGGTGGGCAAAGAGGAAGGAAGAGGTAGAGAGAGATGAGAGGTAGCGAGGAGGAAGAGAGAGATAGGTCAGGGAGAGAGAAGGTTGGGAAGGGAAGAAGGTGGTGTGGGTGTGGGGGTGGGGGTGGGCCTGAATAGTTGGGGAAGATGGTGGTTTGTTTTAATTAATTAATTAATTTTTGTTTGTTTTTTTTTTTTTTTTTTTATAAATTTTATATTAGAAAATTACATATTTGCTCCTCAAATTAACGGCATCCATCCAAAATAGACGGAATGAACCAAAACCGAACAAGTTAGATAATAAGTGGACCAAAACCGAACTTAAAAAAGATCATGGACCAAAACCGAACTAACTATAAAGTAGACCAAATCTGTAATTTTCTCCAATTGTAAATATTGCTAATTGTTGAGCTAAGGGGAATTCATTAATAAAATTTTTTAAAATATACAAGACCATATGATAGAAACAACTGAATAGTTTCAAACTGCAAAACCAACTGAAATTTGTAACTAGATGCTTCCATAGTTCCATACAAATTTTTCAAAAACTAAAGTTTACAATAGACGAAGAACTACTTAAGAAATACATCAGCCTTTAAGATAATAAATTCCATAACAAGAAAACACACCATCACTTCAGACAAAGGACCAACTGCACTATGAACCTGCAAGGAAAGAAAACAAAAAACAACTATGTTAGTCATTGCAGAGTGTTGTAGTTGACAGCAGTAGTCATGAGAATTTTTTTATTACTTCCTCATAAACTCCTCTTCATTCATAAATGAAAGCTACATTGTTAAATGAACTATTGTATAAATGAAACCATTGGAAATGGCATTCAATGCATGAACTATTGAACAATTCTATTGCAGCAGCAAATAAGACCATGTGATATGAATACACAGACTTCATTATAGTAGAAGAAACAAGTTCACTGTTTAAGGTCATAAAAGGGTGATATCATATAAACCACAAAGCTACAAGCACTTATTACTACTTTGTGTTTAACTTCTTGTTTTCCAAACATCTACTATGCATAAATATTATTATTTCGGTCTTAACTTCTTGATTTCCAAATTAAGTTTGCACCAAAGTTGAGTAAAATTTAGTTACCAAGTTGTGTTCTGTGGCAACAGAAGCCAAAAAGGCAATCAGCTAAAACAGGAAAACAAAAAAGCAAAAAAATAATACAACAGCAATTCGACAACAAAACACTCGGAAAGTGAAGAACAAAAGTCTAAAAAGCTAAGAACGGCACCAAAACAACAAGTCAACAACAACCCCACAGCAACTCAACAAAAGACACCCAAAACGTTAATAACAGAACCAACCCCACAACAAATCAAAAATATAACACTTGGGCACTCATCTGAATATATAACACTTAGCTAAGGTACTAGATCAAAATACAGAAAATCAAACTTTGTTGCAGTGCTAAAATCTAGGGGTCATAGGTCAAACTGAATTGGCTGCAAGCATTTGGAGAAGAAGATGCAGCACTATAATCAACTTACCAATTCTTTCCCTCAGTAAGAAACTGCATCAGTCTTGTCAAGTAAGACGAGGCTCTCTTCACAAGAATCAACAGAGTAATATTTATATTCAGAAATCCCAAGATTTTTAAATTGTTGGGTTACAAGGTCTAGTGAAACTAATGCATTCCTAGCATCTTCTGGTGGTGCAAATGAAAATGCACTCCTCGATTGATTAGCAAGTACCAACAGTACTTCACCACTCTTCCTAAAACATAATGCCTTGGGTAAACTTCTTTCCGGACCTTGTGGACCGAGAGTTATCAATTTGGTCCACGAATCTTCCTTGCAATACTCTTTCATTACCCATATGTCAAGAAAAGAATCTCTGCAACCATAATCCATTTTAAACAGAGCAATGGACTTTCCATCTCCTGAAACAGACAATCGCAATAGCAGTGACTTACTCCATTGGAAAATCATTGGCATCATTATCTCACGAAATGACTCACTGCCCACATCAAATGCCAAGATGAAATAGTAATAAGCATCCTTTTTCAAACGCCGTGCCTCCCAATGAAGAGCCCCATTCACAAAAGCCTGGGGTGTGCATCCGCCTATTCGACATTTGGGAGAAACAAAGCTAGGACTGCTCCATAAGCCTGTAGCTAGTGAATAAACCTCAACAAAGGTTGGATTCTCATGTTGATCCGTGACAAGTCTCACAACCTTATAGTCATTGGTCGTAGCATCAAAACCAAATCCAATAGTAGCATCATACCCACCATGTGTACTGAATTTAACATTAGGCTTGGGAAGGGTCAGTGACTTTCTTATAAATGGGTTCCATATTATGAAGTTGTAAGCATAACGCCCTAAATCGTCCGCAAGGCATACCAGCCCGTTACAAATGCCAACCACACGGAAACATGGATTGTACAATAACTCCTTGTGATCAATGGGAAATTCGACCTGCAGTACTCTTCAAAAGCATGGTTATCATAATACAAAGAGTAGAGCTCTTCTATTGGTTCCTCCATGAAAATTTTGTGGTCATAGACGTTGGAACAATTAGCACCAGAAACACCATGGAGAAGGAAGAGGTGAGTGCCATATTGGTCATTAGAATTGATTGTATGTTTGAGATGGGCATCAATAAAGCTTGGGTTTATGATCATAGACCTCCATGACTTGCATACCGAGGTGCATTTGATCAAACTTTTAACGGGTAGTCTAAATACGATATTCTGTATAATTTCCAGAGGGAATAAGTCTGTCATTGTTGCTTCAAATTTCAATACCGTTGCTGCAATTCCCGGAAAGAAAAAGAGTTAAAAAAAAAAAAAAAAAAACTAACAATACTCTGCTTAAAAATAAGCCTTTACACAGGACATTTTGTTTCCCACATAATATTTTTTTTCTTTTGTTTTCATTTGCTTATCAGACAGACCAAATAAAAAATAGAGAATGGCAGAAAATGATATTAAAATAATAAAATACTTTATTTTACTGATTTTGAAACAAACTTTAGAGTAAGGCGTGACTGTGAGAGTCTGCTCCAGTATAAGCCGTGACAGTGAATCAGGGAGAGAGAGCTTCACCAGAATCAGGCGTGACTGTGAGAGTCTTCTTCTTCCTTGTGAAGAGTGTAGATAGTGAGAGGAAATGTAAGAGCAAGGCGTCGGCGGAAACCCTAATGAACCATTTCATAGGCTGCTGAACTGCTCTCTATTTATAATTTTATATGCCTGCATTTCTATTCCAATTAAAACGTACTGCAAAAGCAGCATGAACTCGAGTGATCATTTTTCAAAATTGCAAAACTTTCCCAGTAAGACTATTATATAAAGGATGGCCCACACGGGCCACACCACACATTTTTTTCTTTAAATATTTAAATGTAAGATAAAAAAGAATGTTTTTTTTTTTTGGAACTTTTTAACAAAATGGCTCCAACTTAAGTGACAGAGCCAATTTAGGACTAATATTTCCTTTTGGCTAAAATTGGACCAACACTTGACTTAAGCCGCAAATGAAGATAGACCGTCACTTCATTCTAAACATTCTTCATTTTTTTTTTTGTGTAAAATTGTCTCCCACGAGTCCCACTCACTATTAAAAAATTAAACTGTATAAAGGGGAAAAAAAAAAAAAAAAACCTTCCCTCTCAACCCCCACCCTACCTCACTGCTACACTCCGGCCACCGACCACCCCCTCTGCGCCAGCATCACCCCACCCCCCAAGCCAAAGACTCATTTTACCTATTGTCTTTCTCTCTCTACCTGGCGTGAACACCGCTGGACCCAAGGGCTGCCGGCTGCTTCATCGACCTCCATATCGAAGGCTGGTGAAGCTACTGACACATCTTAGGTCCAATGTTGTTCATGCCCAGGAGAGAGGGAAAGGGAGAGAGAGAGAGAGAGAGAGAGAGAGAGAGAGAGAGAGAGAGAGAGAGAGAGATCTCCAATGCGGGGGGTCACCAGTTAAAGTGGAGTAGTGAGGTGGGGTGGGTGGGTGGAAGGGAAGGGTTTATGCATCTTCCCCCTCTTTTATTTTCTTCTTTCACTTTTATTTTTTAACTTTTTTAAAACTACTTTTTATAGTGAGGAAAATGACAATTTCGTCCCTAAAAATTATTGTTGGATGTATGCATTAACAACCAAATTAGTTATTGGATTTTAGGAAATCAATAAATAAATAAATAAAACGGCATGGTTAATTTTATGTTTCAGTATATTGGTATATGCGTGATATGTTATTCGATAGATAAAACACCATAGATATTAAGGTAACGAGAAAGCATTATAAAGAAGATTAGAATCAAGAAACTTTTACTTCTTTATTCTTATTTTTGAAAGATGTTCTTGATTAATAGATTACATCTTTGACACATGTAATTCTACATCAACACTTGTTATATCAACACCTTAAGGGTGGATGATTGGTCTCGAATCATTTGTATTGGTCTCGGATCATTTGTGTAGACTAACACTATAATAAATAAGTGGGTGCTTATTAGGAATTAAGTTCACTGAACGTCACCATTGAAAGAATTTTTGTATAGAGATTTACGTCATGTCAAAGAAGAATCTCTAATTATAATGTCATAAATAATTCTTTTACCTAAGGCACTATGAGTCATCTCGTGCATGCGTGGCTAGACTTTGACTATACAATGTACTCATAGTCGAGGAAGGGACTTGTAGTATGTATGGCTCGGGTCTAGTGTTTCACGTATGAAGAATCATAGGAGTACGACAAAGAATTTGTCTCATTTCGTAAAAAAAGCGAATAACTTATGTGACAAGTTATTATAGTTGTTTTGGAGACTCTAGCCAAAACATTATATTATAATGATAAATTTGCACATTTACCACCCAGACTATAGAGGTGTGTGCAATTACCACCCAAACAAATTTTTTTTACTAATTGCCATCTAGACATTGTGCCATGTAGCAATGTGGCACCTATGTCACATTTTCTGTTAGATCAGACAATTTTTTTCTCCAAACTTCCTATTTTGCCCTTATATGAAATTATAAAACTTTAATTGTGTACCCATTAATTTTTCTTTAATAAAAATATTATTTTATTGCTTAATCAAATAAAAAAATTAAAAAGGAAAACCCAATACCCCTCCCCCACCTGACTGCACCTCACCAGTCACCACCACCTAGCCCTCCCCTTCGATCACCACCATCACTTCCCATCTTTTCTCTTTTTTCTTCTATCTCCTCTCTCTTTCATTCTTTCTTTCTCTCTTCCTCCCTCTATCTCTCTCTCTCTCCCTCTCTAAATGCAAATCTAGATGAAAGCACCAAACCAAACCTCCCACTCCCACCACTCACTGTCGTCTTAGCCAGCACCGTCACCAGCAAGTGCGTGAGCTTGGCGCTTAACTAAGACGGATGGACCATATACCCCTCGCTTAGAGACAGTGCGAGAAGGGTCGAAAGCGGCGAAAATGGCGTCGCACAGGGAGAAAGACAGAGAGACAGAGAGATATAGAGAGAGAGAAAAACAAAGAGGAGAGGAGAAAGAAAAAAGGAAAAAGAGAAGAGGAGAGGGGTATAGTGCAGATCTGTCAGTGTCGAGGAGGGAACAACGACGTCGGAGAGAGGGGATGGGCGGAAGGTGAAGGTTGGGTTTTATTATTTATTTTTAATTTTTAAAATTTAATTTTAAATAAATATTTTTATGTGAAATTTTTTTTTTAACCCTTGTATATGATTTTACGAGAATACCCTTATAATTAACAGAAAACTAGACGAATATGATGGAGGTGCCACATTGCTACACGACGCAAAGTTTAGATGGCAATTAGTAAAAGATTTTTGTTTGGGTATTAATTGCACACACCCCCTATAGTCTGGGTGATAAATGTACAAATTACTCTATTATAATTTGAGAAAGATTGTTTCCAAATTATAAGGATTGGGTAACATCTGTTAAAAAATGTCTTAAGACATAAGTACATATATCGGGAATTGACAAAAAGGTTTCATGCCATATTCAAATTGATTGTTCTAGGTAGTCATGATATGTTGTTAAATGTCACTCATCATTTGTGGGATAAAAACTTAATTAATAAATATCATTTATCTACTATTAGTTGTAAGCGATAGTCCACTAAGGTTTAGGGTTTTCAAAGTACGTTCTTTTATTCTTGAGAGTTGTAAAAGAGCATAAAAGATACACCCACATTGCCGGCCACATGTATAGAGAAGAAAAATACTTGATTGGGAGTTAGCATTTCTGATCACCTCTCTCATCCACCTTACTTAATACACCTCCCGTGGACCTATTCTTAGAGGCACGGCACGTGTGGTGCTAAAGGTAAATCAATCGAGGAAGGAAGCCACCATGAATAGACAAAGCTCCATTGATGAACAAAAGCATGTGTATATATATATATATCATTGTTTAAGTAGAATTCTATATAGGTATATGAACAGGTTAATTATAGATTTAGGTTTTGATAAAGAAAAATTTTAAAATTTATTTTCCATTGTGTTTCTTCCATATTTGTTTTTTTTTTTTTTTTATCAATCCTATGCTATTTTCTAACAATTTTAATGAATTTGACAGTCTATCCTCACTTGCGACCAAGGAATGAAATTTCGTTTTTTTGGGTCACCGAAATTTTATAACATACCCAATTATTTTCGGTAATTGTTTCGGCGAAATTTCGGCGAAATTTCGGCGAAATTGGCGAAATTTTCTGAAATTGGCGAAATTTCCCGTAATTTCGGCTGGGTTTGGGGGAAAAGGGGTTGGGACTTGGGAGGGGTCTGGGTTCGGGGGAAAAGGGGCTGGGAAGGGCTGGGTTTGGGGAAAATGTAACGCCAGCCGCGGCCCAAAATCTTCGATCCGCCGCCGTGCAGGGTCGTCGGAGCCAGGGAAGCTCATGGGCAGACTCGCCGTGACGAGAGGAAGACAACCCAGGTGATGGGAGGTCGCGTCGTCGCCGGAAAAGAGAGATCGCCGCCAGAGCTCCAAGGATCGGCCTCAGCTGGTTCGCGAGTCGGGGGAGGTTTCTGGGCTGCGCCGCCACCAGGGGGAGGAAGAAGGAAGAACGGCGAGGAGATCTGGGCCGGTCCCGTTGCCAGCCATAGCCGGACGCGCCGCCACGCGCTGGTGGCAGGCGCGGCGAAGGAGAGAGAGAGAGAGAGAGAGAGAGAGAGAGAGAGAGAGAGAGAGAGAGAGAGAGAGAGAGAGAGAGAGAGA
>QANW01008560.1:885332-913576 GCA_003254865.1 Dryas drummondii | reverse complement strand
AAAAAAAATGATTTGGAGTTTCGTATAGTTGTTTTTAAACCCTAAACCCTAATACACTTTTATATAAAAAATAATTAAAAATATCCTAAAGGGCGTAAATCATAATATCTTATACCATATGGTCCATATCTTAAAGAATATACAGTATATAGGGTTTAGTGCATAGATTATAGAGTATAAAGAGTATTAGAGTATATAGGGTTTAGTATTAGGGTTAGTGTATAGATTATAGAGTATAAAGAATATACTGAATTCATTATTCATTATACTAATTTTGTTTAACAGTATTTGCCTCCAACGCGCATTATATTCATCTTATATCACATGAAACCTATTATATAATTTGATTTCTTCAATGTTTTTTATTAATATAGTAGATAATATGTTAAATAAACATATAGTCAAGTTTCATTCAAAATTTCCGTATTTTGATAATAATTTCCGTCGTTTTTATCTAATTTTATCGAAATCGAAATTTTAATCGAAATTTCCACGAAAATTTCCGTCGAAATTTCCATCGAATATTTCCTCGAAACCGAAATTTTACTCCTTGCTTGCAACTTAAGTCAAGTTTGAGTTATATTTTCAATCAAAATGAAGGATTAGTCCTGAATTGGCTCTGACACTTAAATTGGAGTACTTTTGATAAATTTTTTTGGGAAACAGCCCCCACTAGCACATTTCCATGTTTTCTATACAAATTTAGCACGGCACTGTTTAGAATTACAGAAATAGCACTGTTTGGACGGAAAAAATCTCAAATGCCCCTTACCTTTTCCCAAACCACTACAATGCCAATTTCACACCCAAACCATAAGAAGATAAATTTAACCTATCTGTAAGTCTTTGTATTCCCTTCCCTGACATATCTCTTTTGTTCCTTTGATCCAATTTTTTCAGGTCCACACTTTTACTTATGTCCTTACTTTTTGGGGGGTTTTGTTGTTGCTGAAGTCAAGTGGAAATACAGATCTATATTCAAGATACAAAGGTAAGGGAAAATTTAAGAAATCATGCCAAACCAAGCTCTTCACCCACCGACCCAGATCTGCTAGGCTTTGCTTTTTTACATAATTAGTCATTTACGAAGACAAGACAAATATTGTCTGCAAATTTTTGTGCAGTCATGTATTCAAAAATCAACTTCCCAAAAGTTGGTGCTTTCCGTTCTTTTATTATGCCTATATCTCAAGACCCAGATCTCCCTTGCAACTGATACCATCACTGCAAACCAATCTCTCTCCCTGGTGAGCCCCAGAAAATGGTGACTCTGAAAATGGAGTCTGCCCCAACGACTATATGAATGGTCGACGTCGACCATATGAACGGGTCGACAAAGACCAATATATTATGGTCCACGTCGACCATATGGGACCCTAAACTCATAAGCAACAAACTCTTTATTCTCTCTCCTCCCTGCACTTCTTCTTCTCCGATTAAAACTCGATCTCTTCCTTCTCCAGATGAAACACATTAGCAAAAAGTCAAGTTGTGCCATTTAATATTGATTGCCATTATGGCATTTAATATTGGTTGCCATCCTGGAAGCAAATCTAATACTAAAGTTCATAGCTGCAATATTTGATTTTACCAGAGAGGACTGCAAAAAAATTTGATTAGTATCTAGCTACCAAATCTAAGAAGCAAATCAAATATTGGTTAGTATTGCTTTTGGTTAGTATTTGCGAGAGAGAGGACTGCACAAAAATTTGATTTTGCGAGAGAGAGAGAGAGAGAGAGAGAGAGAGAGAGAGAGAGAGAGAGAGAGAGAGAGAGAGGAGCAGATCCAGTTAAGGCTGTTTAGCAAACAACCAATTGTAAGGGATGGCAACTAGAGTCACGGGATTAAGAAAAAATAATTGATGGCATGGGCGGTAATAACAAAAAAATCCAAGGGGCATTTCTGGCTTTTTCTTTTCAAAAAGTGCTATTTTCTGTAAAAATTATAAACCGAACATCCAAAGGTGCTAGTGGGGGCTCTTTCCCATTATTGTTTTTATAACCCAAATGATGTTTTAAAAAATAAAAATTACATTTAAATCAAGAAATAATTTCATGTTTATAGAATATAAGGACCGGGCTTTTAATTTTGGGTTCCTCATTGGATTTTGTAATTTGTTCTTTGGTCAAAACATGTGCATGGGTACTTTCAAATTAACAAAGTTGCATTTTTAGGAGCGGATTCCAACTATGCTTCTCCATTTGGCCACATGTCACCCCAAGATCATACCACAAGTCACCACCATATTGTCGCCATGTGGCACCGACCACCCACCGTTGGCCACCATCAGACCGCCGCTAGACCTTCTTCGAACTACCATCGCCATGTGTCACTCCTCTCCACACTAATGGCTATTATCGCCGATTTTTTTCTTATCGATGGTGACTCAAAACCGTTAGTAATAGTTAGGGCTGGTATTTTTTTTCGAAAACCGCCAAACTGACCGAACCGGTTGGTTGGTTCAATTGTGCGGGTTTCGGTTGAATCTTGGTATACGATCAATTTTTCATTCCAACAGGTGGTTGTCGATGTCGAGTCAGTTCTATTTTCTTGTGAAGGTATTTCAATCGACCTGATTGACATATATATATAATTTTTTATTTTATTTTTATTTTTATATAGGTGGGTGATTGTTGGTTGTCTGATTTAGGGTTCATGTGATTACCATGCACTCTGCATCTCTCAACCCTCTCATTCCCTCTTGATTCACCCATCTCTCTCATCCCCTCTCAACCCTCTCTGCATCTCTCATATCCCCTCTCTCACTATTAGAAACTCTCTCACCGCTGCTGAGCACCACCACCTATGATCTCCACCACCCGAGACCTCCCCAGTGACCTCCCCCACCTTGATCGACACCCCAAAGCCCTAAACAGTGAAATCGCAAAAACCATTATGCCAAACCCTAATTTGAGCTCCAATCCCTAATTCCCTTTCTGGCTAGCTCAGTCTCTCATCTCTTTGTCTGTAATTCCCTAATTGGAGGCTTGGAGCACCATTTATTGATTTGGTAAAGTGTGCATTTAGGGTTTTGATTTTTCAGAAGATTTGATTTATTGCCATATTGCATCAATCTGTGCAATTGTGTCATGGTTGTAATTTTTTTTGTTCACTTCTAAATTGCAGGCTGCACAAGTGCACATCAGTAGGCTACTCAAGAGTCAAGACTCTCAACTCTTAAGTACATTGTGTGCCAGTGTGCTTCGAAATTTGGTAAGTCCCATATTCTGGATTGCTGGTTTTAGTCTAAATAATAGTAGATGAAGTTGTGGAATAGTCGGAGAGCTCATTGGATACCAACACGGACCGGGATAATCGGTGCCACCGACCACTCTCAGAATGGTTTCGGATGGCATATTGGTGTTCCGACCAGCCTCGGTCAGTTGGTTAATTGGTTGGAGGCTGTCAGATCAGTTATCGATCTGATACCAGCCCTAGTAATAGTCTATACCAATGATTTTCTATCACTAATAATTTTCCTCACAACACTATATTTTCATGATTGCTAACAGTTTGAGACTTTTAGCCGCGCCATTTCTATTGACGGTTGGCAAAATCAACGGTCATTCTTTTTCCAACGGAACACCGTCGGTAATAATATTATTAGTGACAAATTTGGCAGTTTTACAGATGGAAAAATTTTGACCATAAGGAGATTTTTTTTTATAGTGCCATTTGTCGATCATCTCCTTTGTCCAAGCATTATGTGGCTTATTAATTTGTAGTTTGCAGATTTGAAACCCTAACCTAATACTTCAAATAATGAAGTGCATCCCACATTTGAGTTATGATAGGGTTTTGTGTAAAAATTTGAGTTTTTTTTATTTTTTTTTATTTTAGTTTTTATAATAGTTATATTATACCTTACAATCATGCAATGCAATGAAGTCTATAGAGTTCCATGACTAAGGAACATCAAATTGTAACACATGCGGTCACCAATTGAGTTTATAAGGGTTTATATATAAATATTTGGTAGTGTTCAATGGTGTTAAGATTTTGGGTTTAGAGTTTATTATTTTATAGTGTAGATACGCTGTCTTTGTGTATCAACATTTAAACATATAACTGTGATGGTGCAAACACAAATAAGTTATATAAGGGTTTAGGATTTAGAAGTCAGAGATTATGGTCGCAAGGCTAGAAAATAAACTATATTAATTTCATAAACAAAATGTACAACAAAAGCTCCCAAATATTTGATAATCTAGAATTGGCGGGAAGGCTTTCTACCTACATGGTTACATTTATAACAAAAACATTATACATAATATAAACTTCTAATATATACTCCATTATTTTAGGTCTTGAGACCTCAATTTCTTCATTTTTCTTTCTCCAGTGTATCATGCTATTTCTATATGATACTCTTTGATGAATCATGTTGAGAGAGAATTTGGAGCATTATTTTTTACGCTCTCATTGATGTTGTTGCTTTTATCATCTGGAGGCATTATAACAATTTCAGTTGTCCCAGACTCTTGAAAGCTTGTTGATGGCACCGATTGAGTCATCTTCTTCATTTCTTTTCCCTTGCCCCACAATACCGCATATAAACCGCAGACTATCAATACTGCTCCTAACACACTGTAAATGGAAAAAAAAAAAAATTATATGCAAACAAATACACATATATACTTTTTTTCTTGACTTATTAATGTTTATGGAAAATGCATTTGAGCCATATGATTTAGGTGAACACGACTATATATAATACTTACCTTGAAATAAATTTGGGGTAAGACTCTTTGCACCACTCGTTTTATATGATATTGGTACTACAACTTTAATTAAAGTGTAATTCATTCAAAGGGCCCTAGCTACCTTCTCCAATTTAATTTTTCATTCGACATTCTTTTTTATTATTTTCATTATATAGTGAAGTCTTATTATTGAACTGTACGGTAATTTTAACTGTTACCAAAATCGTAGAATTATTTGATATATAACAGTTACATAAACAAATATTTTTTTGATTTAATTAATTTTTTTACAAAAATAATCTTTAAATAATAATTTAAAAAATAAACAGTTTAATCATGATCGAGACTGTGCTGTGCTGCAGAGAGAATAATAAGAGAACGTTGAAAAGAAAGATAACTAACATTTCTCATTCATTTATATAAGTAAGTTTCACCTTTAATAAATTAAAATGATATTACTTGAAAAGTAATTATAAAAGTAGTACGGTACCTTCCAAGGTGCAGCTTCTCGTCCAACAGGAAAGACCCAGCAAGGGCAACAAGCAGCAGCATGAGAGGGTTGAAAACAGATACGAACAATGGGCCTCTCATGCGTATACACAATGAAATACATGACGTAGTTACTGCAGTGGCCACAATCCCCTACAAAATAATTAATGGAATATATAGATTAACTAATATTATCAAATTAATTAATATAAAAACTTGACCGATGTGATGAAAATTAATTAAGAAGAAGATCGAAGAAGAATAATAAAAAAAAAAGTGATACGTACGTACCGAGTATGCGACTGTGAGAAGCCTAATATTCCAACCCAATTTCCATTGGCTCCAGTCCCTCTCCATCCAGAGGGCAAAACCAACGGCCTGGATTGACCCCATAGTTGACATTAGAGCAGTACTGGAGTAATAGCAAGGGTATCTTGCACTCATTTTACTCTATTCACAAAAAGAAAATAATTAGCTAATTAATTAAATAAATGAAAATAAATAAACACTATGTACTGTAATATTGTCAAAAGATGAAAGGAGAATTTATAGGAAATTTTCACTACTATCTCCGACATGCAAATCCAAGTTCTTGAGTAAAGATACATAGTTTTTAGAGGATTATGAATCCTGATGAATTATGACCATGAAGACAATTAAGATATATGATATTTAATTAATAATAGATAATTATCTTGATTTATATATATATGATGATTATTCTATTAATATGATTTGATTTGATAATCAAAAAATTATTTAAGGATTTAGTTGACTAAGAGGTCACTTAGAGCGAGTGGTGGAGCCAGCTAGAAAAATTGATGCAGATATGAAGGCACTAAGTTTTCTGGAGCATTGGGATAAGAAGCATTGATTTAAGACCTTTGGGATAAGAAGCTTTGATTCAAGGCCTCTCACGTTTCAAGGAGCATATTAAATTTGGGTGCATTGTATTCATGGAGTAAAATTTCAAATTTCGCAGAAATTATCGATAAATTTTAAATTTTGACAAAAATTAGATATAAACGACGGAAATTGTTATTAAAATACAAAAATTTTGAATGAAACTTTACCATATATTTATTTAACATATTACCTACTACATTGATAAAAAAATATTGAAGAAACCAAATTACATAGTAAGTTTCATGTGATATAAGATGAATATAATGTGTGCTGGAGGTAAATAATGTTAAATAAAATTAATATATTATTCATATTCTATAATCTATACACTAAATTAACCTTATATACTCTATATACTCTAATACTCTTTATATTCTATATATAATATATACCCTGAACCATAAACAGTGCCAAACGGGCCCAAAGTCTATAATTTATACTTTATATTCTTTAAGATTTGATATAAAATATTATGGTTTAGGCCTTTTAGGGTATTTTTAATTATTTATATTAAAATATATTAAAATTTAAAGTTTAAAAACAACTAAACAAAACCCCAAAAGAGCTAAACCAAACCTCAAATGAAACCCCAAACCTTTTTTTTTTCCTTTCCAATTGCCCAAAGGCCCCTAATCAACCCTAAACCTTTTTTTTTTTTTTTTTTTTTTTTTTCTTTTTCCTTTTTTTTTTTCCTTCCCATGACTTATCTTCTTCAGTTCTTCCCTCTCATTTATCTCTTCTCCCATTGCATCTCTTCTCTTCCTCCCCGATCGCCCTCTCTTCCTTCCCGATCTCTTCTCTCTCTCCTAGAACTATTACACAAATTTTTCATCTTCTTTAAGACCATCCATTAATCTGAGCACAAAAACCAAAACCCATTTACCAAAAACCACAAAACAGATTACTGGGAAAAAATTGAGCTTGAAGCCATGAACAAGGGAAGAACATGGGGTGTGAGCGAAATTTCAGCGAAATTTTCGACTAAATTATAACGAAATATTGATGAATGTGTGTTAAAATTTTGATACCCCAAAAATCGAAATTTAACTCCTTGATTGTATTAGAAGTTTTCTTGGGTTACTAAAGTTCCTATAATTCTGTGTTAGCGATACATATATTGTTTTGGGGAGGAATTTTAGACTATTAATATCTGTAAGCCTAGACTTTCAAGGCAGCTTTTGATATGTTGAAATTAATTAACATATGAAGAGTTGTTCTCTTTCATATTGCTCTTAGTCTGGGTATTCTGAGAATTAACAGATTATGAGTTCTTTCTTGTTGTTTGCCTATTTCCGGGAATTCTTAAACTAAATGGGGATTGAGAAAACTCGAGATACTTGCCTCCTTTCTTCAATCTTCAATACTGCTGCATCAGTTGGTATCAGAGCGGGATTTCGGTTGCCTAAACCGAAAATCCTGGTAAATATTTTCTCTATGGCACCAAGGGGATCGAGGAGGATGTGGTAATCAGCGTGTTCTTACTGACGAGGTGTATGAACGTGAGGAAGCTGCTAGAGTTGCACAACTGGGGGAACGATTTGAGAATCAATTTGACGCCGTAGCCCAACAACTCACTGCTTTGATGCTTGAACAACCCCGCACAAATCAACCAAATCTGCGAGTGGAAGAAAAAGATGGGAGTTTTGATGAAGAGGTTGAAAATCCATTTGCAGGAAGGCACAAATCAATCTTGCCTAATCGACCCCATTATCGTATGAGTCCCAAGAAGCATGAGGAATTACGCCATCAAGTTGAGGAGCTGCTACGTAAGGGCCAAATTCGGGAGAGTCTAAGTCCTTGTGCAGTACCAGCTCTACTCACACCAAAAAAAGATGGCACTGGAGGATGTGTGTTGACAGTCGGGCAATTAATAAGATCACCATTCGCTACAGATTTCCTATTCCTAGGCTGGATGATCTTTTGGATCAGTTAAGCAAGGCAACATTTGTTCTAAACTAGATTTGAAAAGTGGTTATCATCAAATCCGCATCCGACCCACCAGCGAGTGGAAGGCGACATTTAAAACTCGTGATGGTTTATATCAATGGCTGGTAATGCCTTTTGGGCTCAATCTACTCAATTAAACAATTGTTCATCCATTAATCTTTTATTAAATTAATTAATTGCATAATCGATTTTTCACAATATTCGATCATAATAGGAACACGTACCCACGCGTGAGAATTGAAAAATATAGTCTTTTTTAGGAGCATTTAAGTAAAATAGTTCAAGTCTTGAAAAATTAACACATGCAGCTAGTATATATAATATTAGTAGATAACATTTCCTATTTGTTTTGTATTATTTAGTAAATAACATTTTAAGCAGACATTCAAATACCTATTCACTACAAAATGCATCTTGCATTGCCCAGAAGATTTGAGATAGATGGGGCATAAATTAATATCAAGAAGGACGGAGAAGGTGACAAATGCTCCACATGCAAAGTTTATTCAAGGTCTTATAGTTTTGTCACTTTAGCCCAAGTTTTACATTTTATGCTCTCCTAGCTGCTTCATCTTATTTTTGGTTAATTCTTCATTTAAGCTTCATCATTGAGAATGAAACAGCCTAAATCACCAGCTTATTAAGGCCCCTAAATGACTTTTTATTTGGCAAATTACAAGTTTACTTTTCATGTCTAAATGAAAAGCCATATATAGTCACTCACTTTGGACCTTTGGTGCTCAACACCTTTCCAAAGATGGGAAAGTAATTGAAGGGAAATTTTTAAAAAAAAATTATCAACAATTGTCGTTTTTGAATTTTGAACTCAGAATTTCTTTCCATAAATGCGAGACTGATCGATTGAGAGTACCCTCACCATCACTAGATCAAATGATCATCAGCTACGATTCATATAGCATGTTAATTTGTAAACTTCAGATGAAAAAATTAGTTAAATCACCTGAATAATGAGCCACAAAGCGTAGCACAAACAGCTGCCGAGAGATAGTAGAAAACCCAATAGTCGATTAGCAGATTCTGGATGTGGTGGTGATGCCAAGTGGTTGTTTGGTTGCTGACTCTTATGTAAAAGGTCAACATGTGTAGACCACATGTTGATTTCCACCCCCTTATAAAAGGTCAGAAGCATTGCTCCACCTATTCCCATTACTGTTCCCAAAACCTTAGCCTTCCCTGCTAGGCTTCCTAAATTCAATCTCTCCAACCTATTTATTTAAGGAAATTAATTATATTTGATAAATTACATAATAATCAATAACACAATTATAAGCGCAAATTAAACAACAATAATATCTCCAACTTATGGAAATTAAATTTTAAAAATATTTAGCACTCATAGCTACAACTCTAACTCCATTATTTCTTAATAATTGTTATACTTCACAAGTCACATTAATTTATTGACCAATAGTATCTGGACCCTTAACTACCACATTGTTGTAAATTAATATATATTAGGCATCTTACTCAGTGGAAAAATCACTTTCAATATTGGACCAATGATTTGAGCGATAATGACCAAATGAGCTTTCATTAAGAGAACTTTCAAATAAAGTTATTTAAAGGATTTCTTATATGGCTTACTACAAATTATATTTCAACCATCCAAATCAGTTATCTTTTAGGTCTCTATTTAAAAATTATTTATGCAAAAAATTAGACAAATTAAAAATTAATAAAATATCTAATTTTGATTAAATAAATTAATGAACATAATGTTAAACATGACAATTTAATCAAATGGTTAAATAGTTTTTTATTTATCTAATTTTTTGCAAAGTTGATCATTGAATTGAGACCTAAAATATAAACAATTTTGATCGATCGAATTAAAATGTGCAATGATCCTCACAATCTTTATTTACTTTTAAATGAAAAATTTCTCATTAGAAGGGCTTATAGGAAAATAATATCATACAAACACTTATGATATACAAACATACTTTTCACATTTAGAACTTGATGAGTTCATTTTACACTCTTAGAATATTTTTTTGTATGTCATTTGGTGTTTCGTATCAAAAATTAATATATATTATATATGTTTAATTACCTGATGGAGATGGCCAAGACAAAAGTTATGGCCGGCATGAGTTGGTTTATTGCAGAAACAAATGTTGCCGATGTTAAGGCTAAGCTTTCAATGTACAAATTGTATGTCAATGATCCCCTGCAATATTTAGAGTGCATTCCATTCAAGGAAATTAATGATATACCAATATGTGTATCTTTTCTGTATGGTGAACAAGTGTACATGGCTCTGCTTTATGAAAGGCCTAGAACATACTCATTGCTAGTTGACCACCAACTGTACCCACTAAACTAAATACATGCAATTAAGCACAATAAAACAGAGCGAGCTAGCTAGCTAGCTAGCTTTATACTATTTTTGGCCTAAATTAAGCTAGCTTTATATTATTATAATAAATATCTTAATATAGAGGAGCTAAAATCAGTTAAATCGATAATTTTTTATTATTTAAATTATGTAGACAAAATTAGATAAAATTGAAATGATGTTGATATATAATAATAAACTAACTAAATAATTTTTTATTTAACTAATTTTCTGTAAGAAAGATTTTTAAATAATGACCTAAAATATGTACGATTCTGATTATTAAATTATAAACCCAAAATATAATGTCCTAATTGGACTCCTTGAAAATTTTATCTCTTAATATACTTAGAAATCAAGATGAAGAACTCATGATTGATCATTATATATTAATTTGCATGCTGCAATTAATTTGTATAGGAAGAGATCTAGAGTTGAGACGTTCGCATGCTGCTTACCCAAACAAGCCACACATAAATGCTTGGAAGAGTACAACCCAGGTGAGTTTTGGCCTCCTCTTCCTGCATTAATTCAATAATTACAATATTAATGTATTAACGTACACCAACTCATTTAAACAGAAATTAAATTAGCCAATTAATGTGGCAGTATCTCAGAATCTTGTAGCATTTAGAAATATATATATGTGTTTTTTTGCTTTTTTTCTTTTTCTTTTTCGTTTTCTCTGGAGAGTTCATATAATTAGTCTTTGGCATGTATGTAAATATAAGAACAATATTAAATTAAGATGCAATGAATCAATCTTACTTTGGTACCTTTCAAAGAAAAGAGCAAATGGAATAAGGAAAGCGGTTGCGAAAAGGAAGCGATAGGCAATAATAACCCTTATGCTCATTGCATCATTAACAGCGAGTTTGAAGAGCACATTGAGCCCAGCAAACACAAACTGAACCCCCACCATTAACAACACTGGCTTCATCCCATACAAAGCATTCCAAATCTCACCACTACCCATCACCTTCATCATCGATCACACCTACTGTATATTTTTGCCAATGTTGCACAATATATGACTGTCAATGTGTGTGTGAGAGAGAGAGAGAGAGAGAGAGAGAGAGAGAGAGAGAGAGAGAGAGAGAGGTGTTAAGGAGGAGTGAAAAGGGTAAATGAGATTTTAAGGCTCTGTGCCTCTGGCTTCGGTGCTAGTTACCCACGTACGTCACCTTCAACTAGAAACAATAATCGGTGCATTTGTTTTGTTTTTTATTAAAATATTATAAGGGTGTCAGGATCTATGGCCTTTATTCATAATACTAGTTATGAGTTATGACACAAATTTGTGGCTCTTATATACAAGCAGTTTTAAAGGATAGGATGAACAGTGACATGGTTATTTGACTTCAAAAAATAAAATAAAATAAAATTTCCTTCGTTTATAGTAGTTGAAGATAATTTTAGTATTTTTTATAGCCCAGTAGAGAAAATTATTGAGAGAAATTTCACATTGAAGATGTGAGGGTCTTTCTAGTAGCTTATAAGGATTTGGACTACTGCTCTCATTGTCAATTGATTTTGGAATGGATGCCTAGATTTCTTCATGGTATCAGAGCATGTTACCCACATGATGCGCCTAACGGCCACGTGTTCCCACGTCACCCAATATAAATTATCCACGTGTTAGGCTTAAATGATGCCACACGTGCGGGGACGTGTTGAGAGAAATCTCACATTGAAGATGTGAGGGCCTTGCTAGTGGCTTATAATTATTTGAGTTTCATTGCCAATTGGTTTTGGGATGAATGCCTAAATTTCTTAAAAAATAGGCCTTTTTTAAAGCACATTATCAAAAATCAAGTTTCAAATGCAGTCTGCTTTAATGAAATTAAGTGAAAAAAATGTATAGCATGGAGTCCGATGCATATTACTTTTTTTTTTTGCGTCAAAAAAATTACCACCGTTCAACAATGATTATTCTCACTGTGCAACAACACCAAAAACAAGGCAACATACTTATATAAATGCTCTAAATCTTATGTCTTTGCATATAAATGTCAAAAAAAGCATAAAATTAACGTAAAACACAAAAATTCAAATTTTGGAGTCAAAAATCATATTTTCAACAATTACAAACTATTGCCACTGTCCAACAGTTAATTGTCCACTACTCGATCCTGACCTCAAACCAGCTTATCACGAAGCAGTCCCAAATAAGTTTGAGACAATATATCTTTTTGCATCATCCACTACAACAAAAATGTCGATAGATATCAGTCGTGGACTGATATCTATTTGGGTAGCCGTCTGATATAGCGCGTCGTGATATCTAATGTTCATATTTTAGATATCAGTTTTAAACTGATATGTAAACATTGTTTATATATCTTTTTATTTTTTCAACCTGATATCCTAAATACCAAAGGGATATCCAATTTGATATTATTTCTGATATCTATAAAATCCGAGTATTAATAGGTCTGGTTAATAGATATCGTATTTGAAGTAGAATATGATATAAAACCATAGTATCAATATCAGGTTTGAGATAGAATATGATATAAAACCATGGTATCAATATCATGTTTGAAGTAGAACATGATTTAAAATCATGATATCAATATCAGGTATATAGTAAAATCTAATATGTAATCTCGATATCAATATCAGGTATGAAACAGACCCTGATATCTAAACATTGTTTATATATCAAGTCTGAGAGAGAATTTGATATCAAAACGGTATAACATTTCAGTTTTTAGACCAAAACTGATATTGTTTATTATTTCAAGTTTAAAAAAGGGATTTGAAATATATGATTTATATTAGTTTTTTTTCACCTAAAAGGGATATCAATGAATTAAACATACAATTGTGCCTGTAATTTGAAATGACCTAAAATTTGTGTAAGTATAAAATCTTCAATTCCCATATATTTCATATTCCAAGCACCAATAACATGCAAAGTACCCCAAAAAGGGATTACATTACAATATCCAACAAAACTTGTAAGTTACATATTATTAGAACATATCAATTGTATTCAAACCAAGATATAAAATGTATCTCAATTACAAAAACAAAAAAATTTGGAATGACTTAGCCAAACAAGTTCATCCTCTGTTCTGATCCTTTCTTTCCTCATAATTCTGTGCTTCACCAGCCATTATGCCAAATGATGGCCTTTGCACTATCTTCTAATTTACATTTAAGAACATAGAAGTTAATGACTAAAAATGAACTGAAATAGAAAATAATAATAATAATAATAATAATCATTCTCTTTATAAAGATAAAACAGAAAACAAAATCAGAGCAAAAAGAAAAATAATAATCATTCTATTTGTAAGATAAAACAGAATAAATCAGAGTGATGTTTCTTAGTTGTCCTTTTGTTTTTTAAGAAATGCAAATTACTTACAGAGGACCTTCCTTTAGCTTACTGAGTAGCCCATCCTATACGAGTGCATCCACACCAACTGCTGAAATGGCGGAATTCTCTTCATTTGCAATCAAGACAACCACCACATGCAGTTGACTTCAATTTTGGCTTTGTCTCCCCCAGCCTTCTCATGAGCTCAGTTACAAGCTCAACATGCCCCAAGCAATCAGCTAGTAGTTCCACGACCACAAAGTTTATCCCCATCCATACTCCATGAGAATGGATCAAATTCCTGCAATTCCAATAAACATATGCACAATGAATCATCATTACCTACCAAAATGACAAAAAAAATATCATTATTGCATTTTAACTATAGCCCACTAGTGTTCTGTACACAATGTAAATTACAAGATCAAGCTTCTGTAATGAAAATCTAAACCATCATTGGATATGGAACAATCAGAGAAATTCAATACCTTGACTTTGAACGGAAAATAAATTAATAAGCCACAGTGATGTTGATTTTATAGTTGGCTTCAAATACTATCAAACAATATAGCATGAATAAAAATGCTCATCAGTTTGTTGCCCCTCAGAAATAAAACTAAAAAAATCACTTTTGTAGGGATGAAAGTAGACTATAAAGGCAAGATCTTTGCACTTTCTTTGCAGCTAGCCTATTAGTGACATGCAAAGAGCACTGGAAATATAAAAGACCTATTTAATCACTCTCAAGTTGGAAAAAGCCTATGCACTAAGAAGATCAGAGAAATTATTTGGCCTTGTTTGCAGCCATAAACTATGCAGAGAAGGTTATGGTAAGGATCATAGTGAGTACCTGAAAAGAGAGAAGGAATCGGACCAACAACAGGTATGAGCTCAGTCTGCAATATAAAGTTAAACCCTGCAAGAACCAAAAACCAGAAACCAAAACCATATTTTGTTTTAATTTCCATAAACCTATACCCTGCAAGAAATCGAAGTTCTCTCTGCCTATAACCCTAATTCCAAAATCAAACCCCAGTTCCCAGAAATAAACACTAGAAGAAATTAGGGCATTAGTGACGAACAGTTTAGAACTTTTGTAAACGGTGATATGGAACTTTTTTTATCTAATCAATTAAATTATGGAGATGCATATTGCCAGACAATATATGTAGAAATATAATGCAACAATGTCACAATATATAAATATAACTTTTCTTTGTAATCTTTATCGCTTTGAGCATTCTATATAACTCATGCATATATACTTGAATAAGAATCATAAGATCTAGAAGAAAAGCACTCAACTTACAAGTTGGCTATGAAAGACAAACTAAGAATTGGAGCACTTGCTAGTTGCTATATGTATATAAACTTATGATCAAAGAATGTAGAGGTACATTAGCTCCATCTAGATTAATGGCTAGCTAGCATTACCTTCTTTTGGATTAACACAAGGAACTAACACTACGATTTTCACTTTTTCTTTCCCTCTACATTTATGCGTAGTGAAATGAATTAGAGTTCTTGTTTTTAGCATAAATAAATTAGAGTACATGTTATTTACTTGTTCTAGTGTAAAAAAGATAAAAAAATCAAAGAGAGCTACAAGAAATCTTACAAAAACTTTAAAAGCAGTGTAATGAGCAGGCATCCCATACATGCAGCACTTGGTGAACAATCAACCATTTCAGCCATTAGAAAAATAAAATATAAATAGAAGACAACATAGCTGGATAACAAATATCATATTAGAAACCACAAAGGGATATATTTGCAAGCACATCATTTGTCATGACACATGAACGTAAATGGGAGTTCCAAAGCACCTGCACAAAAAATAGATAAAACAATAGCTTTATACAAAACACACCAATTTAGGATAAAGATTAAATAATAGAAGCATACGGAACTCATAACCACCACATATAACAAATACTAGTGAAAGAATAACAGAAAACAAAAATCAAAACACCAAAAGCGAGGAAAAGAAAACAATCGTTTATTCCTTTACCTAAGTTGGTGGATCAATGGTAAGTCAAGGTGGAGGATGGGCACGGTGGTGGGCAAGAGTTGGTGGCTCAATGATAGGCTGCAAAAAACACAAAAATTTATATTAAAAAAACACATAAATTAATTAAAAGTATACATTTGTACCCTGTTTAAATTAATTAAATAAGCTATACAAACACACACACACACACACACACACACACACACACCCGTACTCTGTTAAGCCAACCTCTTAAATGAATCCTTGAAATCGATCTCTTAGCTCAGAACCACAATCTATTCACCTACAAAACCAAAGTATAAAATCAAGAGCGAATTCATAGAAAAAGAAATCAGATATTCAACAGAAAAAAAAAAAAAAAAAAAACCCTAAACGAGATCGAAGACAGAGTTGCAGGCTGAGGCTTCATGAAGCTCAATGAAGTCTTAGGCGACTCAATGTTGGGGTTCACCAAGGTGAAGTCGCCGTCATACGCCGCCTCTCTCGCCGTAAAATTACTGGAGAAGTCGCGGCTTTGTAGCCTTCAAACTGTTATCGTGCATAGCTGTCAAGGCAAGTGAAGGCCATGGATAGACACATATCGACGAGAGGAACCCATTGTGGCCGGATTTGGGCAGCGACGCCGTCGGGATTAGAAGATCGTCGGAGAAGACCACCAGGTCTGTGTGGCTCGATTCTGGTTTCTGGCTTGGTTTCAGGGCGAGTGAAGTACAAGGAAAGAGAGAGGAGAAGGAAAGGAAGAGAGTGGTGGTCATCTCGTTGGCCACACTCGCCAGACAGCGAGAAGGAGAAGAGATCGAGTTCGCATGGGGGGAGAGAGAGGGTTAGTGTCTAACAGTCTGTTTGTGGGTGTGTGTGTTTTGGGTTTGTGGGTTTGTGTCTGAGCTTTGTGAGGTTAGTGTCTAACAGTCTGGTAGGACAATAATTTTAAGTGGGGTCATACTTGTGTAGATAAATATTAGTTGACATGTTAGACTTTATAAAATATAAAGAAAAATTAAAACATTAGATATCAGGTGATTTGGGTGGTAGGAAAAAAACTTATAAGTGGTGTGTTAAGATATCAGTTGACAGTCTAAACTGATGTTTTATAAAATTTTGGAAAAAGGGAAAACATTATATATCAGATGGAAAAAAACATGTGATTTCTATTAGAGTTTAGATATTAGCAAAGAAATTAACTAATATTATAACTTTTACAATATCAGTTTTTTCAAATCTGATATAAAAGAGGTGATATCTATTGATATTTTTCTTGTAGTGATCTTTGAGCAACGGGACAACTAGCACAGTGGCAAAAATTTCCTCCACAACGGTGAACACTCATGTTCTCAAATCTTGTAGAGCAGGCACACCCTTGATACTAGATATTGTGTGTTTGGGGCTGAGATATTCAGATCCAATCTCAACACCTTTAATATATTAGTCTATATGCATATATGTGTGTGTGTGTGTGTGTCTATATCTTGGTATTCTATTCTTTTCTCCATGTGTGTGCTAATTATGTATATCTTGGTGTTGATTGATCCAGTTTTAAATTGTCTTAATTCGTGTATATCTTGTTTGGATCTAGAAAATCAGTAGGTACGTCCTTGATGATCTATTTTATGCGTTTATTATGAAATCCTTTCTAGATTTAATTTTCTACTTAAAAGTTGTGGAGCTAACCAATATATCATCTCATGTCTGATTTACATATAGGAAAAAAAGTTGGTTAGTTATTGTCATTAGAAATGGTTTAATTTGATGAGAACTACCCATGTCTGACCCTAAGTTTCTGATCCTAATCTGTAAAAATTAACAACCCCTCTGGCATATTGTTAGTGATGATTTTGTGTCACATTATAATGGTTGTATTTGCAAGGCCGGCCCTTAGCATGGGTGGCAGAGGCGACCGCCCAGAGCCAGACTTCTAGGGGGCCCAAATTTTTTTTTTTATATATATAAAATTTTAGAAGTATCAACATTAAAAAAAGGGTGCTTTACATGCCGGTTCAATTCTGTCTCCTCTGTTAGACTAATACTTTAATACTTTTTTATTTTTTACTAAGGTCCAAAAATACAGATAATTATCAAAACACCCACTTTGAGCTACCTCATTCCTGTATAGTCCACCCATTTAATTGGGCTTCCCAATGGGTCCAAGTAATTTCCATCCAGCCTACTTTTTTTTTTTCTCCTCAGTCCACTTAATTTTCTCCGTCTTATTTTCTGTTTTCTCTCCGCGTCTTTCATTTCTCACATTTCAAATATGAATTTCTCTCATTTCTTTCTCTTAATTCTCTCTCTCTCTCTCTCTCTCTCTCTTGATGCATCGCCGTTCGGCCATGGATGGTGGCGAGACCCACCTTTCCATGCTCGCCTCTCTTTCCTCTTCCTTCCCATGTCCTTCGATCGTCCAACCACCCAGTGACAGCGGAAAATCGACACCGAGAAGCAGTGGCTTTCCAGCCAATTTTTCGACAAACTCGACGGTGACTCAACTCGATTATGGTACTGTCCTACTCCTCTAATCATGGGCCTTCTTTTCCCCATGGTCTTGCTTATCAATTTGAGGAATTATGATTTTGAAATTTTTAGGGTATGAAATTGTGATTTTGTTGTGACTGTGGTTTCTTCATATAATGTCTATCACATTCATTACAGGAACAACATGAGCATTTTCGATGAAGATCCTCTAGGTTGCGTGACTTTGAGAAACAAAGTTTTTGGTGCAGGGAAAACTTTCATTTTCCTCAACACAGTAGTTGTTGAGTTCTGCTATGTTTCTGTGAAGCCCGAGAATTTTCAAAAGTATTTTGAGAATTTTCCTGAGACTTTATGGAAATTCTAGAGTTTTTCTAGAATTTATTTGTGAAGGAAATTTATTTTTCTTCAAGATTGAGAGGTCTTTCGAGTAACACGCCTTCATGGGAAAGGTTTTTTTTTTTTTTTTTGTGTCTAGAAGACCAACGGTGCAGACCTCGTATTTTTCGGAATTCGGGAAATTATCTTTTGAATTTCCAAAGAGTCTTTAGTATTTTAATTTTCTAAAATTTAATTTGGAGTTTCCAAATTTTCTGGAAAATATCAAAAGGAAAAAAATTGGTGTTTTGAACCTTTGGATAATTAGTACTCACTTAGACGAGTCCGTACGATTTTTTGGATAATTTTTCCGAGTCCCAAACTATTTTTAGCGAATTTTTTAAGAATGGATAAAAAGTGGGAAACTTGGTGCCATGTGGCGCATCATGATTGGATGACACGCTTTGACCCTAAGCCCAGCCCATGTCTCTCTCTTTTGGGCTGCACCTTTCCACTAAATTTTTGAATGATATTTCATTTCTAACAAATTGTTTTGCAGGATATTCCAACCTAGAGTCCGATTTCCAACAAAAAATTTCTTTCTTGAGTCATTTTTGGGGAAATTCTTTTCCTGAAAAATATGTTTTTACCCTTTGAGATTTATCCACATATTTCTTTTCAGTCTTGTTGACAAGATGAGATTTATCCATGCACCTAGATAATCATAACCGTTCATTTTTAGGTTCTTTCTCAAGGGTTATCCGTGGGAAAAATCAGCCCAATTGGTGATTGTTTGGTCATCTAAACTGTGCAAACAAATACAGTCTATCAAATAAAATTGAAATGATGTTTGCTATAATAAACTAGCTAAATAGTTTTGGATCTGTCTGATTTTTTACAAACGTGACCTTTGAATGATGTTCTAAAATATAGACGGTTCCGATTATTAAATTGTAGGTCCAAAGATATTGTTCTTACTTTTCTTAAAGTAAGGACATCCTTACTTGAAAATTTCCATATATGTATATATATATATATATACAGTCCTTCCCTAGAGAGGATGTCTGATCTGCATTTTTCAAAATTTGTGGATGTCGACACGAAATTCCAAAACTTACTATGAAAAGAGCATGCTCTAGAGCTAGAAGGACTATATATATATATATATGCTGAACTCTCAATTTGAACTGTAGTTATGGTGAAAATTAACAACAACAAAGTTGCTTTTTAGCAACTAAACTTTTAGCGAGGAATTATTTTTCCTCACTGTAAAATATTTTTTGCGATGAATAATTCAATTTGTCGCTTTAAGTATGATAAGTTTTGTCTCCAAACTTGTCTTAAAATTAGCGAGGAAAAGGTGGATTCTGCGACGACATATGTCCTCACTAAATAACCCATTACGCGAGGAAATATCTGTTTCTTCGCTAAAAGATTGGCGGAAATTTTTTCCGCACCCACCAATATTTTAGCGAGAAAATCTTGTTAAGTCGTCGCTAATTAAATTGTTCAACAACAACCTCAATTCCTCGCCATACATTTTGCAAATTGTTTTCAAAATACTTTTAGCGAGAAATTATTTTTACTCACCGTAAATCATTTTTTGCGAGGAATAATTTAGTTTGTCGCTCTAAGTATGATGAGTTTGGTCTCCAAACTTGTCTAAAAATTAGCGAGGAAATGGTGAATATATTCAGCGACGACATATGTCCTCAATAAATGACCCATTTTTTTGTGCATTTATATGTATGTATAAGAATACGATGCGATCATATTTCTAACTATCCGAACGGTTCATTTTTTAGCTCCCTACTAAAAGATCATCCTTGCAAAAAATTAGCTCAATCAGAGATGTATAAGTTAGGTAACGGTAGTCGAACATATTAACGATCATGGTTTTCTAAAGATAATCCAATGGCTAGATGAATTCCGATTTGGCCTATTTTTTGCAGTGATGATCTTTGAGTATGAACATAGAAGATGAACGACTCCGATCGTTGAAATCACACTGTGATCTTCATAATTATTGAAACGACAAGGTTTCGATGAAAAAGTTAATATAATAATATTCTTTAAATGTATTTATATGTAGAAGCTCACATCTCGATCATGTTACCACCGATCTGAACTGTTCATTTTTTAGTTCCCCACCCAAAGATCATCCATGCAAAAAATTAGCTCAATCGGAGATGTAGAAATTAGGTACCGGAGGTCGAACGTATGAACGATCATAGTTTTTTTAATGATAATCCAACGGCTAGATGAATTCTGATTTGACCGATTTTTTGTAGGGATGAGTTTTGAGTATGACAATAGAAAATGAACGGCTCTGATCATTGAAATCACGTTGTGGTCTTCACAATTATTGAAACGATAAGGTTTCAACGAGAAAATTAATAGAATTATACTATTTAAGTGTTTTTATATGTAGAAGCTCACATCTCGATCGTGCTTCCAACAATCCAAACCGTTCATTTTTCAGTTCCTTATTCAAAGATCATCATTGCAAAAAATTACCTCAGTCGGAGATCTAGAAGTTAAGCACCAAAGGTTGAATGTATGAACGATCATAGTTTTTCTAATGATAATTCAACAACTAGATGAATTACGATTTGACCAATTTTTTACAGGGATGATCTTTGAGTATGAACATAGAAAATGAACGGCTCGGATCGTTAAAATCACGTTGTGGTCTTCACAATTATTGAAACGATAATGTTTCAACGAGAAATAAAGTTAATAGAATTATACTATTCAAGTGTATTTACATGTAGAAGCTTACATCTCGATCGTGCTTCAAATGATCCAAACTGTTTATTTTTTAGTTCCTCACTCAAAGATCATACTTCCAAAAAATTAGTTTAATCAGATATGTAAAAGTTAGGTACAGAAGGTCGAATGTATGAATGATCTTTAACACGGACATAATTAATAAATAGGTCTAATCGTTGAAGTTAAGCAACGGTGATCAATTAATTGACATAATAAACGGTAAGTGTTGGTGAAAATGGTAGTAATTAATTGCAATGTTTTGCGCGACAAAATGGATTTCGTCGCCGATGGTTTGAAAAATTGGCGGGGTAAAATTGCGCGACAAAACGAAATCCAAAACATTCCAATTAATTAATTCCATTTTCCCTTTTCTGGTTTTTCTTCCCTCTGCCTCTGCCTCTGCTTCTGCCTTTTCTGGTTCTGTATCTCACTCATCTCTCTCTGCCTCTCCTCTCTTTCACTCTCCCGCCCCCAGCCCCCCTTTCTCTCTAATCTCTATCTGCCCTGCCTCTGTTTCGGGGGCAGTCATTTTCTCCGTCGCCGTGACTGGGCTCAATCCCTCATACCGAATCCCAATCAATGGAAAAAAGATATTTTTTTCCTATTTTTTTTATTTGGGTTCATATATGTAATTAGGATTGACTGTTGGATTTCGGGTTCTCAGCCCCTCATCGAATGTAAGTGGGTTTTGGTTACTGAGAGGGAGCGCTGTTGGAGGGCGCTGAAGAAGGGTTTTGGCTACTCCCTTCTGCCTTGAAATTTCTGCCAGCCTCATAAGCACGATGAATGCTCCAATAATCGGTCAGTCTCTCTTTCTCTCTCTCTACTTTTTATCAAAGAATTTGTTTTTTTTTTTTTTTTTTGTAAATAAAATAAAATTAAGCTTGTAATTAATTGTAATTGTTATTTGGTAAAGACCCATTGCAAAGGGATTTCCCAGAAGTGATAGAGGAGTATTTGGAACATGGGGTTATGAAATGCTTCGCCTTCGATCGCCGTGGTACTCTTCTTGCTAGTAATTTTCTACCATTCTATATATTCCATTAGATTTTTGCTTTTTCTTGTTAGAGATTTAGTGCTTTTGGTACTGTGGCTATGTGGGTATTACCAAAATTCTGAATTTGGTTGAATAAATTGTTTATTCATTAAACAGGAAGTTGTGGATTTGGTTGCACATGCATTGGGTGTAGAAACAGCAGTTGGGTGTAGAAACACCAATGCCATTGTACGTATATGCCACTCACCCACTCACTCATTCACTCACTCTTCTTCTTATTTGTCCTTTCTCTCATTCTCGTTTACATTGAAATTAATATAAGGAGTTCAATCCACAATTTGTAACAGATTAGGATATGGGAATGCTTATGCTGCTAAAGATGAGGGTGATCAAGCAATTGTCTTCTTTTTCTTTTTCCATTGTGATTGCTGAAATCTATTTAGGTTTTTGTTATTGTTAATGATCCATAGAGTGCATTGGAGTTGCCTCTGCATTTCTTCAAACAATTATTTAAGTAAGGATGAGATGGCCCCCTACTTAAACCTGTTGATTTTCTACTGAATTTCAGAGACAAAGCCTACTCTCGTCATTACAATTTTCTCCTGAAGACGGATGGCTCTCATCACTCTACTCATGTTTAATTAAAAAGGTAAAAAGAAACGCAAATTCAAAGTGTCCCAGTTCAAGTGTTGAACATGGTGAAGTCCTCTTACATCTCAACAAATTTTTACTGATTTACTTTACAAACATCAAGTAACAATATATTTTTCTATGTCCTCATTAGTCATTTTCCTTTTTGTGTTTCCCAGTATGACAAAGAAAATGTTGTAGTAGCAAAATTCAGGGAACTTGAAAAAGAAAGTTGTAATAGTAACAGAATATGTACATGCAAATATATTTCGAGTTGCCTCATTTGCCCTGTGTTTAAACTGTGATTTTTTGGTTTTGAGCACATGAAATTTTCTGCATTTACTGGTTTTAGATTCTTTGAAAGCAACATCATATTTTTCTTTATATTTTGGAAGGCTTTATTATTCCATTGTGCTATGCATATGAGAAATTATGGTATGATCATTCTTTTGTCTCATATATGAATCAAGTTGTGAGCATTTTGTTGCCTGTTCATTTGCCTTCAGATTGTAATGGACGCTTTAAAATGATTTACATATTGCCAATTGTGATCTTGACTTTGGTAAGAAATGTAAAATGATTCACATCTATATCTTCATATATGGGAACCCTGAATTCCAGTTGCACGCTTCCTTCATGACTCGCTACCTTATCTCAACCATTTAAGTGTCAAAAACAGCCCTTTATATCAAAAGATTAATTTAAAAATTTGGGGTATAATGGGGAGTACGAGAATTGGATAACTACTCTAGAGGAGTTTGCGTTGTTCATAAGCACCTATATTTGGTACTGTTTTGCTTTTTATGGAGGTTTTGCCTTTATGACTGTTTTGCCTTTATTCGTTACTTTTTGTTTAGTTTTATTTTTGTTATTTATATTAACATTTTAAATTATGTTATATTAATGAAATTTATTGTAAATCTTGTGTAGGTGAGACGCATTCATCAACTGGAGAGTTAAAGTTATTATAGCTTCGAAGCATATTCGTTAGCTAGTCATCAGTTTTGATCCACTTAATGATGACTCCCTCTATGTTAGCTAGTCATCAGTTTAATTGCTTTTGTTTTTGTACTTAATTATGACTTTTAGGAGACCTATTAAATGTTTAATGGCATTGTGAAACCAGTTTGAACTAGTATTGATAAATGTTATATTTTGTTTTAATTGTTGTCTTATTTGGTTATCAGTAAATATAAAAAAATTACAAAATGATCTATCAAATATCAAATTTTTTGTGTCAAAAAATAAATTTCTCGTTGTTGAGGACTTATAGCAATGAAAGTATTTTTCGCCAAAGGAAACATATTGCGAAGAAAATATGGGATTTTTGTTATAAAATAAAGAGAAATGTAGAGAGAACGTAAGAGAGAATTGTGGAGGAATCAGAGTATATTTCTCATTCACATAAAGCCTCTATTTATAGGCTCTTGGATGACCTGAGATAAACCCTTAAGGTCTTCTATTTTACAATGAATTGGACTCTTCATAATTATCTATACAATTACTCTAGATAATACATGAGATAAATATTGAACATGATAATGGACAACCACATAATTAATGATATTTACAACACTCCCCCTTGGATGTCCATTGAATATGATAGTTGCCTCATTAAAAACCTTACTAGCCAAAACCCTATGGGAAAAAGACTAGCTAAGGAAAAGAGTACAATCTTCATGTGTTTCTGAAAGATATGATGGGCGCACGACCCTGCCTCATTAAAACCTTGCTAGGAAAAACCCGATCGGACAAAAACCTAGTCGAAGGGAAAAGAGTACAACACGCAAAATGGTTGGATGCTCCCCCTGATAACAACAAGCTTTAATTTGACTGGCTCAATAATCCAGCAAATAATGATATCTCACATCTCATCTTCTAAAAAGTGGAGTTTGACAATGCCTGTATGAACATGGCTTCCATACTATCAGGGGATATATATTTGTCATCATATGTTGAAATCCTGTTGAGATTGGAGCAATACAAACAAAATATAATTCCACAAAATAAAGTGGTTAGAAACAATTATCTCTAAAAGAGATGAATTATTATGAAAATACTTTGAGTATTGGAAAAATTATATGACACAATCACCGATGCTATATTCGGTCTACTACATTGTGTTTAAGTTGAATAAGGCACATTAAGATATGGTGCTTCTGGACCAAAGATCTTTCTAACATCTTCCTTAGGAAGCAAGTAATCATTCTTAGTGCCAATAGATTGAATAACCGTTGGGCATAAGAATTTCACTAGTACAGTACTCGATCTGCAGCTCGAGACACTATTTCATTTCCCAAGGTTATTTATATCAAATCCAATATTCAAGCATTCAATAATCTTATGAGCTCTTCAGGAGCCTTAATAAATTCATAACTTCTTTCAAAAGTTTGAAATATGTTGCAACAATTTCCGAATTCGGGTTCTAATCAAAATACTCAATAAGGCAATTTTGACCATATTCATAGTGTTAAAATTGAGTACATAATTTGAGCTTCAGGCTCTTTCAATCCTTCAAGGATTTGCTTCAAGGCACATAATATTTCATGGCACATTCAATTTGGGATTTGACTTAGTAATTTGTCCTATATCTTGTAGGAAATCGCTTCTGGCGATATGCTTCAGGCATTTCATAATCTCTAAAGGTTTTCTCCATATGCAATGAACACATTAAATTTACCAAATTTGTTAGAATGTGGTTGCATCTATAACAGGAGAATATATAACCACAATCTCATGTTTCTTTAGAGAAACCTTGTGCCATTATAAATAGTGATTTCATTCACTTTATTTCAAACACTCTATAACCTTCAGGGTTAACATCTTTGGTGTCTGAACTATAAGTTCTCATTATTCCACGTTTATAATGATGTTCAATTCTACTGGAATTGCCTCTTTCCAGTTTGGCCAATCATTTAATTTTGTCGACATTTATAGTAAACGTGGTTCCACATTATTATAGCCCATGATGATATTTAGTAGCTACTATAAACAAAACAAATCATCAATATATCAACGATCTCACAATTCTCATTTGCATGCTTTAGATATAAATATATATCTTTGTAATTGGTACACATGCCTCTTCAGGGGCTTTTATAGTCTCTTCAGGGACTGTCATCTCTTCTAGGATGATTTGTGTACAGAATGTGGATCTTTAAATTTAATTAATTGGACTTGTGTGGACCATTTCATATACTCTCCACTTCTGGGGAGCTAAACTTTGGAACCTATAGATTTGTCACGCTTCAGGCGTGCAATAAACCATTTTCCACCAAATTGATAGACTACCATGTTAGGACATCAATCCATATTGACATATATAAAACTTCTATATGTGACTTTGCAGTTTCGTTATATATATATGCATCTAGCTTTCAAATAAATACATTCACTAAATTTACATTATCATTCATATCTCATTCCCATATTGAATGGTATGAAAAAGACTAGTATATGCATACTCTTTTCACGCCGTTCTTCAGGAACGGTCATTTCTCCCCCTAACGGCGGGAAAATTTTCATAAGTGCATATATAAAAATCAATAGAGTGAGTAGTTATACAAACTCAAATGCTTATATAACTTCAGGTTATATAAAGACGAAACATAATCAGGTTTGCAATGCACATGTAGGTATATAAAACTTCTGGTTTCAAATAATTCTTCAACATCTAACTTCAGGTTATAATGAGAATCAATAAATTAATGATGAACATATATGCCAAAATGTTCTAAATCGAAGCTATGAAACTTCAAGTTCATTAAAAGCCATGAAACTTCAAGTTTCTATACAAAATATAAGCAGAACTTCGGGTTCTTAAATCTTGTTAAAGTATAGAACTATAAGCTCATATGATTAAAGGCTTTCTGCTTAATCTAAACTTAATCAAGAACTTCAGGTTCATAAGAAAAATTATAGAGTTATGAAAAATTTGAGTTCTAAATCATCGAATGATAGATCAAAGAACTTCTGGTTCAATTTGATTCTATAACATAGGGCATGCAGATCAAGGAACTTCAGGTTCTAACTTGATTAAGTAATGCACATTAAACTACAAATTTTAATCAATCATAAGAACATTAGGTTTTATCGCATCTCCAAATTTCATCCACTTCTGATAAAGAAACAAAATGTCAAAGAACTGCAGGTTCTTATTTGACTGTTTAATGTAGAACTACATGTTCTGATCATATTTTTCGAGAACTTTAAATTTCTCAAGTTTTGAGTAAAACCAAAGAATAAGTAACTTCATGTTGTATACGTTAGAATTATCAATTTCTTTATAAGTTTGATCTCTTCATTCCGTGACAGGAGGCATAAATACAGTACAGATCAAAGATTTAGAACTTCAGGTTCTATATAAAGAAAATGATAAAGCCAACTAGTGTACATAGTGGAAAGCATTAATTACCAATGTACAACATCTAAATTTATAGATCTGAACTTCTGGTTCAATCAATATTGGCAAATTAAATACAAATAATATGTTCTCATGTATTCCCAAAACCTCAAATTTGGAGTAGGTTAGAACTTCGAGTTCTAAATATTTGCTCCTCAAAAGTCATAACATGAACATCATGTCTATTTTAACATATTTCTGAAACTTCAGGTTCCAGATTCAAAACATGGACTTCAATTTAAGTTTTAAACTTCTGAGTCTAAAATGTTTGAGTTTGAACTTCAGGTTCATATATATTTAGACTTGAAGTCCTTATTTCCTTTATGTCTATACTATATTAGAACTTCTGGTTCTTAACAAGATTCATATATTTTTGAACTTCAGGCCAAAAATGATTTGATCAAAACTTCAGGTTGAGGCTGCATCAATTAGAATTTCAAGTTCAAAATGATATCTATACTCGAAACTTCAGGTTCGATGTTTAGGACTACAGGTCCATATAAAAATAATGCATCGCTAAGAATTAAAATAAGGAAATAAACAGAGCGATTAAATTAAAGCAGAAATTGTAAAACATTGCATTAAAATAGACTATGGAAACTTCTGGTTCCAATAAAATGAATCAACAAACTTCGGGTCATGATTTGTATATAGAGATTGAGAAACTTCAGGTCCTCATTTAGTTACATGATTGAATAAAAATTGAAGAACTTCGAGTTTTTATTATATATAATAAAACAAGAAACTTCAAGATTATGATTTGATCACATAATAAGAACCAAAGAATTTAGGATCCTCATAAAAATGGAAGAACTTCAGATCTTCGTATGATTAAATGATTAATCAAAATTAAGGAGCTTCAGGTCCTAATATAATATATGATAATCGTCGTGTATATCATATATAAAGCAAAAT
>QANW01008560.1:823202-883914 GCA_003254865.1 Dryas drummondii | reverse complement strand
GAGTATGTATTATATATGAATAGCATATATGTGCATATGATTTGTAATACTGAACACGAGATCAATCTTGGAGTAGAATTTAAATGTAATACCCACATCGCACAATCAAAGTTAAACATCGTTCAAGTTGTGCATATCATGGTGGGTTTGCATAATCAAATAAGAAAGAGAATCTACATATCAAACTGCAAGCTTATGAAATAAAATAAATCTCTAGATCAAGAGTATTGGACATTAGCAACTAGGTTGCTCCATATGACTCTTAGTATAAAAAAAATAGAATATAAGAGACTTTCGTGCTGATAACGTGTTATAAAATAAAGAGAAATGTAGAGAGAACGTAAGAGAGAATTGGGGAGGAATCAGAGTATATTTCTCATTCACATAAGGCCTCTATTTATAGGCTCTTGGATGACCTGAGATAAACCCTTAAGGTCTCCTATTTTACAATGAATTGGACTCCTCATAATTATCTATACAATTACTCTAGATAATACATGAGATAAATATTGAACATGATAATGGACAACCACATAATTAATGATATTTACAACAATTTTCTCACTATATGTCACTTACAATGAGGAGATTTATTTTCTTGCCCTAAATAACTTATATGGAGGATACAATTCCTTACTAAAATTCACTTGCAATGAGGAAATCGCATTGTGTCACTGAAAAGAAATAAATTTTTATTTTAAAAAACAATATATTAATTAATTATTAAACTTTAACGAGGATTTTAGCATTAATTAGTGAATAAAAAAATGTTGTCACTAAATTTATTTCTAGACGTTTTTAATGTTTTTTACGTCAAATTAAATTCTTTTTTGCGATGAATTATATTCTCGCAAAAAGGATTTAGTCAGAAAATTATTTTAGTGTCGTTGAAATAGGACAGCGAGGAATCCAGATTTTTGTTGCCATAGACTTTCCTCGACAACGATACAACGACAAGTCGATAACGAATGAAAAATCCTCGCCAAAAGTTTTTAGCCAAGATAAGCTTACTTTTAGCGAGGAAAGCTTTCCCCACTAAACAACAACTTTGTTGTAAAGAGCATGCTCTAGCCTGTGAAAAATTGGAGCTCCGGAGGCT
Source organism: Dryas drummondii (assembly GCA_003254865.1). Lineage (NCBI taxonomy): Eukaryota > Viridiplantae > Streptophyta > Magnoliopsida > Rosales > Rosaceae > Dryas > Dryas drummondii. The sequence continues at coordinate 882,815 of QANW01008560.1, read as the reverse complement.
GCTGTGAGACTGAGAGACCGTGCGCGCTGTCTTGATTTTTTCCCTGGGCTGTACCCTATACAGACCTGTTGAGGATGTCTTTTTAATTTATTTCTTGTTATACATCTTTTGTCCAAAAGACATACACAATGCAAAAAGACATTTAAATCATTTTTTTTGGGTGCAAAATTTTAGCCTGCTGTGAACATGCTTCGCTCCCCTCTTGTGGATTAACTCAATGATAGCTTGTTTGCTGGTTTTGTCTTTTTTCTTTCTCCATGGATGGAAGAGCTTCTTGAACTAGTTTCCTACGTAAATATGCTTAGAGTGATAATAAATGTACATCACAAACTAATCATAGTTAACCACTTAATAATAAATGCTTTCATATGCTTGGAGAGAGAAAATTACTAAACAAAAAAATTATTTCTCATCTTCTTCCCAAAAAGTTATCTTAATTTAAGAACAAATTAACAAACAACAAAATCAAAAATTAAAAATACCCATAAGCCCCATGCACGATCTGCAACTACCCTCCACCTGTTAATTTAAGAACAGGTGACATATGTAGATTAACCATATTTCATATGGTTAGTCTCTCACATGGACAACAAGGTATATTCTGCTGAGTTACAAAATGGTCCGAATCAACATCCAGAACTGAATGTGTCTTCCATGTTGGCAATCCGACCATGAGATATCTCCTGTTAGTAAGGCCAAAAACCACCTCCACCTGCCTTCTTTGTGAACTGTATTCCGGCCTTGATGTCTGCAGTTTACACACTCAAGTGTTAAGAGACTGATCCATAATAAAATTAAACCATTGCATTGGTATGGAACTATCATAAATCAGAACATCAAGATACTAAAAGCAGGTTGAAATAATGAAAACTAACCTTGTATACTCCCGAACGAGTCTCTTCACTCATTGTCAATTTGTAGGTTTCTGTATACTCCTACCGTACTATGATTACAGATATTGTATTCGCAATTCCAAGATTGATACTTTCTTGCTGACGTTGACACATCTGCAGCAGTGACATTCTGGCTCCAAGGAGTTAGTTTTTGTTTGATTGTTGGAATATTTGATTGCACGCTCTCACCCTTAATCTCATGCTCGTACACAAGCTGGATAGCAAACTCCTTTGTCCAGAAACTATATTCCCCATCCGCTGCTGAAACACGTAATTCTTCCTCGCCCTCGAATTCATCGTTTCCAAACTGCCAATGACTAATCCATAGCATATCTTCATTCTCTTTTGGCAGACCTATTATGACTGGGTGATAGGTCAACTTTAGACCCTTAGTCTCAATACTGAGGTTAAGATATTGTTTATCCCCAATTCTATCTTGGCGTTGTGCATATACAACACAAGCATTTAAGCCTCGGATCTTGAGGTTAGGATGTGAAGGTAAAATAATAGAAAACACAGAGTTACCCATGCTCCTGTAGCTGTACCAATCTGGGATCTTGTTCCCATGAAGAAAAATGCTAAATATGCCACATTCATACACTCCCTGCAATTTCATGCGCCACATCATATATCAAACAATTACAAACTAATAATTCATACATAATTAACAACTATTCATGAGGAAGAGAGAACCTGGAGGGGCCCCTTGCTGGTTGTATGTGTGAAGTAGTTGGTCATTTCGACCTCCGTGTAGCTTCCTATGGATTCCAAATTGAACATACCGAGATCTTTGATCATTTCAATGTCAACACTTCTCAAAGGTTTTATACTGAACAATCTTTGAACTTCAACTAATTTATCGCACTTCCAAAAATTTGATGCCAATGATCCGAACATGTATGGTAAATTTGTTACCGTTTTCAATGATGTACAAAACCATGCTTGCAAGCTCTCTAAACTTGGTGGGATCTCAGGAATCCTACTGAGGTTTTTGCAGCCATCTAACAGAAGAGTCTGGAGCCTATTAAGACCATTCATGTTTTCTGGTAGGCTCAGAATTGGGTTTCCACTTAAATTCAGATACTTCAACGAGGATAGGATACTAAGCTCACTGGGAATCTCTGACAAATTGCAGTCAGCCAGACTTAAGCTTCCTAAAAAATGTGGTAAATTTGCCAATGGAAAGCTGGTTAATTCTAGATCATTTCTTGGAGATACCCACAAGAAGATTGATTGGCTCCATGATTTTGCTGCAGATAGAAGACTAAGTCTCTTCATATTGGCAGGAAGAACAAGCTTTGAACAACCAGAAAGAATAAGTTTTTGCAGAGATCTCAACAAACTAATTCTTCTTGGAAGCTTTGTGAGATTTTTGCAGTCTTTTAGATTCAAGAAAACAAGTTTCTCCAATTCTCCAATGGATTCATCAACCTCTACCAAATTCATGCAACCTTTAAGAATTAATCTCTCAAGGTTAGGGAGTCCTGACAAGTCAGGAGTTGTTACAAGGCCATGTGAATGACTGAGATTAAAGATTTTCAGTCTTGGAAGAAACTGTGGCAAAGAGAAGTAATTAGTTTCTATGAATATATAATTATGATCTCCAAATGTGTGTGTGTGTGTGTGTGTGTGAGAGAGAGAGAGAGAGAGAGAGAGAGAGAGAGAGAGAGAGAGAGAGAGAGAGAGAGAGAGAAGTGCCATACCCTGGATCCCTTCCAAACATGTTGCAGGTTGCTATTCCTCAAGTCAAGAGCAACTAGATTTTCCAAATAAAAATTGGGTGGTATTGACTTTAAAGGGAATCGTCGCCAAGACAAATATGTTAAACTTTTTGGAAAATCTCCGTAGCTTCCATTGATTTTTACATTATTGAGCAGGAGAATTTCAAGATTGTACATCCTTCTAAATGCCTCTGTTTTGAAATCCACCTCATTTGAAGCAGAACCTGAATTTGTTGAGGAAACGTTAATTGATTTCCAGGAGAAGAAACCAAGCCGACGTCGTCTTGAACAGTTTTCATCATATTCTTCAACATGGCACCGTTTTTTGTTACTTATTCTATATATTGAAGTGATAGACTCATCTTCCATCAACATAGGAAGGTTGAGCATGAGGCCCTTAATAGTTTTTGTACCCTGTCAGCAAACGAAAACATTGGGTTACTAACATATATGTTGCATATGCACACAAATACAATACATACACACAAATTAAGAGCATGTTTCTTACTGTTAATCTTCTCAAAATATTAGAGGCATCTTTATGATGCCACACTCTACTACGCTCTCCTGGGTCGTCAGGTGATTCTTCGCGAATAATTCTTCTTCCCATGTCTCTAAGTAACTGATGCATGATTAATCTGTTTTCTCCATTAATTTTCACTAGACATCTATCAACTAGATTTTCAATTCCAATCCTCGTTGAAAAATCTAAGCCGTCCAGTACTGAAATTGTATATTCCTTCTTCTTTCCTATGAAGAAACAGGCTATATGAAGGAATACATTTTTGTCATGGTCATCAAGTAGAGAATCAAAGCTTATTCTAAGTTTTTTTTGAATTTCTCCATCAGGGATCAGATCTAACTTATGTAATTCACTTCGCCATAGATCTACGCTTTTCTTTGTAGATAGAGAAGATCCCAGAATTTCAAGAGCTAATGGAAGTCCTCCACAGTGTTGTACTATAGATCTTGAAAGCTCCATGTAACCATCGATAGGATGGGCTTGTCCAAAGGCATGCCGACTGAAAAGCTCAAGTGATTCATGCTCTTCCAATTCTCTAACCTGAAACATTGTACAAACTTCACGAGCCTTTAACAACTGTTCACGTCTAGTTGTTACAATAATCTTACTTCCAGGATAAAACCATTCTCGCATTCCAAGAATTACATCGAATTGGTTCAAGTGGTCCACATCATCAAGAACAATAAGAACTCTTTTGCAACATACAGCACCCTTGATCTTGCTTATTCCTTCATCTATGGTGTATATTTTCTTTGCTTTCCCCTTTTGGATATCTGAAAGAAGTTTTCTTTGCAAACTAACCAATGAAGTTTCTCTAACATTTGCAAGAAAGCTGCTGCCTTGAAATCTATGGACGTTTTGGTTAAAAGCGACTTTGGCAATGGTGGTCTTGCCAATTCCCCCCATCCCGCATATTACAGCTAAACCAACATTGTTTGATCCATCTCTTAACCACATGTTTATGCCATGCACACGATCATCTATTCCAATCTGAAAGGGAGCAACTTTTATTGCTTTGTGGTTGAGTTTATTTCCGATCTCTTCAACAATATCTTGGATAAACTGTGTCTCATACCTATAAATTATTGATATCGAAATAAATACAGCACAAAATTAAAATACCCAAAAAAAAAAAAAAATTCAACAACTGCATAACACTCCACTAGCTGCCATCTACTTAATGAAATTGAAGTCAATGATAGAGTGAGAAGATTTTGAGAATATGAAATTACCCATCTCCTAAAACCATCCCGCCCAGATCTGCAACTTCTCTGAGAGCTCTTCTCCACTCCTCCACCTTGTCCATGTCATCCTTAAAGCGGTCTTCATGTCTAGCAAAAGCTTCTGCAAAAGGCCCAGTCTGCTTCCGGACATGGGATGGATCCACATCATAGAAAACCGGCATAACCATGTGCCCATCAGTTTTTCTGCGGTCCATAATCTTGGCAAGTTCGTCCAGGCACCATCTGGAGGAAGCGTAGTCCTTGGAGAAGACAATTATGGACACTTGTGACTCTTGGATTGCTTTTTGTAGCTCTGCTGCGATATTTGCTCCTCTCTCGATTTCATCATCATCTCTAAATGTGTGGAATCCTGCTAGCTCCAAGGCTCTGTAGAGGTGATCGGTAAAACCCTTTCGTGTATCTTCGCCTCTAAAACTCAGGAATGCATGATAGGTACACCGGTACGAGGACGAAGAACCACCCTCCGAGCTTATAGCAGCCATATATTGAACAAATTTAACTCTATCTGTAGCAATGAATGAGTGGAGAACAAGGATTATGTGCAATTTGTGAGAGGCACCGTACCAGTATTTTTTGCATGCAAGTGGAGAACAGCACAAAGATAAGAAAAATAGATATGGATGGATGACCACAAATTCACAATGAGCAAAGTCAATGTCCACTGTCTCCATCACAACGGGCGGGCCTGGCATGTGCCTTCTGGGGGTGCATGGACGGCCCTACTCACATTCTATTGTCTTCAAAAAGAATTATTGAAATCAAAGTCAATATGATGGGGATCGAGGACGCGAGGATATGTAGCTTCACTGCATGTACAACATTCCAAATCTCAACCATCCAAATAATCTAATGGTCTTCACCATTTTAAGCTATTTCAGAAAATCTTGATCCACTATAAAAAAACAGAATATGACAATTTAAATAAGACAACGCGCAAAATGCATATTGTTGAAAGCGCTCATTAACAATATGCAATATGGTGCCCGTTGTCATACACTATTATAAATCTTAGTCCCACAGCGTGCACACAATAAGTTATTAAAAGCTTATACAGTAACACATAGTGCGTATTGCGAATTTTTTCACATGACCACTTGTAACTGCTCGTTATCATTTTTTCTAGAAACAAATAAACAAAATTAATTTTAACGTTGGGTTCAAATTGAGGGGAAAAAAAAAACAAAAAACAAACGTTAGACGTTATCTCACTCTCCTTCTTCTAGCTGCGTTTTGTCTGTCGCGTCTACTCTGACAAGGTGAGCATCTTCTTTTTTACTTCATTTTTTCTAGAGTTTTAGTTTCTGGGTTTTAGTTTTTGAGTATCTCATTCCCCTTGTTGGTTTATCGGTGTTTATGTTAGGGTTTAATTCTGAGATTTTGAGTAGAAAAGATGAGGGTTTACCTTTAAAACTTGGCGGAGGAAGCAACACTCACCTGTGTTAAAAACTCGGTGACAGGTGCGCTGTTTGTTGATGCGCATCTGATCGAATATGTTTTTTTAAACTACTAATTAACAGGACCTTTCACGACCGTTTAGCCTCTAGGTAATCAAAATTTTTACTTTTTTTCATTCATTTGCTTCAAGTTGGATTTTTGTTGCCTATTCTTATTGTTGCCATAATTTCCAGATTTTGTAAAGTTTTGGTTGTTGTCCAAACTTTGAGATTAAGGCAACTCTATCCTACTTTCATTTTTTGTTTCTTAATTGGTATATATTACTTTGCAAAACATTAGTGCATGGCATGATGTTGTTTCCTATGTGTGTTTCTCTATGGAATTTTTACTATGCAGAACATTTGTCACTTATTGCATTTGGCCCGTGTAAAGGCCTAAGCAATGGGGAGCATCGTGATGTTACAGTATCAGTAGCCGGTATCATAATTATAGGCTAATTCTATTTATCGGGGATTTAATCTTCCACTTTCATTCTATTTTTGTGGATTTGAAATATATTTCTCGTGTGCCAGGGCGAATAAGCACCAAAAGATACTTCGGCTCAAAGTTTTTCTTTGTTTTATATTCACCTTTCTTAGGTTGTTTTTGGATCTAACACTTACATAATTGAAACAAGCATAATACTTTAAATGAAGAGACAAGAGTTTCATTAAATAGCAAAAGTCATTACATATATCATGCAGAAAAACAGGTCGGCGGTGGGTATTTTTCTTCTTTTTTATGCATCACTACCTTACATTGTCTTACTCCTTTGTCTTAGTCATATGTTTCTTCAATGACGTACTGAAGACAGGTCTCTATATATATTTATGGGTACAAAGTTTTTGCGCATATATATATATAGGATTTTTCTCTATAAAGGACGTCTGCAAATTTCAAAATTTGCGGATGTCCAACAGAGCGCTAACACGGGCTGACATGGTGTTAATATGTGCTGCAGCCAGTTCATGTGCTTGTATCTACATCGTGTAAAATTTGAGGATACCCTTTCTAGAGAAGGACTATATATATCTCATTCTAATTCTTCTAAACGTACTTATCTCTTTTTTTAATTTCTTTCTCTCTCCCAACGTTGTCAGATACATTTGTTGTTCATGTTTCAGTACGTTTTGGTTTCAAAAAGTAGTTAACTTTAGTTGTTGATACCTATATATCCTATAATATTTGACAAACGTACGGAATCAAGATCCTTTCATGACATACAGGACTCCAATTAAGTACTTGCTCAGATCTCTTTGACAATTTATGTCGAATGCAAATGTTTTTTTTTATTTTTTATGAAATGGCTATGTAAGTTTATTATCTCGAGCTTTGTTCAATCTGTTGCGGTATAATTTTCTGTTCTTCATTATGTTATTTCAGAAGGTAATCTTTTTAGAATCGCAACTGTCTCACCCTGTACTTGTAGGCAATACACATAAAATGGTTGAGGGTAAATCAAACTTCAAATTCCTAATTAAAGCTTTGGAAAGTTGGAGTTAGAGAACTGAATGTGTCCAAGGCCAACACAAGTCGTTAGAGGCTCGCTTGATCATTTTTGCTATCTTCCCAAAAGTAGTTTCATTGATATGAGAACTTGAGAAGAGTAACCAATCATTCAGGCTTGAGGTTAATTTGGATGTCTTTCTCTTATATTGTTTCAACAATTGATTTAGTATTTGTTCTAATGTAAAAATATGAATGCATTTTCCTTTATCATTTTTTTCCAGTGATGGGCTTGTCTTTAGTCCTTTCCATAGAAGACAGAAATGTCTAAGCCTACCTCATCTCCAGGACTCACACTCAGAAGACATTTATAGCCATAAGGCCCATAATTAACAAACATATCTATAAAATTAAAGGTAGTAAAGTGCAGCAGGTTATTGACAAAAATATTACGATTAGTTTAGGTGCTATAGGAGTTTCAGGGAAGGATGAATGAAATTATAAAGGCCTATGCAAAACAATTGGTTGAGAAGAGGAACATAAAGATAAAGAAAGAGGAAAAAGATGAAAGTTTGTGTTCAACTGTAAGGTAGAGAATGAGAGTTTATTATTTGAAAAAAGTTCTAATGAGCCATATAAATAAAGGGAGGAGGGGGAGTAAGGTTAAACATTCAAAAACCCGAAAACTACCCCGCTTAAAAATAACTACGGCCAAAAGGGTAAAACAACATGATCAAAGCCCATCTGCTTTCGGAAAGGAGGAATATGCATACAGTACTTATTTTTCTTCTTTCGTTTAAAAATTAATTTTATTTTATGTGCTCACTCTTCTTCACCTATTTCAGACAGTATGCACACTTAATTCCTTAATTATTTGATTGTGTCTGATAGTTTATGTTGAATCCAAACTGTTTGATAGAATGACTATTTAATTTTTAATTATGTAAATGTTGTTCACTGCTCTCAAAGATGCATGTCTATGTTTTTGTAAGATCCTCATGATTCCTTCATTACTTCATCCTCTCTCTCTCTCTCTCTCTCTCTCTCTCTCTCTCTCTCTCTCTCTATTAGTCTCTTGGACTCTGTGTGCATGTTAAATTTATGGGGCGTTTTCGTTTCTGTGGACTTTGGAGTGCTGCTAAACATCTAAAAAGTGAGGATTTTTGGCCCTTTTGGTAGGGTGTTCTGCTTTTTGCTCAAAATGGTTATCTTCAAGGTTTTTACTTTCATTTTTAAATTATAACTTTATCATCAAATTGTGTGCTCTGTCTCTCATTTGCTCACTTTTTGTTCATTGCTCAGACACTCTATCTTTCTTTGCATTAAATCATAATTTTTTCACATTGCCTATCTAAGCTGAAAACAACTATACATATGCTATGTTTTTGGAGCTGCCCAAGACAAATATGTACAATTGTGTTGCACTTGACAAAACTGATCCACATTATTGCTGTGTATTATTATTTAATTTTTTTTCAAAATATACTTTGCATGAATGCCTGTCTCTCAATGTTCAATGTTATATAGCAACATGTGTTGAAGAAGCTGCAGAATTTGAAGAAAGGGTTGAGAGCAAGCCAAGCTTGAGATTGTTGAAGATGCTGCAGAAGTTGAAGTTCAAGCCCACCATGACATTTTCAATAGTTCCATCACTAAAGGATAAGAAAAAAAAGGGGGTGATCTGGAAAGAAAAGGCCAGCCCCTCCTTCTATTCTATGGTGCAATGACCAATGAAATGAGATCAAAGGCCAACCCTCATGAGGCCGAGTTTAAAGAAATCTTCAAGATTTCGGGGCCCAAGTGGAAGAACATCAGTGCAGAAGAGAAAAGCCCTTATGAAGAGAGTTATCAGGCTGAAAAAGAAGCTTATTTGCAAGTAAATGCAAAAGAGAGCGTGAGAGTGAAGCACTGTAGCTCTTGAAGGATTAGCACAAGCAGAAGACAGCTATGGAGTTGCTTGAACAATACCTGTAGTTCAAACAAGCCGCGGATAAAGAGATCAAGATAAAAAAAGAATCCATTCAAACACAAGCCAATCTTAGCATTTTGCTGTTCACAAATTGGAGGCGAGTGGCTCCGCGTGCATATATAGAACAAAAATATCCCAGAGGTTGCAAAGATCAAAAGTGAAGAATGGAAAAACATGATAGAGGAATGAAGAGGGCCTTTTTAATAGAAGGAAAGGAAGAACAAGGAATCGCATATGCAGGACGTAGAGGTCTATAAACAGAAATTGAAATATGAGGAAGCTGCCAATTTCAGAAAGGAAGAGAAAGAGGTGATATGAAACTCCACCATTAATGATTTGATATCAAACTTTACATTTCTTTTCCTTTTGTATAGTTCCTACATTTCTGTTCTATATGTTTTGGGTATTTATTGGGATTTATATGTGTTTGTATTGTAAAGTGAAAGTCTTGATCATGACTATAAATAAGTAGGGATGAATTTGCATAGCAAACCTAGCAGTAAAACATAGGGAGAAAGTTTTACGTGATGAATTGACCTTGGTCCATGTCTATCATTTTGCTTCTATTTCTTTCTATTTTATTTCCATCTAGAGGATCTTCTCAAATTTGGTACCTGAACTTTGGATTGTGTCATAATTGAGTACCTAAACTCTAATTTTTATAATCCTGGTGGTGTTGATTTTGATAAGAATGCCATGATTTATTTTTGTAGCCAGTGTTGATTTTGACATTCAGGATGCTTTGTTTTATGTGTAATCTCAGTGATCTTGGTCAACTTGTTCCACAGCTTGGCCTTCTTAAGAATTTACAATATTTGTAAGTTACTATATATGATCCAGTGTTGTTGCCTTGCATTCTTTTTCTTAAGTGTTGTTAGTCCTAATGGAGTTATTCATTGCTTCCTGTTTGCTTTTGTAATACCATGCTTCATCTAGCTCCGAGGCTCCTAGCAGAGGCTTGTTGGTAACCCAATGTAAAAATCCATTGCTAAATATATCAATGGCAATTACTGCTATTTGTTGGGCTAAGGGAATTTATTGGAAAAATATAAAAGAAAATGGTGAAAGCATTTGATAGAAACAGGTGCATAGTTTCAAACTACAAACAAATTGAAATCTGTAACTATATAGTAGATACTTCCATAGTTCCTTTCAAATTTTTCAAAAATGAAGTTTAGAATAGTCGAATAACAACTTAAGAAAATACATCAGCAATTCGAATAAGATCCATGCCAAGAAACATCATCACTTCAGGGTAAGGTCCTACTGCACTAGAAACCTACAAGAAAATCATTTCAAAAAAGAAAAAGAAAAGAAAACTATGTTAGTCAATGCAGAGTATTATAGTTGACAGCAGTAGTCATGACCACTTTTCTTATTACTTCCTCAGGAATGCGATTGTAACTTCCTCTTCCTGCTTTACATAACTGAAAGCTAAATTGGAAAATGAACTATTTGTATAAATGAAAACCATTGGCAAAGGTATTCAATGCATGAACTATTGAACAATTCTATACAGCAGCAGATAAGAGCATGTAATGTGATTATATAAACAAACAAACTTCACAATAGTAGCAGCAACGGGTCCACAATCCACTGTTTCAAGTCATACCAAGTTGATAAAATATAAGTCACAAAACTACAAGCACCTATGAAAAGACCAGTCTAAGTGTCTAACCACGTTTACTATTATTTTGTTTCTAACTTCTTGTATTCCAAGTTTACACCAATGCTAACGAAAATAGAGTCACAAAGTAGTGTCCTATATATGAAAACATGAGCAAGAAAGCCAATAAGCCAAAACAGGAAAACGAAAAAACAGAAATATGCGATGTTCTTGACAGGCTCTAAAGAACATACAAATCTGGCAAGCAAAGAATAATAAATGTTCTACTCTCAGCACCATAGTCACCTTACATGTTCTTTCTCTTAGTATGAAACTGCATCAGTCTTGTCGAGTAAGACGAGACTCTCTTCGATCATAAGAATCAATAAAGTAATATTGATATCCACAAATCCCAAGATTCTTAATTTGTCTGCTCACAAGGTCTAGTGAAACTAATTCATCCCTCAGTGTTTTGCGGATGGCCATTCCATCATTATCTAAAACAAATTCATGGCTAGCTCCATGAAGCATCAACAATACTTCACTGCTCTTCCTAAAACACAACGCCTTGGGTAGCCTTCTTTCTGGGGAGATCCAGAGCTATTAATTTGGTCCGTGACTCCTTTATGCAATACTCTTTCATCACCCATATATCCAGAAAAGAGTCTTCACACCTGTTATTCATTGTGAACAGAGCAAGACATTTTCCATCTCCAGAAACAGACAATCGCAACGTCAGCGCCATATCCCATTTGGTTCTCTTTGGCATCAATATCTCCTGAAATGACTCACTGCCATCCAAGACGCTTATGTCATTGTAGCTCCCGGAAAACCAAAGTTAGCATGCCAAATTCAAGTGTCGTATCCCGCAACTGCCTTAAGTATCACAGTTGGGGTGTGATAATGCCCCTGATATGCCTCCTGGTGTCCTACTAGGCAATTCTTCAACTTTCAATACAGACAATCTAGACTCTCGAGCATACCTGGGAATCCTCGTTTGTTGGCCCTACGCAACAGCCGTTGGAGATCCACCACTGTTTGTTTACGAAGGTAATATGCTTCATATAACTCTGAAAGCAGTCTTATGAACCTCTTGAACGACTCCAGCACTGTGCTTTGGGCAATTTGGAAGCCCTTGTCTTACGCATCAGCCGAGTAACCAGCGGAGAGCATTCTCATGACTGAAGTCACCTTCTGCTCCAGCGTGCAACCCCATTTTCCAGCAGCGTCTTGTCTTTGTTGGAAGTAGTCATCTTTGTTGTACACATCTTGGAACATCTTCAGGAACAGTGATTTATTCATCCGATAGCGCCGTTGAAACATTTCTTTAGTAAATCTTGCTCCACGGTTGTATTGCTCATGATAAGATTGTGGCCTAGTTGTCGGTCTCGAGGGATATGTCGTCGTAGCTGGGATGTGCCTCCATGTATTGACCTTCTTCAACTGAGCTATATATGTTGTTGGAAAGCAGCCATGGCACACGTCATGGTATTTGTGATCTACTTATCGTACATATCTAGTTGCACTTGAAACATCTCTTCATCCAAATCATAATTGTTGATGGAAGACATCCTGAAGCAGAGTGTAGTTGAAGCATAGGTTTAGCAATGAAATTATAGACTAAGTTTGTTGTAATGTAAATGTGAAAGCTAAACGAATCAAAATATTATCATCTTAAAAAGCTAAACGAATCAGAATCTTATCGTATTGAAAAGTAAGGGAATCCAAGGCATATTTAATAATAGAGTATTTTATTTCAATTTATAATAAAGTGCATACATATTGATTCTGATTATAATAAAGTGTACATAAACATAAAGTAGACGACACACAGAATTGGAAAAATAATGACGCATTAGTCATATTGTGAAAAGTCAGTGTTAGGGAAGTACCCTCCCTTAAATTTTGGAGTTTAAATTGATGAAATTAAAAGAGAGACTTTTGTCCTAAATTTTTTAGACGGTTAAATAGACTTTTAGCTCACGAATACAAAGGCGAAAACAAATCGTTATTATATTGGTCTGTGTAAATCAGAATACACAGACCAATGTACTTTTAAAATTCAAACTCGGAAATTACTATACCTGCTTCCGATTAGGAGGACGATTAAAACGACATGTTGCCTAAATCTACAAAGGCATGTTCTGATGTAATAAGAATAATCTGGCTCTCCAATCCGCTCGGGGTATACCAGCTTCTGGTTAGGAGGATGATTAAAATGACACGCTGCCCTAAATCTACAAAGGCCTGTTCTAATGTAATAAGAAAAATCTGGCTATCCATTCCGCCCTGGGTAGGGCCCAGGTTCCATTGTTTCACTTTATCTCAAATTTATTTGCCACATTGCATCTGAAATAATGTTATATGAGTAAGTTTGTGAAAATAATACTCACCCACCCAGTGGACCAACGGTGCTCTTTAAACAAATCAACAACCATAAATTATAATACTTGATCTCCTCCTTTAATGCACTAGAGACTTAATATATCAACAAACTAATAGTCACACATGCACAACAACAACCAAAAATTACCCAATCTTATTGATTTCAGTAGTAGCATGTAACCCGTTGTATAAGAAAGGAAAAAAAAAAAGATAACAATGATGAAAATATTTGAAAAGAAAAATTAATGGATGACCATAAAAAAAAAAAATTAAAGGTCACACATGCACAGCAACAACAAAAAATTATCTAATCTATTCGTTTGCCCACATGACATTATGCCAAAGTGCATTATGGTATTTATTATACTTTGTTCGAGTAAAATTTAACGCAGCAAGGATAGAAGAGACTGACCTTACAACCTTTAAAATCTGCTAGCTCATTCGAAGAAGCTGTCAGAAACACACACGCACACACACCATGCAGATGTGTTTGCATATATGGATACAAACCAACAAATACATAAACACAAAGAGACACACCTACCCATTCTCTCTTTTTTTCCCGAGCTCCTCCCCACTTCGCCTGGTTTTTCTCTTCTTTTGGTATTCTAAGTGCGTTCAAGGCGTGGTTCAATTGATTGGTTCTTTTTTTTTTTTTTTTTTTTTAATTCTAATCTCATAAATGTTTTTTACACTTTTGTCCTTGGTTGATAAATAATTTGAACAGTATCTTTTATATTAAAGCGGGGTATCTTCTGGGCATCTATGTGTATGTGCGGGGTAGCTTCACCTTCATTCTAGCAGCTAGAGCTCTGATTCAATAAGGATGATAAAGTAATTTTAGTCTTCAGAATCCTTTTATGTAACATAGTTAATGGTGAAGCACGGTTCAAGTAGAAAACCATATGAATATTTTGTTATTGCGCCCCTACATTGCACTTATAATCAAGAGAATGTAGGTATTTAAGTGTCAGCTGGTTGACCTATTTAATGTCTATGATTGTGCAGTTTGTCTAAGAATGTTACTGCTTACTTCTTGAATCTCATATGCATGTTCTCTCTTACACTGTTACACATACGGTCAGGTTGAGTTTATTTTATTGCAATATATGCTCTGGTTTTTGCTCTCTTATAATCAGGTTATATTGCAATATATGCCACGTTCTCACACGCCATTTTGGGTGAGAATTGAACAACACAAAAGATCTAAATGAAGGTGAAGGCATGCAGGGCATGGCCAATTAATATCCTGTGTGAGGGAGGTTCTTCTAGATTAGTGGAGTGTGACAAACCTACATCTGCATTATTTTTCTATAATATTTTTTTTTTTATATTTCGATCTTATAAATTTGTAGGACACTTTGATGACTAGATGTTGTATCATTATTCAGAAGTTGGCCAGCAAGGGAGGAAAATATATCAACAAAGCTGGTTGAACTACTTTGAGGAATACAGAGATCCCACCTCAGCTTGCTCTGCGTTTGGGTTAGTGCCAGTTTTGGTTGGATAAAGTTACATTCTTGGGTCATTTGTAGAGGGTTTTCTTAATTGTCGATCCTTAACGCGATTAACTTAAATTAATGTCAAGTTTATAGGGACTATTAACTCTATCACCTATTATGGTAATTTTTACTAACACAGGTGGATATGTGATCAATAACAATTCAAAGAAATGTCAAACAAGACAACTCCAAGAATTCATCTCAAAGAGAATCAAAACATGAGATTCAAAACCAACTATAAGCTTCTAATTGGCACATCTAAATGGCGAAAATACCAACATATAGCAAAGGCGCGCATTTATTGAAAGATGGTAATGTGTTATTTGAGTGTGCTGCATAATGGTATTGACACCAAAAAAAAAAAAAATGGCATGCACCATTGGAGGACTCCTATCTCTTGAACAAATGGCATGTTTGATTATGTTGACATGAAGAATAGGAACCAGAGCTTTGATTTCCCCACATTTTGATTCCTTGGTATTAACTTGAGAAAAACTTACCTATCCCGGCACCATATATGATAGGTGATGTGACATCACCATTAAAGATAAAGGAGAGTTTTAAACTTTAATGTATCAAAACTCCTTTCTCTTTAGTGGTAATGTCACATCACCTATCACCTATCACGGGGATATATGTAAGTTTCTCTCTATTAACTTTTAATATGCTAAAGCTATTTTGTGGCTTTTTTGAATACCTATCTTTTGGCATTTACATGAGCATTTTGAGGCTCATTGGAGATGCTACACAACGAGTAAGCATTTAACCGATTAAACAGACCAAATTGATCCAACCAAACCATTCGTGCTACTTTGGTTCAATTTTTTTGATGCAATATTAGTTTATAAATCAAATCAAACCACTATTTACAATTCAATGAACAGTCTGAACTATTCTTAAATTGCATAAACTGAATCAATAGGATCAATTTAATACCATCATACACAATGTATATTCATTTCCTCCCATCCATTTTCTCCTCAATCTCAATCTCTATTTCAAACGATTTTCGATTTTGTTAATTTTTCAGAACCAAGAGAAGTGGAGGTAATTAATTCTTTTTGTGCATCCTTTGCACCATTATTATTATTAGTAAACATCATTTCATGACATATCCAAAGACGATAACAATCCATCATTATTGACTTGTTTGTTATAAAATAAAGAGAAATGTAGAGAGAACGTAAGAGAGAATTGGGGAGGAATCAGAGTATATTTCTCATTCACATAAGGCCTCTATTTATAGGCTCTTGGATGACCTGAGATAAACCCTTAAGATCTCCTATTTTACAATGAATTGGACTTCTCATAATTATCTATACAATTACTCTAGATAATACATGAGATAAATATTGAACATGATAATGGACAACCACATAATTAATGATATTTACAACACTCCCCCTTGGATGTCCATTGAATATGATAGTTGCCTCATTAAAAACCTTACTAGCCAAAACCCTATGGGAAAAAGACTAGCTAAGGAAAAGAGTACAATCTTCATGTGTTTCTGAAAGATATGATGGGCGTACGACACTGCCTCATATATTAAAACCTTGTCAGGAAAACCCAATAGGACAAAAACCTTGTACGAAGGAAAAAGAGTACAATGTTTGATGGCACACTCCCCCTGATGTTGATATATTTCTTCAATCAGTGAATGTTGTCTCGTTAAAACCTTGCTTTGAAAAACCCAATGGGACAAAACCAAAGCGAAGGGAAAAGAGTGCAACTTTTACAATATCACTGATACAATGTTGGATGCGTTTGCCTCATTAAAACCTTGCTAGGAAAAACCCGATGGGACAAAAACCTAGTCGAAGGGAAAAGAGTACAACACGCAAAATGGTTGGATGCTCCCCCTGATAACAACAAGCTTTAATTTGACTGGCTCAATAATCCAGCAAATAATGATATCTCACATCTCATCTTCTAAAAAGTGGAGTTTGACAATGCATGTATGAACATGGCTTCCATACTATCAGGGGATATATGTTTGTCATCATATGTTGAAATCCTGTTGAGATTGGAGCAATACAAACAAAATATAATTCCACTAAATAAAGTGGTTAGAAACAATTATCTCTAAAAGAGATGAATTATTATGAAAATACTTTGAGTATTGGAAAAATTATATGACACAATCACCGATGCTATATTCGGTCTACTACATTGTGTTTAAGTTGAATAAGGCACATTAAGATATGGTGCTTCTGGAACAAAGATCTTTCTAACATCTTCCTTAGGAAGCAAGTAATCATTCTTAGTGCCAATAGATTGAATAACCGTTGGGCATAAGAATTTCACTAGTACAGTACTCGATCTGCAGCTCGAGACACTATTTCATTTCCCAAGGTTATTTATATCAAATCCAATATTCAAGCATTCAATAATCTTATGAGCTCTTCAGGAGCCTTAATAAATTCATAACTTCTTTCAAAAGTTTGAAATATGTTGCAACAATTTCCGAATTCGGGTTCTAATCAAAATACTCAATAAGGCAATTTTGACCATATTCATAGTGTTAAAATTGAGTACATAATTTGAGCTTCAGGCTCTTTCAATCCTTCAAGGATTTGCTTCAAGGCACATAATATTTCATGGCACATTCAATTTGGGATTTGACTTAGTAATTTGTCTTATATCTTGTAGGAAATCGCTTCTGGCGATATGCTTCAGGCATTTCATAATCTCTAAAGGTTTTCTCCATATGCAATGAACACATTAAATTTATCAAATTTGTTAGAATGTGGTTGCATCTATAACAGGAGAATATATAACCACAGTCTCATGTTTCTTTAGAGAAACCTTGTGCCATTATAAATAGTGATTTCATTCACTTTATTTCAAACACTCTATAACCTTCAGGGTTAACATCTTTGGTGTATGAACTATAAGTTCTCATTATTCCACGTTTATAATGATGTTCAATTCTACTGGAATTGCCTCTTTCCAGTTTGGCCAATCATTTAATTTTGTCGACATTTATAGTAAACGTGGTTCCACATTATTATAGCCCATGATGATATTTAGTAGCTACTATAAACAAAACAAATCATCAATATATCAACGATCTCACAATTCTCATTTGCATGCTTTAGATATAAATATATATCTTTGTAATTGGTACACATGCCTCTTCAGGGGCTTTTATAGTCTCTTCAGGGACTGTCATCTCTTCTAGGATGATTTGTGTACAGAATGTGGATCTTTAAATTTAATTAATTGGACTTGTGTGGACCATTTCATATACTCTCCACTTCTGGGGAGCTAAACTTTGGAACCTATAGATTTGTCACGCTTCAGGCGTGCAATAAACCATTTTCCACCAAATTGATGGACTACCATGTTAGGACATCAATCCATATTGACATATATAAAACTTCTATATGTGACTTTGCAGTTTCGTTGTATATATATGCATCTAGCTTTCAAATAAATACATTCACTAAATTTACATTATCATTCATATCTCATTCCCATATTGAATGGTATGAAAAAGACTAGTATATGCATACTCTTTTCACGCCGTTCTTCAGGAACGGTCATTTCTCCCCCTAACGGCGGGAAAATTTTCATAAGTGCATATATAAAAATCAATAGAGTGAGTAGTTATACAAACTCAAATGCTTATATAACTTCAGGTTATATAAAGACGAAACATAATCAGGTTTGCAATGCACATGTAGGTATATAAAACTTCTGGTTTCAAATAATTCTTCAACATCTAACTTCAGGTTATAATGAGAATCAATAAATTAATGATGAACATATATGCCAAAATGTTCTAAATTGAAGCTATGAAACTTCAAGTTCATTAAAAGCCATGAAACTTCAAGTTTCTATACAAAATATAAGCAGAACTTCGGGTTCTTAAATCTTGTTAAAGTATAGAACTATAAGCTCATATGAATAAAGGCTTTCTGCTTAATCTAAACTTAATCAAGAACTTCAGGTTCATAAGAAAAATTATAGAGTTATGAAAAATTTGAGTTCTAAATCATCGAATGATAGATCAAAGAACTTCTGGTTTAATTTGATTCTATAACATAGGGCATGCAGATCAAGGAACTTCAGGTTCTAACTTGATTAAGTAATGCACATTGAACTACAAATTTTAATCAATCATAAGAACATTAGGTTTTATCGCATCTCCAAATTTCATCCACTTCTGATAAAGAAACAAAATGTCAAAGAACTGCAGGTTCTTATTTGACTGTTTAATGTAGAACTACATGTTCTGATCATATTTTTCGAGAACTTTAAATTTCTTAAGTTTTGAGTAAAACCAAAGAATAAGGAACTTCACGTTGTATACGTTAGAATATCATTTTCTTTATAAGTTTGATCTCTTCATTCCGTGACAGGAGGCATAAATACAGTACAGATCAAAGATTTAGAACTTCAGGTTCTATATAAAGAAAATGATAAAGCCAACTAGTGTACATAGTGGAAAGCATTAATTACCAATGTACAACATCTAAATTTATAGATCTGAACTTCTGGTTCAATCAATATTGGCAAATTAAATACAAATAATATGTTCTCATGTATTCCCAAAACCTCAAATTTGGAGTAGGTTAGAACTTCGAGTTCTAAATATTTGCTCATCAAAAGTCATAACATGAACATCATGTCTATTTTAACATATTTCTGAAACTTCAAGTTCCAGATTCAAAACATGGACTTCAATTTAAGTTTTAAACTTCTGAGTCTAAAATGTTTGAGTTTGAACTTCAGGTTCATATATA
This sequence comes from Dryas drummondii, assembly GCA_003254865.1. Taxonomy (NCBI): domain Eukaryota; kingdom Viridiplantae; phylum Streptophyta; class Magnoliopsida; order Rosales; family Rosaceae; genus Dryas; species Dryas drummondii. The sequence continues at coordinate 863,341 of QANW01008560.1, read as the reverse complement.
TTTAGACTTGAAGTCCTTATTTCCTTTATGAATGTACTATGTTAGAACTTCTGGTTCTTAACAAGATTCATATATTTTGAACTTCAGGCCAAAAATGATTTGCTCAAAACTTCAGGTTTGAGGTTGCATCAATTAGAATTTCAAGTTCAAAATGATATCTATACTCGAAGCTTCAAGTTCGATGTTTAGGACTACAGGTCCATATAAGAAGAATGATGAAATTCTGCATAGCTAAGAATTAAAATAAGGAAATAAATAGAACGATGAAATTAAAGAAGAAATTGTAAAACATTTCATTAAAATAAACTATGGAAACTTCTGGTTCCAATAAAAAGAATCAACAAACTTCGGGTCATGATTTGTATATAGAGATTGAGAAACTTCAGGTCCTCATTTAGTTACATGATTGAATAAAAATTGAAGAACTTCGAGTCTTTATTATATATAATAAAAACAAGAAACTTCAAGATTATGATTTGATCACATAATAAGAACCAAAGAATTTAGGGTCCTCATAAAAATGAAAGAACTTCAGATCTTCGTATTATTAAATGATTAATTAAAAATCAAGGAGCTTCAGGTCCTAATATAATATATGATAATCGTCATGTATATCATATAGAAAGCAAAATCGAGTACTCAACAATATCAAGACCTCAATGATCGAATATGTTGTATTTGCACTATCATCGAACGTGTACTTCATTGCATATGGTTCCAATATTGACCAATCATCATGAAACTCCAGGTTTCGATTGGGTCGCGAAACTTCGGGTTTCGATTGGATCGGATGCTAAGGAACTTCAGGCCCTTATAATAAATTAATGGTCAAAGAACTTCAAGTCCTTATAATGTTGAGAATAAGAAACTTCAAGCCCTTATCTTATTTATGTATGAATAATCACATATTACAATGTATAATAATATACAACGAGTAGTAGAACATTAAAATAATACTGACATTAAAATTGCATAAGAAAATTTATATAATATGATCATATTAATTATGAAACTTCAGGTTCATAATATTATGATCCATAAACTGTAGGTCATCAATTTTGATATATTCGAAACTTCGGGTTCAGAATTTTGGTCCTTGTATGGATCAAAGAACTTCAGATCCTTGTATGGATCAAAGAACAGTAGATTTTGATCGTTGAAGTTGAAGAACTTTTTGGCCCTCAACAAATATCATATGGATCAAGGAACTGTAGGTTCCGATCACTTTTGTGGGATCAAATAATTTGATCTGCATCTCTTTTATGATGAACAATAGTATATAAGAATACATGTATATAAATTAATTAATAAATTGTTCAATCGGTAATAAGCTTGGATATTCCAGTAAAGCATTAATGGCAATAAGGTATATAAAGCCAATTCATCCAAGATTAATGAACCAATGAATATATAATATCAATCAAACATTAATTGATAGAAACGTAAAGAGATGTAAAGCAATCATGGCATATTAGATATAGGCAATATATTTCATGAGAGGCACAATCGTAAGCAGTAGATATGGATATACAAGAATCAATTAATAAACATTTAGATGAATCTTGAATAAGTATGGGGAAAACAGTATGGACTATAGATCAATCCGAAAACAGTATGAGAAAACAACCATGATAAATCTAATTGCCCAGAATTAGATCAGGCGGCCTCACGCCTTTATGTATTGTGCCAAACTCCATGTATTGCAGGGATTTAATATAGTTCAAATCATCATTGTATTCTAGTATCATCTCAAGCCAAATAGTCAGTTCATAATGAATAAGACATAAATGATATGTAATTCACATACAAAGAGCATAAGTCAACGTCAAGATATGATAAATAATGAAAAAGAAATAGACGAATGCAGTATCACGATTGCCACCTCTTCCAATATCCATCGCCTTACGATTTCCAAGATAGAAAAGTTTCAATTAAAGGAAGAATACGACTTACAGCCTGACATCTTAAAACAATACAGAGCATTTTCGTGCTGATAACGTGTTATAAAATAAAGAGAAATGTAGAGAGAACGTAAGAGAGAATTGGGGAGGAATCAGAGTATATTTCTCATTCACATAAGGCCTCTATTTATAGGCTCTTGGATGACCTGAGATAAACCCTTAAGGTCTCCTATTTTACAATGAATTGGACTTCTCATAATTATCTATACAATTACTCTAGATAATACATGAGATAAATATTGAACATGATAATGGACAACCACATAATTAATGATATTTACAACATTGTTATATAATTTCAAAAATTATTTATATCTCCAATAAATAAATTAAGTGATCGTCCTTGCTTTCAAGGGGAACCAAAAGAAAGTAGTTTAAGGTACTTGTAATTGTATTACCAGTGTAATGGCACAATATCTAGATATGCTAATAGGGAGGGATAATGTGAATTGATCAATGGCCTACTGATAAAAGATATTCATAGTGTGCACTTGTGCCGTACTGATCAATGGCTTTACTAACAATATTGGCCTTACTAGTGGGAAAGCAGTTGGCTTTAGTTGGAGCCAAACAATGCAGTGGAAGGTCTGCATGTGCTACTTTCATAGGCTAAAGCTTTATCAAATGAAAAATTTATACTGAAGTCTCTTTTTTCCTTTAGTATTAATTTTGAAATTAAACATGGGTAATAGTGTAGAAACAAGGAATTTGTTGTACAAGCAAACCTTAGTTGTCACTTGTCAGGTCATTGCTTGGTTGGTTGAGATATATAAACTTTTTTTCAATATTGTTCTTTATGAATTCTTATTCTATTATTTGAATTTAACTTATTTATAATTGTCTTTAGAAACACACAGAATCAAGCAAGATGTTGGAGTGGAAGTCATAAAAGGTTTGGTGGAAGAAGCTATTACATGAAGACCGGAAGTCACACTCGATAGTTTAAGTTAGTACATGAACAAATTTTGTTTACAACGCTGCCAATAGGCCCAATATTCTATATTGTATATAAAATATTATGTGAATATTAAGTATGTCTTTGTTAATTTAATGTGAATTTTATTTTATATTTATATAAATTATTTCAAATCTTATTTTATTTTTACCGCCAGGAATGTTTATTTTCATATATTTAAATACTTTTCCTATCGGATCAGTTTGACATGAATATTAAATTGTTGGCGGTTTCATCCGACACGAATATTATCATGTCGGATTGGTCCGACACGAATAATAAATGTGCTGGTGGTTAAATCCGACACAAATACTTTTCCTGTCGGATTTAAATTCTGATGCCTTGTCAGCACATATTTAAGTTCCTGGCGGATTTAGGGACTTGTCCGCCAGAAATAGCCCTTTCCATGCGCATTTAAACTCGTCAGACACCTTTTCCGCTAATGCTAAGCAATTCTGGTGGATTTTGCAATTTTTTCCCTATAAACTCTTTCTTGCTGGTAGGGATGGACACAGATCGGTTTGGTTCGGTTTGGCCCCCAAACCGTAGACCAAACCAATGCCTTCGAGTTAGTGATTTTTCAAACCAAACCAACCCAATGAAGGTGAAACAACCGAACCAAACCAAACCAATTAAAGTCGGGTTGGGTTGGTCGGTTTGATCGGTTTGGGCATGTCTCAAAATACAATTAAAATTTAGGCCCAAATTATAAATGAATGAAACTCCCTTTAAGTTATAAAATTAATGTCTCTATTTTCTACACATGAACCCAATTCAGTACATGTCTGCTTTTACAGTGGAACAATTACAGTCACATGTAAAACAAGAAAGTCATATATGTGAAACATTAATATTAATATATTAAAGAATAAAGTCATGTGAAAGATTAATATTAATTTATTATAATATTAAAAAACATAGCCCATGAAACTAGGGAAGGTGAGATTAGTTCTCATTGCTTTGAGCCTTTGACCATTCTAAACAAGGTGAGATGAGAAACTAGACATGTGAATATTTAATTTAATTTTTTTAAATTTTTAGGTCGGGTTGGGTCGGGTTTGATCGGTTATTTGGAACGTTAACCCGCTAACCAACCCATTTGAGGTCGGGTTGGTCGGGTTATGGCCCGACCTCTCTAAATTGGGTGTTAGAAACTGAACCAACCCAACCCATTTTGGTTGGGTTGGTCGGGTTGGTCGGGTTGCATCGGGTTATGTCCACCCCTACTTGCTGGTGCATTAGGACCGCTATAAATAATGTGTTTTGTAGTAGTGATTCCAAGTTTACCCTTAGAAAATACTAAAAAGATGAAAATAAAATAATTATAAAAAGAAAAAAGAAAAAAAAAATCATCCCCAATCAAAGTCTTAACACACCCTCTCTAGGTGTGTTAAGACATTTTTACCCCTGAAAAAATGTTTCGTGCAGCACACGTGACCATTTTTACGTCAATTCAAATAAAATTCAATGGAAATGTAATATTGATGTACGATGGTAAATATGGAAGACCACATTGAATGAAAATGTACTTTAAGGACCAAATTGATATTTTAGTGAAAGTTAAGAGACCATTTGTGATAAAAAGCCTTTTAGAAACGGTAACTACGAGTAAACCTATTTTTATTCTTAGTGACTAGCCTCTTGGCACTGCCACGCGCGTGTCAATTGGCATTTTTACTTGTTTTTTATTTTTATTTTTTTCAGTGTTTTATAACTTTCCACCACTTTCTCCACGTTTTAAGGTGGTGAACTATCTTTTTCTATTTTTTAAATTTTATTTTAATAATTGTATTTTACAATTATACCCTTATTTGTTAAGTTATTTTTATGTGACTGTTTCGTTGAATGAAGGGTATATTGGGCAATCCCATTTTTTGCGAAGCCTGTAACACCAAACTCTTCTTCTGACTTAATAATAGTAAGGCTTATTTACTATTTCACCCCCTGAAAGTAACTTCTAGTCTAACTTCACTTCCTAAGGTTTATTTTGTATTACATTACCCCTTAAACTAATTCATGTGTTCCATTTTGCCCATTTCTAACGGTTGATATTGACAGACTTGACGGAACCAGATTAAGTAAGAGACGAAATATAACATCAAGGGTAACGTGAGACAAAACAAACATCAAGAGGTGATGCGAGAATTCGAAATACTTTCAGGAGACAAACTAAATAATAAGCCTTAAAACTTTGATATTTTTTAAAATTAAAATAAAATTCAAAATTCAATAAAAAATTACAAAAAAAAAAAATTACTTACACCCAACTTTTCTCCGCCATTAGCAAAGTTGTGAAAAATAAAAATAAAATTCACAATTCAATAAAACATTACAAAAATAAACAGTAAGACCCAACTCACCCGCCCACCACTCTCTTTTCCGTCTCACCACAATTTGCACCGGTCGTCCCCACCACCATTATCGGCTGGTGGCCCCCTGCCCCCTGTCTCTCTTTCTATCCTTCTAATTCTCCTCCATCGCCCTCCCCCTCTCTTCATTTCTCTCTCTGGATCTGCAAATTGTGAGTTTTGGTTTGCTGCTTCAACTTCATCTTCCTTTTTCTATTCTTGATTTTGGTTTGCTGATTGTGGGTATTTTGTTTAGATTTTTTTTTTTTAATTTGATTTGCATATTATAAAAGATAAAGGAAGAGAGAGAGGGCGAAGAGAGAGAGGGAGAGAGGAGGGGAAAGAGGGGGTTGCTGCCGTTGATGGTGTTAGGGTTGGCCGGTGCTGAAGGAGGGAAGAAGGCCAGTGCAGATCCGGAGAAAGGACCGCCGGCTAGCTGAGAGGGGTATTATTTTGGCAGTGACTGATGCAACATTGGATTATATTCTGGATGAGAGTTATGATCCGCTGAGAGGGGTATTATTTTGCCAAATTCAACATCTACTATGCCGCTATGCCGGTGCAGATGGTGATGAGAAGGAGGGTGGTTTCCCATGGTAGAAAGAGGTTGGGTTTGAGTGTTTTGTTTTTTTGTAATTTTTTATTGAATTTTATTTTAATTTTTAAAAATATCAAAGTTTTAAGCAAGGAGTAAAATTTCGGTTTCGAGAAAATTTTCGATGGAAATTTCGATTAAAATTTCGATTTCGATAAAATTAGATAAAAACGACGGAAATTGTTATCAAAATATGAAAATTTTGAATGAAACTTGACCATATGTTTATTTAACATATTATCTACTATATTAATAAAAAACATTGAAGAAACCAAATTATATAATAGGTTTCATGTGATATAAGATAAATATAATGCGCGTTGGAGGCAAATACTGTTAAACAAAATTAGTATAATGAATAATAAAATCAGTATATTCTTTATACTCTATAATTTATACACTAACCCTAATACTAAACCCTATATACTCTATATATTCTAATACTCTTTATACTCTATAATCTATGCACTAAACTATATATACTGTATGTTCTTTAAGATATGGACCATATAGTATAAGATATTATGATTTAGGCCCTTTAGGGTATTCTTCCCCACCAAGCACCAGCCCCCTGCCTCTCTCCCCCCAACCCAGTCCATCCCCAACACACCCCCCCTCACCCAGCCCCTTTTATGTGAGACCTTGTATTTTCCAAATAATTATTTTAAATATTTTGAGAATTTATTTTAAGGATTTTGAGAATTTATTTGGAATTTAAAAAGGTTTTAATTTAATTTTAATTATTTAATTATTTTTGTTTTAAATTAGGCTTGACCCAAAGTTAACTTTTAAATTTAGTGGACATTTGATTCGGACTTTGGGCACGTTGGATAGGTCTCGAGTTCACGAGTTCGTAGACACGTAGCACGCGTCGATCGGAGTTATGGTTTGAAAGTTACGGACATTTGAAGTAAAGGGCAATTTTGTAATTTTTACAAAAGGGGTTTTAAAACCCAAAAACCAGATTTTTATCCCATTCTCTCTCCTCTCTCTCTCTCTCGCGTGCCTCACCTTCGCCGTGCCTGCCACCGGCGCGTCCAGCCATGGCTGGCAACGGGACCGGCCCAGATCTCCTCGCCGTTCTTCCTTCTTCCTCCCCCTGGTGGCGGCGCAGCCCAAAAACCTCCCCCGAGTCGCGAACCAGTTGAGGCCGATCCTTGGAGCTCCGGCGGCGATCTCACTTTTCCGACGACGACGCGACCTCCCATCACCTGGGTTGTCTTCCTCTCGTCACGGTGAGTCTGCCCATGTGCTTCCCTGGCTCCGACAACCCCGCACGGCGGCGGATCAAAGATTTTGCCAATTTTCCCGAAACCAGCCCCCAAACCCAGCCGAAATTTCGCCGAAATAATTACCGAAAATAATTGGGTATGTGATAAAATTTCGGTGACCCAAAAAAGCGAAATTTTCGGCGAAATTTCGCCGAAAATTTCGAAATTTCATTCCTTGGTTTTAAGGCTTATTATTTGGTTTGCGGTTTGCCGCTGAGGGCTCGTTTGATACGTCGGACTGTACTGACTAATTTCTATCGGATAGTATTAATCTGTTCCGGAAAGTACTGACTGTTATTCAAAATATTATCAGGCGTTTAGTACTGTTCTGGATAAACAGTCTGAATAAGTTATAATCAGACTATTTTTTTTTTTTTTTATAATTTAGTGGAAATTGAAGAAAAATATTGCCCAAGCAAAACTTGGAAGAAAAAATCATAACCTAATTCCCAAAAAAATGTAATAAAAAGATCTATTGAATAAATCTAAATAAAGGATAAGAAGAAATAATCAGACACCATGTATAAAAGAGAAAATATATAAAGAAAGCGAAGATGAAGAGAGGAGAACAGAGAAGAAGCAAAAAGAAGCATAGTGGAGAGAGTATGATAGAGAGAGAGAGAGAGAGAGAGAGAGAGAGAGAGAAAGTGAGAGATGGAGAAGAGTGAAGAGAATAACTTGTGTAGAAGATAACAAAGAAGAACCCTAGGGAGAAGAAGATGAAAAGAGCGTCTGTTGGTTTTCAGCGTGTTTTTGTTTTCCCAATTTTTTATAATTAAGCGTGTATTATCTAATCCTAGGTGTGTGGGTTCTATTAGTTAGTCAGGTAAGGAGAGTATTAAAAGCCCAGTCCAGTTTACATAGTCAGGTAATTAAATAATACAAATTGACACCAAACAACTGACATAGACTATTTACTACTATCCAGAGTCTAATACGATGTACCAAGCCCTAGTATTTCGAATTCTCACATCACCCTCTTATGTTTGTTTTGTCTGACGTTAACCCCTGATGTTATATCTTGTGTCTCACTTAACCTAGTTCTATCAAGTTCGTGAATATCAACTGTTAGAAGTGAGTAAAATGAAATACATGAATTATTTTTAAGGATAATGTAATACAAAATAAATTTTAAGAGATAAAATTAGATTAGAAGTTACTTACAGAGTTTTCAGGGCGAAATAGTAAATAAGCTAATGGTAAAGATATGAATGGCGACCGTCGTTTGTCGTCTCTCTCTGAGTCAGTATTGGTTGGCATACCCGATCCCCTCTTTGGTCATCACTCAGCAGCCAATTTTCACTCAACTCAACCATTCACCTACCAACCTACCTTGGCACTCCACTCGAGACCAGCACCAACAATTAGGATCTAGCCCCATTATAACTTATACAAACTGTTGGCTTTGCTCTCCTACCCATCACATTATCACTCGTTTCTTCATTTCTGCTTAATAGCTTTTGATAAAAACAAGAACAAGAAATCCCATGGATTTCATACAGACGCTAGATCCCCAGATCCTTCTGGGTGCTGCTGTAGCTCTTGTTGTCATTGTGGTTGCTTCTGTTCTCTTCTCCTCCAAGAAGCCCAAAGGTTTGACCTCTTAGTTTGCTTTTGTGTGTGTGTGTGTGTGTGTAACTGTTTAGTTGATTTTCAATCAATAATGCTTTTGCATGATTTCTGTCATAGTTTATGGTTGTTCATGAATTGTTTAATACTGGGTTATGAATATCGCATGCTGTTCTGTGTTTCTTCTATGATTTTGGGGGGTATTGTGTGATAGACTCTCTTTCTGTTTTCTGAGCTCGGAGATCAAAATGATCAATTGGGTAATGATATATTTAATTTAATACTGGTTACGCACATGGTGACTTATATTTAATTTCAATGAGGAAATAAAAAGGGAGTAGAGAAAAGAGGTTTATGTAACTCAGTTTTTGGTCCGGTTATTTAAGTAAGAGAATAAAGATCACTTATTTTGAAGGCAATGGTGGACCCAAGATCTAGGCTTCAAATTCTTCTTTTCTTTTTCCTATCCTTCCCTTCATATATGAATCAAACATTGAAGAACAAGAGGATTTTGAACGCAGTATACATATGTGCTGAATAATTTCAAAATGTTATCCTTATTTTCTATTTTATTTTGTTTAAAAAGATCCTAGATTTGAGCTGCTTTTATTCTGTAATCTATTCTTCTGTTTTTTAACTTGTTTTCTAATTATATGTTGAGTATGTCCATCCTATTGACATTAGTTTTATCTTTATGATCTATTTTTTTTTTTTCTAATTATCTGGTGGGTACTATCATTATGGCTCAGTTGTATCTTCTCCTATCTCCTTCTCTTCTCTCTGAAAATCCTTCTGGGTTCTTCATCATCAGGTTTCTGATGTTAAGCCAGATATTGTGTATCTGGTTTTGAGAATTTATAGACAATGCAATATGTAACATGAACATGAGAGTCTACAAACACAGTTCTATGATAAAATTATTAAATGGACTATATTACCATTTGCAGAGGTATTGTGTTTGATTTTTAAACTGATGCAGTTATTAAAATAGAGGAATAGACTCATGCTTGTGGGCAAGCTTGAATGATGCGGAATACCTACAGAATTGGGGCAAGCTTGAGGTCATTTGAGGGTCAGGCCAAATATGATGAATCCAAGCTAACTTCACAAAGCTTGTCTCAGTTGGCTCCTTTGCATTACTTTAGTATATTGTTACGCGTTTGACCCATTCTTCTCGTTTAAACTGTTCTTGATGGCATAGAAACTAAGTATTGATATGCTCTGTCCTATAATGTCTTCTGTGCAAGTTGAATTAACAGTTAAGGAGTATTTGCAATCTGCGAAGAATCCTCATTCATGTAGACATTTAATAACCATTTCACATTTATTCCTTTTTTTTTTTTTTTTGGTTCTTGATTTTACTATATTCTTTTTTCAGTAGTCAAATTGCAGCTTCTATGCAAGTTTCTTTCTTGTGCTTTGTATTAATTAACCTGTAAGGTGTGCAAACTGAGTCAATTCATGGTGTGCGCTTTATATTAATTAACCCTTTAAATCTGTAAATGGCTCATGTCATGGTGTATGCTTATAGCAATCTTAGATCCTGAGAATTTCAAGGATTTCAAACTTGCCAAGCGCACACAGCTGAGCCACAATGTGGCAAAGTTCAGATTTGAACTTCCGACATCTACTTCAGTATTAGGTCTTCCAATTGGACAACACATAAGTTGCAGGTACGAGTGATTGGGTTTGGTCTTATTGTGTTTGTTGTATGGTTCCTTTTCTTAGTCTTTTTGTTGATAATTTAATAAATGATGCTTAACTCATCAAATGGTCGTCAAAAATGCTGATAAAATGAAAGGTTGTCATAGTTTTATCTTGCTTTTATCATTCAGCCTCTTACATGAGCTACTTTATCAAATAGGGGCAAGGATAGCCTAGGTGAAGAGGTTATCAAACCATATACCCCTACTACATTGGATTCTGATGTTGGATATTTTGAACTAGTTATAAAGGTATTTTCCAATTTCTTTCTGGGGTTATGGAGACATGCACATAGCATCTTGAGGTCCTTGACTTTATTGTGACACAGAAACAAAAAAAAAAAAAAAAAAAAAAAAAAAATTTATGTAGTTATTTTGAAAAGGTATCATATGTTGGATTTTGCTTTGTCTTAGATGTATCCTCAAGGAAGAATGTCACACCATTTCCGTGAGATGCGTGTTGGAGATTATCTTGCTGTGAAGGGACCAAAGGTACATGTTTTCTTTACCTAGTAATTTAGGAAATCTCAACTTATATTCCTATGCTATTCCTTAATGCTGTGATTTATTTGTGAAATATCTTTCTCTGATTCTTCCCAAGTGTTTTGGTTCTTTGAAAAGGTGTCCTTGACTTGAAAAAGATATGTTACCTTACTGCTAGAAATTATCTGATATTATTATATGGCTAACAAAAGTTGCCATTGTTCTTGTAGTTAGAAATATCAGAATAATAAATGTAATGTACATGCATTGTTTTCCCCATAGAAATTGCTATTTATCCCAACTTTTTCTCCAAATGTTAAAGAACCCAAAGTAAGAATTCCACTTAAGTTGGGAAAAAAGTTGGGTTCTACAGCATTGTCCTTTTCCCATATAGTTTGGAATATCATTTAAGAGTTGAAGAAATGCAATGTAGCCTGTTGAAGGAGTCCAAATCTGTTGTCCCCAAATTGTGTCTCCTCTCTGTCCCCTATCTAGCTTAATGACATCTGTCCTTCTACTTAACAAAAAATTAACACCATTTAACTCCTATCAAAACACAATAAAAAGAATAAAAATATTAACTCCTCTTTGTCATCTTCCCCATCTCTAATGGCCATCACTGCCTCCGGCGGCCTCCATCACACTCCAAATTCTACATTACACCTCCACCACCACCACCACCACCACAACCACCATCACCGCCACCACCACCATGCTTCCACCTCCACTTATACAACAATGCAACCACCATGCGCTCTCCTCAGCCTCAAGTCGATACACATGACAGCAAGACTCCGTACCCAATCCAGCAATTGCAATCCATCCTCTCCACTCCACTATCTCCCTACAACAGTTACGTGGTTCAACTACCTTGTCCTCGTCTTTCAAATTTCTCAACTTTACCTTGACTTTTATTTTTTTATTTTTTCTTTTTATTTCAGTCAGTTTGGTTTCCAAGAAATGACTCAATGAGATGAATTGGGAATGGCATTTATCTTTTTATTTTTATTTCTTCTTATTTTCTTTTTTTGAAATTGACGGCACTAATTTGCTTAATTTTGAAATTTTCCTTTAAGGTAAATGCTAATTCCTCATAAAAAAGATTCACCCATTTTCCTTAATTTTTTTATTATGTTTTAACAGTGTTAACTTACTGTTAAGTGTAAGGATAGATGTCATTAAATGAGATAGGTGACAGAAAGGGGACACACAATTTGGAGAGAGCAGATTTGGACTCCTGTCGAAGTGATGCCATTTGCTACAGTAAATGAGAATTGATTTTTTTTTTTATTTTTTATTACAATAATTTAGTTATACGGCTGTGAATGTGGAAGTAAGTAAATGCTTTTATGTGGGTTGTGTTATGTTACATTATATGATAGAAACATTATAGTGACCATATTACATAACCTGTGCACAATAGATGTATATTTTTCTTAGCCTAATATTTGTTAATTGATCTTGCATATCTTTTAACTGTTGCACTAAGGATTGTGATTTTTGCTACCTTTCTGAAATACCTTACTAAATGTGTTTCGTAACATAATTCATATACATCTTATACATAATATTTTCTAGTATGTTCCTTTTCTCCAAGTTGATCTCTGAAACTTTACTGCTTCCAGGGGCGTTTCAAGTATCAACCTGGCCAAGTTAGAGCATTTGGGATGCTTGCAGGAGGCTCTGGAATCACTCCAATGTTCCAGGTATGTATTTGTGACTACAAAAAAGTACATTAAGTTCTGTAGTTGCTCTAGTATTGGAGAATGTTTTCACCTTATATGCATCCACTTTAGGTTGCTAGGGCAATATTAGAAAATCCGAAAGACAAAACAAAGGTGCACCTGATCTATGCCAATGTGACACATGAGGACATTCTTTTAAAGGTATCCTGCTCTCCTATTTGTATCATGCATCATCTATTCATCTCTCCTGTCATCGTTGCATCTTTTATTTATTATGTTTCTTAGAGAATTTATGCTTTTGACAATTGACTGGTTTTGGCCATGCTTCTACCATGGAACCAACATTCCAGTTCTGTATATAGTGCCGGAAAGCTTGCCCACTAATTTACTTTGATTTGATATTTCTTAGGTGATTAAAAAATCCCCACTAATTACATGCTAGGTACACTTTGTTCAATTTTGTGGTTGACGATATGAGAAGATTAGGTATATCAATTAAATTACTTTTTAGAAGACACCTAATTACGTTGACTATCACGCAAACGTCCTGGCTTAAGCACAACACGGTGGCATTAGGTTTAATGCTTGATTCTATAGAGCTATCCTATCTTCAAAATATTTTCATTTTCATGGTGAGATGAGTTCGTCTACGTATCTGCTTTGGGATTAGAATTGTGGATCTGCTTTGCGGGTGTTTTAAAAATTTGTAGAAAGTTGCTATCTAATTCTGAATAGATTACATAGAACTGGGAAGTAGGAATTGCTGTATTTAATCTGCGGTTGATGCATATCTGCGACGTGCAGGAAGAGTTGAAGGGCCTTGCTAGTAACTATCCTGATCGCTTCAAAGTCTACTACGTCTTGAATCAGGTTAGTTGCCTTCTCATGCAGTATCTTTCAATATCATTTATCGTTCCTTTTCCTCCTTTTTCCTGGTTTTTTATTTATTTATTTAGCAAATCTTTGAATTTGATTATCTTTTATTTCTTTTTATTGGAGTTTTAGCTATGCTAGGGCAGAGTAAATTAAATTTCCATGAAATCCATTTCATTTTTTCATTGTTTTATGTGTTGTGAGAAGGATGGTCCTTCAGTCCCAGAAAAAAGGGATAGTCTTTAACATTGTCTTCACCTCCCAAAGTGTAATTCTAACTTGAAGGAATAAGACACCCTTCAAGTTCTTCTTTGAATACACATGAATTTAGCTATTTATCTTATTCAATCCTATCATATGCACCACGAGGCCTATGTGTATCTTTGAGGGATGTAAATTCAACTATCTTTGGGGACTCCTTTTCTTATGTTGTATGTCATGATTGCCTACTATTATCCTTTTTCCTCCTAACAGAACTGCCTTTGAAAATTGTTTCTTCTCAGCCTCCAGAAGTATGGGATGGTGGTGTTGGTTTTGTCTCAAAGGAAATGATCCAAACCCACTTGCCTGCCCCTTCACCTGATATTCAGGTAATTAACTAATTGTTAATTAATTGATTATTATATTAATTGGTTTATTTTGGCGACATGCCCTGAAACCCTTGCAAACTGCAGATTCTAAGGTGTGGTCCACCACCTATGAACAAGGCCATGGCTGCTCACCTCGAAGCACTTGGATATGCACCTGAGATGCAGTTCCAATTCTGATCCTTTTCATGGGTTGAGCAAAGGATATATTCATGTCCTCCATTGGAGCAAGTGAATTTAACACTCTTGCTATTAAGTTGAATAGAACTGAGCGGTTTTACCCGGCAATGGTACTTTTTGTGCAATTAATCATGCAATGTTGAACTCCTTGCAAGATTTTCATCTTTAAATGTTAAGTGGATGTGTTGGGATTGAAACTGCCCCTTATGGTAGATGATTGAATAAAGAGGAAAATGGTTTTGCTTAAAAGGAAACCAGACTCCATAAGAAAATAGTTGATAAAAACTCAGCATACCATATCATACACAATAAATCTCTCATACAAATTAGTTGATTATAACTCACTTCCCTATAAAACATAAATAACTCTTGCTCTACCCAAGACCTTCACAAGGTCCCAAATACTCCCGTCAGCATTTTACTTGTGGCTCCGAATCAAGTTTGACCTTGAACTCAAGATCCAATGCAAGGTATCTTGCCAGTGGATTAGCAACTTAATCTAATAATTTATTTAACTAAATCATTAATTTAGTTAAATACTAACTATTTGGTATAATAATTGATAACCACACCTCTTTTTGTCAGACTCATAGTAGATCTCAAGTTCAAAACTCATGACAACAATTGGTTAATAAAAAAATTCATTAATTTAGTTCACCAATTTGTTTGCTTACACATGTTAATAATTTATTTGTTAGATTAAATAAAGCATAGGGCGGATTCAGATTTTAAAAATATGAAAATTGAAATACTGCTTGCTATTTTATTTAGAGAACAAATTCAGTGAGTAAAGCCTATTGTCCACGTCCGATGTAAAGTCATTTTACACCTCTCCAATCCCAAGCCAGCTAAGCAAGCTAGTTATCAGTATTAAATTATTAATTTTTTTGGCCAATACATTTCATGTAAGAGTGTGTTGCATGAAGATACTATTGGCAAGGTAATCCTAAGCCTATAGGATGCAGTGCCTGACATAGGCGGACTTGACCACCCAATATTTTTTAAATAAGATATATAATAGACCGCGATTATTCTGACCATTCTAAATTACTAAGTTGACTATATTTACTTTGTTTACCACCTATACATTTGAATTTTTTAATCTATGTTGAGTTAACCACCTAATATGACACAAATACCCCTAATTTCATAAAAGCACAATCTTTACTCTCTAAACCCACCAATCAATCCTACCCCACCCCGCAGAGATCAAAAGTTTTGGTTGGTGCTTCCCTCCTCCGCCGCTTCCTCCATCGTTGGTGCTTCCCTCCATTGCCGATTCCTCCGCTGCTGGTGCCAAAAAAAAATTTTGGGTTTTAGTATTCAATGGGAAATCACCGAATATATATGATATTTGGTGCCAAAATATCGAATATACTTACATAATTCGACAAGTCACTGTCAAATGAAACAATAAAAAAAGGAATACGTTTATTTGTTCGACAAGTCACTACCGAAATCTCTACATTTATTCAGTGACCATCTACCGAAGGTACTGGTTTACCAAATAAAAACGCGAACTAATAGTTTTGACACACGAAAAAATTCAAGAAAACTTTTTAAAGACCAAACTTTCTTCATTTGATGACTCCAAATTGTCGTTATTGGTATCCATTCGTCAAAAGTAGGTGATTTGGGTACAATGAGATTGTTTAAAGTAACAATCTATGTCTAGGGTTTTGGTTGAAGAAGGTGAAGGTTGAATATGGTGGTGGTGGAAGAGAGTGGAGTGTTGTTTGAAGATGGTGGTGTACGTGGGTGGAGCCAGCTTGTGGGATTGTTTAAGCAACAATCTATGTCTAGGGTGAAGGTGGAAGGTTGAAAATGGTTATGATGGAATAGACCCGGCCTATATAATAGGTAGTATCTTAGCCCAAAATAGCCTAATAGCCTACTATCCTCCTTAGTTCTTATTCTTAAGCCATTACCGACCCAGCTCTAGTCATTCCCTTCCAAGGCTTTACTCATCCCATTAGGCCCAATTACCCAACCGTCTTCACTCTTCAGACAATAACATGAATGTAGAACTTTGTCGTTGTTAATCTCTCCTCTTTTTTGTTCCCAATATCTATTCTCTTCCTTATTTTTAAATTTTCTTTGATTCTTCTTCAGTTCTTTCTTCAAAAACTTTTTCTTTGAGTTCCCCACGAACTTAGCCTCAAGTAGATGGTGTATGTTTCAGAACTTTCTTTTAAATTCTCATCGAATTTCTAACTTTTGTGTTTAATTTAGGGTTTTAATTAGTCAAAATAAAATTTGTTTGGGTCTAATAATACACTCCATAGGCTAATAAAGTTTGAGAGCTGCTATTTGCACACCTTTTTTTTCTTTTTGCACACATTTTTCTCACTTTTTCTCACTTCACACCCCCACACTTCTCCCACAATTAAAATTTCTCATATACACATCCCTCCCAATTACCAAAATATCCCAACTTATACACACCCCTCCTAAAGTTTTCAGTTTAGTGCTTTAGCCCAAAACCCAGACAACACACACCTCACCCCGACACCTCCCTCAGCCACCCCCACCGCTGGCAAGGTCGCCGGCGGCTCAACCCTTCCCTTCCCTTCCCTTCCCTTATTTCTCTCCCTTTCTCACTTCCTTTCTCTTCTTCCATTTCTCTCTTTCCCTCTCTCTCCTCTCTCTCTCTCTTTCCATACACAACACACCCCCTCCCTCGCTCTTCCCCTCACCCAACTTGCACACATTCATGTAGACCACGCCGACCACCCATCCTACCCAGCTTGCCGAAGAAGAAAACCAACAAAAAATAAAATTTGCAAGTGGTTCGGCGGACCTGTGCCGAAACCAATGGTTTCGTTCGGTAGGTACCCGCCGAACAATCCTATTCTATTCGGTGACTACCTGCCAAACGAAACCACCGGTTTCAGCGCTGGTCTGCCAAACCACCTACATATATATATTTTTGGATGTTCGGGGGTGGCTGGGTTACTATCGCCGGAGTATGTGGTCGCAGAGAAAGGGAGAAAGGAGAGAGGGAAGGGAAAAGAGAGAGAGAAGGAGGTGGTGCGCGCGGGGTGGCTGGGTTGAAAAGCCAGAGAGAGAAAGGAAGGGAGGAGAGAAGGAAAAAGAGAGATAGAGAGAGAGGGAGAGGGAGAGGGAGGTGGGCAAGGTGTGGGCATGTTGCAGGCGGAGGGCCAGGGTATGGGTAGGGGGAGGGGTGGTGGAACGGGTAGGGGGAATGAGGAGTGTTGCAGGGGAAGGTGGTGCGGCAGGGGAAGATGGATGGGAAAAGGGAGGGAAGGGGGATGACTAATTTGGGAAGAAGAGAGAGAGGTGTGTAGTGTATTTTCACATTGGGGTAAATTTATAATTTCACTAATTAAGTAACAGGGGTGTGCATAAAGAAAAAAAATGGTGTGCAAATAGCAGCTCTCTAAAGTTTAATTAGCCTAAAAAGATCTACTGTTAAAAAGTTTTCGCATTACAGATTTTCAGAAACTTGAATCTTGACATTTTCTTTTTCCATTTATTATTAGTTTTTTTTTTCTTATATAGTGGAATTGTCAATTGATATATACATGCAACTAGAATTGTATTTTTAGCAAAATTCTCACTAGCTTGTATTTTTAGCTTACGCCATTTTAAATTCATGGGTCCGCCCCAGAGTTCCTCATCCCTTTTTCAAATAATGAATTGTAGAAAATAACGATTGATTTCTAGATTAAAAAAAAAAAAAGCGAGGTGAATAAAAAAAATGCATGATCAATGTGACCTTAAGATGAAATGCTATTTACCTTTTTTTTTGTCTTTTCTCTTCTCATACTTATATCACATATTTATTTCAAAATGTAGTTTCATTTATTTTCTAGATCATTCTGTTGGAACTAGCGCCTTAAATGTCATGTGTCATCCCCTAGCCTTACCATGTGGACAAAAGCAGTGAGGCAGTTACTAATTCATGATCTGTATAGAATGAAAACTTCATTCTCGATTCTACGAGATAGATAGAGAGGTAGGAATTTATCGAACGAACCGCACTCCTTTGTATACGTCAGGAGGCCCTCTCTTCTATCTATCCAAGGGATGGAAGGGCAGCAATAGTTTGAAAGGTTGACCTATTCGGGAATCTCCGAATTTACGCTTATTTTCAACTCCCCGAAGCATTTCGTCGCTTACTACGCCCTTCCTCGTCTCTAGGTGCCCTATTTCGTAGGTACATCGTAATCAATAGAGAACCTTTTTTTCTGTATATGTATAAATGTATCTATATAAATTGATATTATCACATTCCAATTCCTTCCCGATACCTCCCAAGGAAAATCCCGAATTGTATCTCGGAAAAGTTTGGATTTTCAAGAAAGGGAATCTTATGATATGTTGGGAATCTTTTATGATAATCATCTACACCTTAAATGTATCTTAATGCCTGAAAGTTGGATATGATGGTCTTTACGTAAGGATTATATTGAAACCCTTTTCACTCCGCTTAGCCCTATCCTTCTCTAGGGGTATTTTAGTGATAGGTTCTATAGGAACTGGACGATCCTATTTGGTCAAATATCTAGTGAAAAACTCCTATATATGTTCATTTCATTACAGTATTTCTGAACAAGTTTCTAGATAACAAGCCCTTTTGTGTATTTGTATTGTAAAAAAATGTTATGTAAAAATAATAAATAAAATAATAAAATAATATATTTTATTATATAAATATTAAAATTAAATCAAAATAAATATATATAAATATGTATTGTATATTAAATATGTATTGTATTATAAGAAGTTTTAATTTAATTCTAAGTATTGACCAGGTCGGGCCCGCCCTTTTTGTTCCAACGAACCGTAAATAAAATGATTTATTTAATTTAATTTGAAAACTAAAATACTTGCTTGTTATTGCGATTGAAAAAATAATAAAGAACTATTTCGATTTCTATGATATAGAATCAAATGATATCGAATCAAAGTGTCATTTGACAAGTCTTTCTTCATTTTTAAAGCAAGAAGCGATGAATCTTAAAAAAAAAAAAGGGCAGACCTCTCGGCTGAGGTTAACATAGTTTCGGCTAAAACAAGAGCTTCGGCTGTACCAAATCAACCAACAAATCTGGGCCGAAGTAAACAAATAGACAAGGAGAATCTAATGACATCATATGAGGGAACAAAGTCTAAAAAAGCATATTGATTTACCAACCAGCAAAGGATAAGAGGTGGCATGCAAAATGTTGGCAATAGTACAAGGATTAGGTGGGGGTAAAAGAGAATCAAGATAGGCCGTACAAGTGTAACACAACCCCAAAGAGGCCATCTGAAAACCTTAATCTCGAGAGCAGTATTAAAGCCAAGCTACAAAGAGAATGAGCATCATGAACAACCCCAACAAACAACTAAATCCCAAAGAAGGACCTCTGAATATTCAAATCGCTATTCACTATCTTGTTGCCTTAACTTAATTTCTTGGGTCATAGGTAGTTATTGTCTTTAAAAGTAAAGCCTTGTTGCCTTTATTTTCTTTTGTTGCTATTTGTCTTTATTTCTTTTCCCTTTCTAGTGTAATTTATTTATGAACAATGAAAATAAGTTCTTGTTTTACTTTTATAGCATGAGTTAAATGCAATAGTGTTTCTTAGATCCATTAGCTCTTGTCATTACTTTGCTAGTTCTAGTCCTTTTTAAGCATTCAAAGGTTATTTCTCATCTGTTAGTTCTAGTCCTTTTTAAGCACACTAGTTAAAACCCATTTATTTCCTAGATCAATTAACTTTTAGGCTTTACTTGCTTTGCTTGTTGTTTTTAGTATTCAAGACTCCTTGTCTTTTCCTTCTCACAAATATAGTGTGACTGGGATGAAACCATGGTTAGATTTGTGGTACGAACTACCATTAGCTACCAACTGGTCTAACCCCACCCCCAGTACATTGTCTTTAATTTTCATTTTAAGCTAGGTATTTTTATTTAGGTCAAGAGACATTGAGTTCAGTCCAGTATTTACTTCTTTTGAATTTCGTCATAGGGCTAGAGTAGGCACAACTAGATAAAGTCCTTGTTGGAAATAATAACCATGAGATTGATCATAATAACAATTATTATAGAAAACGAAGCGAAAAGTGTAAATTAAATTTTTTCTTATCAAACCCAAACCTTGGATGCATGTCAATCATATGCATATATGGAAATCAAACAACGAACAATAATAGAAACTTACCTTCTTTTGTTCATCGATGAAGCTATCTTTATCCATGGTGGCTTCTTCTACCTTTTCGATTCACCAAAGCACCACAAGTGTCGTGCCTCTAAGAATAGTCCACAAGGAAGTGATCAAGCAAGGTAGATGAGAGAGGTGATCGGGAGTGCTAGCTTCCAATCAAATCACTTTTCTCTCTATGGTGGCCGGCTGCCTTATGGATGGTACAAGAATTTTTAATTTCATTAGAAATTTAAACTAAAATAATTGACACTTTAACAAAATTTTGATAATTTTGTTTTGATAATGTTTCGAAACCTCACAAAAAAGGAAATTTTTGAAATTTAATTCCATGGTGGTGGTTATGGTGTTAGGTGGTGATGAAGATGGAGTTGGGTGTTTATGTTGGGTATAGAAAGTAGGATAGGCTGAATGTGGTATAGGGTTTTAATATGGTTATTTTGGGAAAACTTGTTGAGTATACTAATAAATTTTTTTAATTTCTAATTTTTAATTTGGAGTAAAAAGTGTGTTTGGGTTACTGATAAAAAAATTGTGTTTGAATAGCAGCACCCAATAAATAATCTAATTATCGACTATAAGCTCCCTAAAATGGACTTTGGTCCTGTCATACTTGCACATGATTAAAATAAGATTCAATTTAACTACAGCTATGGCAGACCAAGTCTTGGCTATAAAGTTTTTCTTAGGGACACTTTGGTACTTTTAACACAAATGGGTCATGTTGAATTTGAAATTTCTCAAAGATGAATTTAGTCAACAATAATAAAGATTAACACACAAACGTCTGTCGTGGAACGGATTGAGTGGCTGAACTTTCTTTTTGTTCTCGTCAAAGCTTTAACTCCTTGTTGATGGGGTGGATTTTCTGCAAAAGTTCTCTGATGCTAAAGTCAGAGAAATGAAATTCTCTAATTGGTAAATAATGATTTTTCACTTCCCTCTCATCAACGATTTCCATGGGTTTTATAGAGACTTTCCTCATTAATTTCCGGATTTTGGAATAAATGGGGGAATTCATGGGATTTTCTCCCATTACTGTGTTGACCGTTGACTTTGATGATAACGTGAGGAGTTATTTCTCACGTTTTCCTCCTCATTAAATCGCTCAATTAATTTTCGTCATCATATAATACTATAATAAATATAAGAAATCCTAATCACTCATAATTATTATTTTAAATATCTAATTAATTATGAATTTATTTCCTCTTTTAACTGGGTCTCCTTTATTTTCGGCAAATAGGAAATCGCCGCATGTCACAGCGATTTTTTGCTCCAATAGATGCCCCATTTCCTTTTCTTCTAACATTCAAAGTCCTTGAGTTATAAGGGAAAGAAAATTCTCTCTCAAACCATTCGCGTTGAAGTAGGATTCTTGATTTCTTGGGTCTATGCCGCAAGTTATTTATCTAATCTTGAAGCACACAGGTTCAACACATCAACATGCGTTACTTCTTCTTTGTGCTGCAAGTCTTCTTTGTTGTTTCTTTAGGACTTTTGCCTTGAGGCCGAGAAGAGAAAGTTGGCTTAGAAAAAGGCGCGTGACTTTGATAACCAGGTTCGAAAGCTTGAAGCTTTTGCTTGTGAAGCTTTAGGAAAGTTTAGTTTGGCAGAAGTGGAGAAAGGTGCCTTGGCCGAACAACTTTTATTTTCTCAAGATCGGTGCCTCGAGCTTAAGTCCAAATTGGAACTTCTGAAATGTGTGGATGTCAAGAAAGACTTAGCAAAAGATGACGTCGTTCCCTATCCTCTAGCCTCGAAAGAGTTCAAGTTTTTTTTTCTCCCGAGGTCGAGGTTTAGGTCGTGGCCGTTTCCAATGATGAAACGATGGTTGATGCCACAACCTTCGAAGATGGCCTGTAGGAGTCTTAGTTATGTCTATCCCTGTAGGATTTTCCGTGTTTGCCCCATCTTCAAGGGTTGGGACTTGCTTTGAGGACGGCGATCCTGAGTTTAAGCCTAAGTGCCCTGCCTCTCCTAACAACGTTGATTATGTTCAACATCCTTCAAGAGATTTTTCATTGGCCTCAAGAAAACGTTCTGATCAAAGCCATGCCCCTGGTCTGACTTTAGAATAGTGTTATCTTACTGCTTGTGTAAAGCTCATGGCAGCATAAACCGAGGTCGAGCGCTCGAGGACTGAGTTGAACGAAGCTAGTCGATCCTTGAGTGATGGACTGAATTTAAAACGCCGTCTGTCTTGAGCGACGTATTAATGTACGTTGGAATTTTTCCTTTTGAATGTGGGCTTTGCCTTGAGTTTTTCTCTTTGATGCTTGAGCGTGTACTTCATGAATTTTGCCCAAGTCTTTTTTGTGTTCTCGAGGGTTGCCCCTGAGCTTTTTGCCTCGAGATTTGCTTTTTGCATGCTTTTTGTCGATTTTTTTGGCAATTTTTGTACGTTTTTTGTGCCTCGAATTGTTGAGGTCTTAAAATAGAGTGTTTCCATAAAGAACATTCATGATGTTTTCTTATTGAACTCATGCATTTACAACGAATGAAATGGAAATAAGGATTTAGCGTGCTTGACATAGCAACTTATTAATCATAAAAAAGTAAGAAATGGTTGACCTCATAAAAAGTGAGATCTAGCACACTTGATACAACAGTTTATTTTGCATAAAAAATAAAAATAGCCAACTTCTAGAAATAATACTTTTTCAAATATATTGCGTTCTATGGCCCCAAGAAATACTTGCCCGTTTACACTTCTCGAAGCCTATAATCTTCTTTTATGATGGTTGCCATGATCTCGTAGAGCCCATCCCATGTCTTCTTGAACTTTCCAAATTCTTGGCCTTTCTTCGGATTAGGCCTCTTATGGACTGGTTTATTTGTTTGACCCAATCTCCAACTCAGAACACCCTATTCTAGTCATGAACGGCTCCTTGTTGGAAACTTGGGTATGGTCAGTGAATGGGTAGATAGTGGCGACTTGGTGACGATTTGAGGATGATTCCTCGAGACGGATGCATCCGTCAGCTCGAGTGATCACTTCTTGCATGTTCTTCGGGGGCCTCATGACTAGAGATTCGTGTAGCTTGCTTCCCTCGATTAGGCCTTTGCGAAAAACTATAATGGCGATGTGCATACCGCAACTGTCGAGGGTGGACATCTGGACAGCGTATCGAGCAAGATAGTTGCTCAAGCTCTCACATTTATGTTACTTAGTGCTGAAGAGTACATAGATGTCGTTCTTCTGTTTCTGATTGCAGATGTACTGTGCGATGAATACTTCGCACAATTCAGCAAATCCCTTAATGGATTTTGGCTTGAGCTGCCGAAACCAAGTAAGGGCTGGTCCAACGAGACTCGAGGGGAAAACCTTGCACATCAAGGTTTCATTGTCTACTTCCAAGATGAGCTGCTATTGGTAATGGTAGATGTGCTCGAGAGGGTCGGTTGTTCCCTCGAACAGATTAAACTCTGATTGTTGGAAACGCTTGGGCTTTTGGGTCTCCAAGATGTCGTCTATGAAAGGGGAGTTACAAATACTTTTTGCGACCTCGAGGGTGAGCTCGACGGGGGTCCTAGCCGTTGCGTAATTCTTCATGATCTTTTGAAGTGGTTCGAGGTAATATATGTCCCGTTGTTTCTTCGTTGAGTAGGGGCCGCTTGGGTCCTTGATCTCCTCAATGTCATCTTGCTTGGTTGCCTTGAGATCAATGCTTGAGGTTGACGCCTTGCGTTTGTCCGTTCTTGGGCGAGGCTCCTTGTGATGTTCAGATGTCTTCGCCATTACTTCTTGAGCAATTTCTCGAGCCTTTTTGGTTTCCTCAGCCATTCTTTTTATTATGGCCATAAGTGCTGGATATTGGATCGAACTCAGGTCGATGTCTTCAAGATAATCAGCTACAGTCATTGCTCTTGCGATTTTGTTGGATTAAGGAAATATCTATCCCATAGAAGGCGCTAACTGTTGAATTCGAAATTTCTCTTTGAGAAATTTAGTCAACAATAATAAACATTAACACACGAATATCTGACGTGGAACGGATTGAGTAGATAAACTTTTTTTTTTTATCTCGTTGAAGCTTCAACTCCTCCTTAATGGAGATTTTTTGAAAAAAAAAAAAAAAAAAAAAAAAAACCTCTCTTGATGCTAAAGTCAAAGAAAGGAGATTCTATAATTGGTAAATAATAATTTTTCACCTCTCTCATCAACGATTTCCATGAGTTTTTATAGAGATTTTCCTCATTAATTCTCAGATTTTGTCTGTTTTTCTTACCTTTCAAAAATCGTGGAATTAATGGGGGAATTAATTAGATTTTCTCCCATTAATATCTTGACCGTTGACTTTGGTGATAACGTGAGGAGTTATTTCCCACGGTTTTCTCCTCATTAAATCGCTCAATTAATTTTCGTCATTATTACTATAATAAATATAAGAAATTGTAATCACTCTTAATTATTATTTTAAATATTTAATTAATTATGAATTTATTTCCTCCTTTGATTTGGTCTCCTTTATTTTTGACAAATAGGAAATCGCCACATGTCACGGCGATTTTTTGCTCAAACATGTCATATTTTTTTATGTGTTTTTTAGAAAGTTGAAAAGGATTATATTATAATGGATCACTTTGATCCCCATTGTTACTTGCAATTGCAAGGGGTGTTTTAAGGACTGAAAAACTCTTTAAAATTACTCAAAGACTTTCACTTGATTTGTTAATCTAAATGACAATCGGTGTGTGTCCGTCAATTAGTTAAATTGTTGTGCGTGCAGAAAATTATTGGGTATATCTGATACACCGTTATGTAGTATAATCAATTTAACATGTAAAAGTATTATTGAATGATATATTTATATTAGTAAGGTATAATATTAATAACATCCACCCATATTATGAAACGTTGCATTAATTACAACATGTAGCAGTGTATCGTATACACAGAATAATTTATCGTATGATTTTGTCTAGAATTCCAGAGTTGCATTTGTATTTATAGTTGCCAATTGATATATATATTTTTTTTCAACTTGAATTTGAATCTTAATATTTGTGGGGTTGATTAATATATTTTTATTTTTTATAGTTAGGGTTTTTTTTATTAATGGGAGCAGCGGTTCTATTGCGGATGAATGCGGGTGTAAAAGCTTGGCCGTCAGATCTAATGAATGGCTTAGATTTAAAATTTTAAAAAATTATTTTTTTTCCCCTCACC
The DNA here is from genome assembly GCA_003254865.1 of Dryas drummondii. Taxonomy (NCBI): domain Eukaryota; kingdom Viridiplantae; phylum Streptophyta; class Magnoliopsida; order Rosales; family Rosaceae; genus Dryas; species Dryas drummondii. Next base: position 837,786 of record QANW01008560.1, on the reverse strand, counting down.
AGTGAGTCCGTAAAACCTCCCCCCCACTCCATTTCTTTTGGGGGGGGCTGTTCAGACCACCCAAACCTACTAAGTTGACCACCCCATTCAAATTTTANGGGAGGGGAGGGGATGGGTGGGGGAGTGGTGGCTGGGTGGGGGAGGAAGAGAGGAGGGGAGATGCGGTGGGGAGGGGTGGGGTCGCGCCGGCGGTGGGAAGAGGTGGCTGGCCAAAATCTGGAGAATGGGTATGCAGGGGCAAAATGGGCAAAAATGGACAAAATTTTATAGGGGTGGTGAACTCAGCAAAATAGGGTGGTGTGAATACCCCCCCTTTCTTTTTTTCTTTCTTCTTCTCTTCTCGTGACCTCACCCTCTGTCAGTCTGTCTCTTTCTTTTTTCATACGATTTTACACCCGCATTCATCCGCAACAGAACCGCTCCCTTTGATTAATTACAAGTTTTTCTTCACAAAAAAAAACATCGCATTGAGCCAATGGAGGCGTTAGCCATCCCGACGGAGACGTACAAGGTAGGGTTCATCGGAGCAGGCAAAATGGCCGAGAGCATCGCCCGAGGAGTCGTCAAATCGGGCATTCTGCCCCCCAATCGTATCTCTACCTCCCACTCTAGTCCCGTTCGACGCGAAGCCTTTCAGTCCTTAGGAGTCCAAGTCCTCCCTCGCAACTCCGACGTTTGGTCCCCTCCCCTTTTCCTTTTATTGTTTTTGTTTTTTTTTTTTTTTGTCCTGTTTTATATTAGCATATATTATTTGTCTTTATCAATATTGTTAACTTTTTTGTTTGGTGATTAACAGGTGGTTGAAGAAAGTGATATCGTCATTTTCTCTGTCAAACCTCAAGTTGGTATTACACTTTCCTCATCGCTCACATTTAGATATGATTTATCTGATATAATACACATTTTGATGTATTGGGTATTTTTTATTTTCTTCTTTTATGATTGAAATGTATCTGGGTTCTAGAGATATGGACATTGACTTGTTACATGGTGATTTTTGTGGTTCTTTACTGGATAAGGATATTGTTGTGGCCTTTTTCTGTTCATGCAGTTAAAGATGTGGTTTTGCAGTTGAGGCCACTTCTTTCCAGAAAGAAGCTGCTAGTTTCAATTGCTGCTGGAATCAAATTGAAAGATCTGCAGGTCTCTCAATTCCAGCTCTTGTTACTTTTATCTACCTTGAATATGTGTATTGGCTAAATTGTTGTGTATTTCATCCATGAACCTCCATAACTGTAGTGACTTACCTTACTGTGTGAATTATGAATGAATTCTATTATGTTTTTACAAAAAAAATTTCTCTAAACATGTTACATGGGTTAACTGAGTTAAGTATCAAACATGGTGTAGCCAAATATTTATATTAGGGTGCGCTAAGCTAATTTTTTTCTTAGCAACCAGTAACTCCCAAGTAATATGTAGATTTTTATTTTTTTAAGCGAAACTGGATGATATGAAGAATTCTATTAATGAACAAAAAAAGAGACACCTCTCTTGGGGACATAAACCATAAACAAAAAGAAAAGAAAAATTTCCAACAGGAAAAAATATGCAATGCCAACATAAGGGGAGTTAGGAATTGGGTCAACCAGGCATTATGATTTATTTTTTTACACATATAAATTTGTTTTGACATCTAGCTGAGCCTTCTACCCTCCCTCTCCATTCCCACAAAATTAATCCCCCTCCTTTCCTACCATTCCACATCAAACAACCCTTCATCTTATAGTGCTCTTTTGCCCCTTGCTTAAGTCTCATCTCTCAACCGCTGGCCAGCTTTCAATCCCTTCATCTCGCAGTCTCGTAGTTGGTAACCCCCTCTCATTTATAATTGTTTTTTTCTCTTACATTTTAGTAATTTTCTTTATTTTCATTTTTTCCTTAATGTATAGAAATTTGAAATGAGAGAGGGGTTTACTGGTGACAAGACTACAAGAGGGAGGGGGAGGTGGTGACAGTGGGCCAAAAGGAGAGAGATTATGCTTTAGAGAGTGTCTAAAGGGCAGTGAAAGATGAGAGAATAGGGTGTTGGGTGCAGAGTGACAGAGTGTGGGCAATTAATTTTCTGGGAAGGAGCAACAGAGGGCAGAAGGCCAGCCTAATGTCAAGAGCAATAGGATGGCAGGGTAGGTGTCATTTTTCTTTTTAATGTTTAAACTTTTTTTCAAAGCCAAGCCAACTCTTAGCTCTGCCTCTGGTAACATTTTAGAAGTTGACTGTAAAAGAGTTCACATTTTTTATTCACAAAGATCTTCAAGGTTGCCCTTTCTTTGTCTAATGCCATATATGGATAAAATCCATTGTTCACAATTTTTTACTTGCAGTGTTGAATTATTATATAAGCATATGGCAATGAATATCTAATTTCATTTATGGTTAACAACGTTGAATTGACTTTCTATTTTAGGGAAAAGTCAAATTGCCAATGTTTAGTCCACTAAACAAAGGAAGAAAAGAGTAATATTACAATAAATACCTACTTTACACTGAAGGAGTAGTATGGCATGTGGACACTAACGTTTGGTTCAAGTTTTTGAGGCTTGGGAATGGGAAATCCATTCCAACGTTTGGTGTTTGGTAAGTGCAGGGAAGGGAAATGGTTTCCTGACCCATGGGAATCTGATGCACCCAAAAGGGGGAAAATGAATCCTCCTTCGAGCTTGGATTTTGTTTTCCCCCCTTTTGGGAAAGTATTTATTGCACTTTTTTTTTTTTGGCAAATATGCCCATGCTAATATTTGAAAATGCCAAATTTTATCCAAAACAACTCTTCACATTCTTTTTATTCTTTGTTTAATAGATGAGGGTATAATTGGAACACTAGACAATTTTTATTTCCTATTCCATTCCAAACCAAACATGGGAATGGAAATAAAAAGTTCAATCTTGGTTTACTTTCCCAACATTACCAAACTCAGTAATGAGAATCTTACATGCCCTTCCCCCTGGAAAAGGCATAGGAATTGATTTCCCAAGAAATCAATTCCGTGAACCAAACGGGCATCACCTTAGAATTCATTCTTGAATTTTAAATTCATGTGACTCGTAGTTCCCCTTTAATCCTTTCTGTAGGTAAATATACAAGTAGTTATTTTTGGAAAGGTATCTTTAGATGCTTGTAGTGCCAACGAAGGGCAAGGGTGTTGCAAGTCAAGATCTGTAACCAACAGCCTAATTACCCCATTTATGAATGTGCCAACAATGAGAAAGAGTAGGATGCTGTTTTTGACAATAATAGTGCTGATATTGAAGTTGGAGAGATTCACAAGGCAGTTTCTCTTTGGATAAGGTCAATTGCCCACGGTTTACAGAACTTAGCCATTGCTAAGTTTAGCCTATTCTCACCCTTCAAATCGTGACAACATGATAATGAAAACTGAAGTTTCTTATCTTTTGTTCCAGGAAAATGTAGGGCCATTTTAATAATGGAAATGGATCCTTTTCTGTAGGCTTTTTTTGATCGTGTTATTCTTAGCCATGCATTATAAATCCGAGGGTTCACATTTGATCCCATCCACACCCAAAAGGTTACAAATCCACCACTCTTTAGCTCACACACCCTTGAATTTACAATACACGACTAAGATTAAAAGTCAAGAAAAAACAAGCACATAAAGAACAAACAGAGGATCTGGATCCTTTAATAATATGATTGCAGGTACACAGTATAATTTGTTCTGACCTGCATTTATTGATGATGACTGTAGTTTAGTGATTGCATGCTCTTAATACCAGGGAGACCCAATCCAGAAATGAATTTGAAAGATTAAACCTATTTGACATAAACAATTTTATCATTTTCTACTTTATAAATCATAATGTGAAATGCTACGGCTACCATATTTTGTGCTCACTATCTCTTCTTCTTTTCTGACTGCCATGCTCTGTGTGTTTGGTTTCTACCTGTATGAATATATTTTTTTGTCTTTCATGCATGTAATTGTATTTCTAAGTTTAATATATATAAAAAATATAAAGTTTGTGTCCTTAGCCTTCAGGCTTTCTGTATTTTATTAACAGAATTGTTCATTTACTTTAGGAATGGGCCGGTCACAGCCGATTTATTAGGGTAATGCCAAATACTCCTTCTGCTGTAGGCGTGGCAGCGTCAGGTACTTTGGCTATCCTTGCAATGTTTTAACTTTGCATTTATAACAAAACAAATATGTATGATATAAATTATTTTAACTAATTTGTAAACTATGATTGGTATTGTTTTTAACTTCATTAGCTACCGGCATGGGAAAGATTCAGTGCTGAAGAATTGTCTTCTTGATTGTGAACCAAAGTTTTATTTGTTTAAGTGAATGTGTTATTACCATGATGTGGTCCTTGCACTTATCAGCATTTCAGTTTAAAAATAATGATAATAGTAAATGGCCATTTTGTTTTAATAGGTTGATAGCATATCTAAAGTAATATTTGCTAAACTTAACGTCTTCTTCTGCTTATGGAGCTCTTGCAATATAATCACTAGCAGTTTTTCACATACTGAACCACAGTATTTTTTTTCCTAATATTTTAGAAAAGAAAAAAGCTGGAATTATGAGAGCTAGACACCCTAAATCATGCTGGTATGACATGCGATATCAGTGGCAAGACTTGTGAAATGCTGATTACAATAATGCATTGGATTGATGTACATGTTTCTAATATGCTATTAAAGAAATTGATGCTTTTTGTTGCTTAGAAACTTCGATCTCCTTTATGGTTACCATATGTATCTTCCAACCTTGAAGTATCGCTCTAGTTCTTATTTCCTGAATTTTTCATATTATTGTTAATTTGGTGTGCCATATTTTAAGTAAAATGAAAATGGTTACGTCCCTAATCTTGTGTTCAAATAGTTCTGAGCTTGGGAGGAGCTGCAACAGAACAAGATGGAGACCTGATAGCTAACTTATTTGGATCGGTTGGCAAGATATGGAAAGCTGATGAAAAATTATTTGATGCAGTTACTGGCTTGAGGTATGTGACTTTGTGTCATAATGTAAAATCATACTGATTCATACTCCACTGCAGAATATCTTTACTCACCTCTTATTGCCACTAGACATTTTTTTTATATCTCTATTTCTCTTCAGTTCATCTTTCAGAGAGGTTCCTAGGTTCATTAATCAAACAGTTATGTCCACAAACTTGTACTTGTATTTGAGAGATAAAATCATAACTTGTGCTTTGATTACACCTTGGAAATGTACAGTGGCAGTGGTCCTGCATATATATTTTTGGCCATAGAGGCTTTGGCAGATGGAGGCGTAGCTGCAGGTCTACCACGAGAACTTGCATTGGGTCTTGCATCGCAAACTGTAAGTCCAATTGTACTGCATGGTATTTTATTACAAAAGAAATCATGTGCCATCATTACAGATTCATACCATTAGTGTATGTGTCTATCTTTTTCTCAAAAATTTAACCATGTAGGTCTAGATCTCCTCAAAATGGACAAATTGCATGAAATATATGATTGTAGATATTCACTTCAGTTTTAGAAGTTAAACCCTTTTACCAACATAGAAACAGTATATAAAGAAGGGAGCTGTTATTGGCACTCCCCCAAAATCATTCTGCACTCCATAATCTTTTATTCTTTTAATCTTATTTTACGGTTGCAATGCTACCCTTACTTTTAATGTTCTTGAACCCCAGCCCTTCTCTTTTGCCTGCTTGTTTATCTGTTTGAAGAACAGGACAGATCCAAACCCCATTGATGTCTCAGCTTCTATTTCTCCCAGCCATAGATCCTTCTTCATCCTTCCCTAATTGCCTTAAGGTTTTATTATTACTGCCGCCAATTTCTGCTATTTCTTTGATTTTGCTTAGTTGGATTGTTGGCTCTGAGAAAGTTCCCTATTTGGTTGGGAATATACTTTGGATTAATACTGATCATAAATGGGTTTTAGTGTCCACTCTACCACTTTATTGATGTTCTTTTTTTTGGGTACATTGGGGGCCGAAGCCCCAAAAAGAAAAACTAGACTAGATTAGCTCTAGCACAAAGAGTGCCAAGAGCATCAGTCTGCATAAGAGGACCAACATCAGGGGGGAGCTCTTTCCCCTTTCTAGCAGCAAATCCTGGAGGTAAAGATACATTAAAGAAAAACTTGCCACTAACATCATGTTGAACATCAATTCCCTTAACCTGCATGCCAACAGGAGCAATAGCGCCTCCTCCACTAAGACCTTTAGCCTTTGCCTTACTTTTGGACTTAGGCTTCAAAGCAGGAGCTTGAAATTCAGAATGAGCTTGAGAGCCAGAAAGAGTCTTAGAGCCAGAAGACACCTGATCAATAGGAATGTCTTGTAAAGTTGTTTTCTGACTATTAGACTTAGACTTACCAGTAGAAACAACCTTCACATTTTCCGGATCAACCAACTTAACAAACCTAAAAGGACCATCAGGAATAATTTTGGGTAAAATATCATTCTGAGAAGACCCTCCAAACTCAGAAGCATTCTTAGAACATTAAATCTAGAACCAGAACCAGCATTAGTCATATCTTTACCAGGTTCTATACTAGTTTTAATCATTCTAGTACCAGAAGTAGAAGCACCATCAGCGGGGTTCTTCCTCCATTTTGGCTTGAGAAACATCCACTCACCATAATGGCTCTTTGGACCCTCAGTCCCAGAAAGAATGGGGTCACTACCAAACTTAGTAGAACCAGCAGTCATAGTCTGATGCTCACCACCTTGAACAATAACATAAGCTTCCTTTTGAGCCTGGGCCTTAGCTGCCAAGAAACTAGAACAATTATCCCTACCATGCCCATAACAACCACATTCAAAACAGACCAACTTAATATCCTCATAAACAACATTGAAAACCCTCCCCTGAACCTTTATAAAAGGAATCAAAGGTTTATTGAGATCAACCTCAACACGTATCCGAGCAAACTTCCCTCTAGACTCTGCCCCAAGGTATGGCCATCCACCTTAATGGTATTACCCAGAATGTTACCAATAGCAGAAATAATGTCATGGTTAAAATACTCGAACGCCTAAACCAGAAATTCGAGCCCAAACAGCCATGTGGGTTACCTTATCTTCCAAGGGGTTGAAATCAGGTCTCCATCGCTGAACCACAACATGTTGACCAGCCACAAACCAAGGACCACCAGTGAGAACTCTCTGCATATCCTCCTCCAAGACAAATTTAGCAATATAGTAGCCATTCTGGATATCAACCAGAGACTTTGGCCCCTGCAGACTCCACTTCTGCTTGAGTTTCCCCAGAATGAAGGTATAGGCATGAGAGCGTCCCATAAATTTGACAATAATAGAGAACCTCCAATCAAGGCAGAGATGCTCCTTCACAGCTTCAGAGAAACAAATCTCAGGAATTAAACCAGGCATAACAACAACATCACCCTCTCACCAAGCACCAATTGGTCCTGCTCCATGCCTTTCAAACCCGTAAGACTAGGATTAAGAAGCTTATCTTTGAAACAAACTGAAATCACAGGTGGATTAACCTCATAGGAACATCACCGGAATCAATATCAATAGCCATGGATTCAGGGCGAAATCGCTTGATTCCAACTCCATGAGAAGAATCCATCACTGTCAGGTTGCTCTCCGGAGGCCGGAGAGCAGAGGAAGCAAGATCGGACAGATCTCCCTCATGCCGCTAGAGAGAGAGAGAGCAAGAAAAGTCTTCTAGCCTAAGCTCCCCTTTTTGCCCTTGATATTCTTTATCTTGCCTTTTATATGAAATTGGTTTGTATCACTAATATTGCATTGGTTTGATTATTAGGCAATCTGATTGTGACAGTGGTGAGGTTATAGAAATTAACCAATGGGATGTATGGTGGGTATGATCTTGAAGCATAAAAAAGTGAATCATATCATTCAAAGAAACCATACTCCATTGAAGTTGCTTGGGCTATATCAAGTAATGAAAATAAGAAGTGGAATATGTAAATTAAGAATAATAGCAGAAAGAAGGTTATTTGTTGACTGTATGAGATGAGGATGATCAAACGATGGAATAAAAAAGAAAAAGGAGAAACGTAACAGAGTATGGTGTTAATGTTGAAAAGTAACGTTTAACCAAGGAGAGGATCAGGTTAGAGTGAAAGCAAGGGTATTATTGACAATTGCAATGATTAGATTAGATTGTGAGTATAAAAAATTATAGAGTGCATGATGACTTATGGGGAGTGCCAATAACAGCTCCCTAAAAGAACTAGAATATTTTATAATTCTCAACTGCAATTTTGGTGGCTCTAACATCCCAGATACATTTAAAAAAAAAAATCCTTTTCTTTGTAAGGTTTACAGAGTTTATAGTATATTTGTTGGCTTTACATTTGTGCATTGTCAATTTGTTTCTTGAATTTTCATGTTGTGGGGAGATCTAATTCTTTGCTTCTTTTTCAGGTATTAGGAGCAGCATCTATGGCTACTAGTACTGGGAAGCATCCAGGTCAGCTCAAAGATGATGTAACATCAGCTGGTGGAACTACCATTGCTGGCATTCATGAGCTGGAGAAGGGTGGATTTCGTGGAATATTGATGAATGCAGTTGTTGCTGCTACCAAGCGAAGCCGAGAACTTTCAGATAGCTAGTTAGATATTCTAATATCAACACATATAACTGGTTCTGGCAATGAAAACGCAGTTTAGCTTCCCCGCTTTCAAAATTTTGAATTTTTGCTTGGCGAGGTGAGCTTTTGCCCCTCCCTTTTCATAGGTCAGGGGCTAAGATATTGTTTTCAGAGGATGTTATAGATTCTTATATGCTGTCCTCTGATGCAATCTACTGAATTACAGGTTGATTGAAATACCAATCTCTTAGTAGAGGAGGTGCGACCCACATGTGTGAGACCCACTTATGAGTTAAACTTTTATTAGGGATGAAATTACACTTCTATTAAAGGGATGGTACAAAATGTGATTACCATTTTTTATTTTTAAATTATGGCCACCTCATGTAGTACAAATAATATTATTCCTAAAGTTTGAGACTCTTCCCAGCCGGCAAGTTATCTCAAACTTTATACTGAGCGCTCATCAACAGTTGAAAAATTGGACGTGGCATTGGCTCTGAATGTTGATGCTTCATGATGTCTAGCTGCTTCATTCTCGAATTCATGCTTTCCCAATTAATTATTTCACATTCGTTATTGTTTTGCATGGGAATTCAAATCTTCTCAAGGGTAGAAGTGGGTACTTACTAAAACTCACATCACATCACATCACATCACGTGCAATGATTCTTGTCGTCCATGCGACGATATAATATTCAAATATTAATTAGTTTGTCCCCCAAAAGTTTACGCATATGCCAAACTTGTAATGAAGTTAAAGTAAATTAGTCAAAATCAATACTATTGATTATTTGACAAATTTGTTTACTAAAAAATGTCAGTATAGGTATCATATTTTGTTTTGAATGAGTGAAACACAAAGCAAAAGCACTCCCCCTTCTCCTTTAGTGAACAGAAGTTAGTAACCCTTTTAGTGTTCAATGTGAGATTTATTAATTGTTAAGTACAATTCATCTTTTGAAGAGAAAAACTTGTCTACCCCCTGTAATAGGGGCAGACTTGTGTAATGGTAAAGAGAGAAAGAAAGAAGAGGAGAGAGAGAAAAAAAGAAAAAGAGGAGAGAGATAGAGAGAGATGGATACCACAGCGTGTGGTATTCCTGGAGCAGGTAAGTCCCTCTCTCTTTTGAATAATAAGGGTGGCAACACCTTTATTCTTAAAGCTATTGTATGGAATATTGTTTTACTCTAAATGTGATTATTAGCTAGATAGAATTAGCAGTTTGAAAGTGCAAAATAGCGCAAAAGGCCATGACAAACCCCGTGGCCTCCATGGAGGAGAAGAGATTTGAAAAACTGAGAGAGGCAGAAGAAACATTTTTCGATCATCAAATTAGCTCAAAATCACCAAAGATCCAAAGCGTTCCTCGGATTCTCCGAGCTACTCGGAGAAATTTCGAGAAATACTTCGAGCCAAGGGCATTAGCAAATGGTCCTATCCATCATCATGGGAAGTACCATGAGGCAGATGACTTGAAGCACATGTTGGCAGCAAGGTTTATCAAAGACAGTGAGCAGAAAGCTGAAGCTTTGTACAGCAAGATCAAGGAGAAGATTGATGAGCTGAGGAAATGCTACGATGCTGAAGCAACATTGTGCTATGGTGATGAGACTCTTGCCTGGATGTTGTTCTTAGATGGGTGTTCAACGTTGGAATTCATGTACAAATATGATGAGTTGGAAGATTGTTTTATGATGAAGACAGACCAAGTGTCCCTTGCGGAACAAGACTTGTTCTTGCTAGAGAACCAACTCCCCTTTAAAGTCCTCAAGCTGTTGACAAGTTCAAGCAGCCAATATGAGCAGTACATGAAATCAATCGAGTCATTTGTTCAGATGCACATTTTCAATGCCCCCACGGATCAGAAAGGATCAAAAGTGGTGCAATTCCGGCGTAGCGATACAATGGTATGTATGGGAGAAGAGCACGCGCCCATTCATCTTCTTGATCTTCTCCGTACGAGGATGCTAGGTCCATCAAGTGAAGGCCCTAGGGCAATGGATAGGAGGGGCGGTCGTCGTAGACAATCTTTTCGCAACGTGCAAGAGCTCAAAGCCGCTGGCATCCATTTAAGGCCTAGTAAGGATAAGTCCTTGAGAGACATATCTTTTAGTACTTCTCTATGCTTTGCAGGCTACCTTCATCTTCGTCCCATAAAAGAAGATACAATGCCTTTGTTCTTGAACTTGATAGCCTACGAAATGTGTCCTGATTTTCGAAACGATTTCGGGGTCACCTCTTACATGAGCTTCCTCAGCTCACTCATTGCTCATGCTGACGATGTTAAGCAGCTCAGGTCGGCTCGCATTCTTCACAACTTGCGTGGGAGTGATGAAGCTTTGGCCCTTCTCTTCAATGAGATAGGCCTTGACTTGGTCCCCAACACTGAGATATACCGTAAAGTTAAAGACCAAATTGAAAAGCACTACAAAACCAAGTGGAAGACCTGGTTGGCTCAATTTTGTGACAACCATTTCAGTACCCCTTGGGCCATCATGGCTTTTCTTGGTGCTCTAGTGGCACTTGGGTTAAGTGTCATCCAGACTTGGTACACAGTCAATTGTCAAAAATAGATAATTCAATATATATATTAATGCTTTATTAGATTGTGTTTATGACCAAAACAATTAATGCCTGTTTTCGTTTAGGATTCATACAAATCAGAAATCACTTAGCTAGTTTTACATGCATTTCTGCTTTCTGCTTTGTTTAGGTACATATATGCATGGTTGTACTCCAATTGCAAGCTGGTGCTGACATATTTTTTAGTTATAGGGTCCTTTACAATCCAAATTAACTTTCCACTTCTGACTTATTTTACTGTGTGCATGTGTGACCAAAATAAGTCAAATTGAACATCTAGTTGAATTTGTAACGTTCAAATGGAATAATTAACAATTTATGCAATTCCATATATGTTGCCTATATTATGATTTGCTGTGAATTTTCTGTTAGGTGTGCGGAGCCCAATACCATTAAGATCTTATAATCAAGTAATTGATTTTTAATTTAATATCAAAATTACAATCCTACTTGTCACAACACATCCACGACATCAAGTGGAGTTTGATTGGATTCTTGGCGATTGTGGCTTGTCCCAAATCTGCCACACTTCCTCGAAAAGACTAATACAAACCTTATTGTGGCTTGCCCCATTGTATAAAAGGATTAACAGAAACCCAAGTAGATAGATCATGGTGGAGTGTATATAAAACGACGTCGATGACAGATGTGTGAGTGGGTTCGACAACATGGTGGAGTGGTGAGTGCGGTGGTGGGTGCGATAGTGAGAGGTTGATTTTCAGAATGTCAGAAGACGTATTCAAAGGGAGTTTTTCATTTAAGGGTATTTAACTCTTTTTAACCTCAATTTTGGTCAGATTTCTAAGAGTTTTAAAAAGTAGGTTAAATGTCTTCATATGCTTCAAACAAGGATTATTTTTCCAAATTTCTCTATGTACTAAGTGGGGAACTAGCTTAGTGCAAGGTTCTTTTCTTGCGTAGGTTAGACTAGCTAGGACTTCAAATTCATCTTGAAACACAAAGAAATGCTACCAAATATAAAGTGCAAAAAATGTAAAGAGCAAGAGAGATGAGTAAAGTAAAGTGCAAGAAAGTAAGCTGGACAAAGAAATACAAATTATATATTAATTAACTTGTACATGAACCTAATCAATTCATTATTACAAGGTTTCAAAGCAACACATGCTTCAAAGGCTAGATAAAACAACTGCAGTGGTAACTAATTTACAGTCATTTCACCATTTTAAAAAAATCTTCTGAATTACTTGAATATGTTCTTGTTCCTTGAATTTGTGTGACCTTTAATTCCAACGTTGTCTTAAATAAATAAGGTCAATGCTATTCCGACTACCCTAAACTGCTGAGTTAACCACCCTATTTCAAAATTCTAATTTTACCTTTAAAACAAAAAATTTCAATTTTGCTCGTTGGTTCATTCGACAATTATTTACTGAAATATTTATGGTTATTCGACAGTTATCTACTAAACATCGGTAAATTATTCGGTAGATAACCTAAATTGAAATGAAAAAGGCATTCGACAGTTATCTGCCGAAATGTTTGTGTTTATTCGACATTTATCTATCGAACATTGATAGATGTTTCGGTAGATGACCACCGAATGAATCTGGGTAATTTTATTCTGTTTTTGCAATAAAAGATAAAATAGAAAAAAAAAATTGGACAAAATATATTTGGTTGATCAACTCAAGTAGCTGAGAATGATCTACATAGCCTCACTCAATAAACAAACCTCATTGGGCCTATTTTTAAGTCATTCTCTTAAGTCAGCATGGTAGGTCTTTTCAATTTTTGCTCAGAAAATAGGATTATATTTCATTGAAAATTTATTTTCCATCATTCTTTTCAGCTCCTTAAATTGATCTCTTTGGCTGGCTATGGAGTATGGGTTTCTCAGAACCATCTATTCTTTTTCCTAAGCTTGCCCGATTACCATCGACAAAGCCACTATAGTCATGGCCTTTGATTATTGCATATAGCCCAATTGGGTTTCTGGCCCAAAAACATTTAAAATTCATGGCCCTGTCTTTATTTCCTAATTAGGTCCAACTCCTCACTATATACAATATACCTCAGTTGACTCAGTTCTGAAGCTTTTAGTTCTTACTTCTTAGTCAGACTTGGGATATAAATTATAATTAGACCCTGTCAAACACAAAAGCTTGATTGGCCTGTTCCTCCCTCGAATTTTGATGTTGCAGTTAAGCAAGACCATGTGATTTTGACTTTGTTTTGTAGAGACAGATTCAGCATTAGCTGGAAGACAGATTGATGAAAAAAAGAGGGAAAGACGTGGCTAGGGATCATAGTGGGAGAAAATAGTGAAAATATGTGAGCCATTTGATGAATCTGAAGGTGGACATTAATTGTGAGGAAAAATAAAATTAGGACTTCAAATATAAAATATAAATAAATAATTATAATAAGAATTGAACAAGTGGCAAGTTTTTAGTGGAGCTGCTTGCCACTTAGCATGGTGAGGTGGCAAGCAACTCCCTACCCAAGTTTTTCTCTGTGAGCTTAATATGAAATGCCACTTACCTTCTTTTTATGCTTCTCTTCAAATATTTAGTTTCCTTTATTTTCTATATCACTCTTTAAATATTTCTAAAAAAAATTAATCAAATCAAAAATAAAAAGAAAGAACATGATAGTCTCTTGCTGCCTAGTTCCTTCCGATAGGTCCTGTCCAAGTCTTACCTTACCTGGTCATATACCACAAACAAATTATATTTTTTTTTTTTCTCCATTTGAAAATCCAAATGAAGCTTCAACTTCAAGAACCAAGATGCATTGTTTCTCAAGGAGATCCAACTACTACATGGTTTTTTGAATGACAATTAATGCGTGGCTGTTGATTGTGTAGAGTTCTAAGTTCTTAATAAATTTTCGACCAACCAAAAGTAAATGTTTTCTTTTATTTTGTTTCAATTTTGTACTTTAAACTTTTTTTGTTAACTTAAACTTTGCTCCTTATTCTAATTAGGTATTGAATCTATTAGTTGTCTTAATTTTATCGCAAACTTGGGTATTTAATGTAATTTCGGTCATATAATACTAACAAACTTTGGTCATGCACCTTGCACGTGTCTTATACCTAAGATCACTTTAATTTATTCACAGACTTGAATAAACTAAATGCCCTTTAACACCATCCTTTAATATTATTTGACATGTTATATACTAAATTGGGATAAAATAAAATTTCTTAAGATTGTGGTAAACAAAAAGAAATTCTCTTGAGATTAGCCTAAATGAATGGTGAGAGTGACTAGATTAATGAAGTAGATGTGAAATGAAGTTCGATTCTCTAAAATGTAACAAAAAAAAAAAAGATAAATTAAAAGTTTGTGTATAAAAATGTGATAATCGGGTCAATGACCAAAGTTTATGTATCAAAATTAAAAGAAATCTTAAAAATATAAATAAAATGGATTTGGATCAGAAAAATAAAAAATTACTGTGTCAAATACCTTTTTTTTTTTTTT
>QANW01008560.1:719718-810838 GCA_003254865.1 Dryas drummondii | reverse complement strand
AAATCTGTGTGGGTTTTTTTTTTTTTTTTTTTTTATCTTACAAAAATCTTAAGAAATTTTGTGGCAAGACAGATTTTTAGAGATGCTCAGACACATCTATGCTCTGCATTCTGAAAGACAATTAATGGAATGGGAAAAATATATACAGAACTCCACTCCCTATTGCAATTAATTGCTAGATGATGATTTCTTAGTTGTTCTTTTCAATATTTGCCTGAATAACTTGTGCCTTATTCAACTCTTGTTTTTATCCTTCTAGTGGCTTACCCTTCACTTTTGTGCTTGGTGCTCTTTTTCGTATTATGAGTTTTGTTACCTTTGAAAAAAGTAAAAATAACTGGTGAAATAGTCTTCTTCTATTGTCAATTTGCGTTCACAATTCATATTCGTCAGGTAGCTTATGACTTTTTACTATTAATACATGGCCTTTTTAAGGTTATTTGACCTGCATGTGGACACCATTAAATTCCTTTCAGCTTCCCAGCCATAGTCTTTGATTTCTCACGGTCTGACCATTTTCTGTGTTGGCTTAACATTTGATATATTTCTGTGCACAAATACTTCAGAGTTCTAAAGAGGAAACACCCCTCTTGGACTCATGGTTCTGTAGGAAGCATCATGCTGCATTTAATGTAAATGAGCAAATGAAGGCATTCATTTGATTCCTCAAGCTCTCTAGTGTTTCAATTTTTTGCCTTCTGTTTCCTTCTTTTTCTTTCATTTTCTGGTTTGGTCTAGGTTGCTTGTTCATCATTTACTCGTGGTTCTTGACATTCTGGTTCCATTTGTTCAGGGTGGCTTTGCTCGGCAAGAGTTATTTTATCTTCTAAAAGATGAAAAAGATGTGCACTTTGCATTTGGGAGTGTTCAAAAAGGTGGAATCAACAAGGCTACCCAGGGAATGCACTCCTCCAAATTCTGCCTTAACATAGCGGGTGACACCCCATCATCAAATCGTCTTTTTGATGCTATTGCTAGTCACTGTGTCCCTGTCATCATTAGTGATGACATCGAGCTTCCATATGAAGATGTGCTTGACTACTCAAAGTTCTGCATATTTGTTCGAACAAGGGATGCTCTCAAAAAGAACTTTCTCGTAAACCTCACCAGGAGCATTGGGAGGGATGAGTGGACACAAATGTGGAAGAGATTGCAGGAGGTTCAAAATTTCTACGACTTTCAGTACCCATCGAAGGAGGGCGACGCTGTCCAGATGATATGGCAAGCAGTTGCTCGCAAGGTTCCCGGTATCAGAATGAAGTTACACAAGTCTAAACGATTCTCTCATTATCACTTCCGCAAGGAGAGGGGGTTAAGAAAAATACCATCACCAAGTAACTTTTGGTAAGAATGGGAAATTTGCATCCTGTGTGGCTCTGCAGCTTTTTGGTGCTCTTGTGAGACAGCTTTAGTAGTTTGCTGTTTTAGAAAAGTGAGAACTGCTGTGTATTATCACTGCAGATTTTGAGGCTGAGATTCTTGTAAAAAGAGGGAGGGGGAGATTGAAATTTTCAGGCATTCGACTGGTACTCATGGTTAGAAATGTTTGATAACATTTTTTAATAATTAAATAGAGATAATTACACGGACTCTTAAGCATTTCAATTCATTTTCTTTGTTTTTATTTAGGAAAGTGAGATTCAAACTTAAGACTGGAGAGATAAATATCACTAAATTAATATCTAGTTGGGAAGAGCCAAATTCATTTATCGCTGGTTTGGCAATTATTTTATCCACAAATTCATTTTATATGTGCAACCCGTATTTCTAACCTACTAACCTACTAGGACTTGAATCCTCTCCTAATATTATTGATCATTTTTTTTTATAAACTATTATTAATCACTCTTTTTTTTTGACAACTCTATTAGTGATCACTTTAAAAAGGACAAGGAAAGGGAGAGTGAGTGACAATTCTTATCCTTTAATATTTGGGTAGTTTATTCTGAGCCTCCACCACAAGAATGCAGCCAAAAAGAAAAAATATGGGTAGACCTGTAAAAAGTTTCCTCCACTAAACCATCATCACCCCATGGCTTTTCCATCTGCTCTCAGTGTTGTAGGTCTCTCATCATCAATCTCAGCTGGCCATGGCCATTCTCAGTACTCTCTTCTCCCTAATTCTCAAACCAACCCAGCAACCTGCAGCTTCTCTTCTCCCTCTCCACACAACAACACTACTGCTTCTACTTCTCATTCATCAAATCCCAGCAGCTACTCATCATCTAATTCCTTTCGCATTTCGTATCGATTCTCTGCTGTTGAAGGTGAGCAGTGGCCTAACAACATGAAGGCCTGGAGCCTCCATGGCACCCCAAACTTTCATGTGACTCTTCTCAATCTCTTACAAAAAATTTGAAAAAATATATGTAATAATTTGGAAAATTTTGTAACAAATATGTTCATTGGCCCCAAACAATGACATTCTGGTTCTACCTCTGAAGGTGAGGGCGATGAAGCAGAGGACTGTAACTTTGATGAAGCTGTGGTCCTCTTCAACACAAGGGAGTACTACAAGTGCCATGACTTCCTTGAAGCACTTTGGAACAATGCTGAAGAACCCACCAGAACTCTTATTCATGGCATTCTACAATGTGCTGTGGGATTCCATCACCTATTCAATCAGGTTAGTTATCTGTAGACGTATACTGTTAGTTAGTATCTTGTTAGAAATGAATGAGATTCAAAGGGGGCTTAGGTTTTCTTAGTTGAAATACTGACACATCATTAGTGAATAAAATTTGAAGAATACATTGGTAACTGACACATCTTTCAGTAGTACCCATTAATTATATGTCTGTATCAATGTTAATATTTTGTTGAAAATATATGAGATTCAAAGTGGGATTTGCATAATCAAAATACTGTCACATCATTTTTTAAAATTAATTAATTGTCATTAATGAGTTTTGAACTCTGGAGTGCTTTTGACAAAGGGAGACAGGATGTTTTCCATTAAACCAAATGGTCATTGGCACCGTCACACCATTTAGTGAACAAAATTTGATAAATAAATTAGGTGAGACAATTGCAAGTAATCGGTTGGTTAGTTTTGAATGTTGTTGTGCATGTATGGTTAGAACCATAGAGGAGCAATGATGGAGCTGGGGGAGGGACTGTGTAAGCTGAGAAAGATGAATTTCAGAAGCGGACCATTTAGTGAGTTTGAGCAGGAAATCTCTGCTGCCCTGGATTTTATTTACCAAACGCAGATTGAGTTAGCTGCCTGTGAGTTACTTTCTTTCTCCATTCAAATCACATTAATTCAACTTCATCAATCATACAATGGCCAAAAAAAAAAACATCATCAATCATAGGGCTGCAGCACAACCCACATAATTAGTTGAAATGGTGCATAATTATTTGATTCAATCTATTTAATATGCTTCTAATCTGGATTGTTAAATCATCAACGCTACATCCACCAAATCTGTTCACCAAATAATGTGACAGTATTTCATTTATTCAAGTCTGGACCCACCTTGAACATCAATTATTTCTAACAAGACATGGCCTAACACATCATTAGATTTGGTAAACAATTTGGTGCCTCAAGCATTTTTCCTTAATCATAATTTGGTGACCCTGGACATCAACACATGTGGGAATAGGCTGCTGAGCATAATTACTAAATGTGAAGTTTATTTATTTATTTTGATTTGATGATATATAAGGTGGGGATGATGTTTGTGTTGCAATGGATCAATCAGAGAGATCATACCAACTTCTAGGGAGGTATGGAGCAGGACAGCTACTATATACATTGCAAGGTGAAGGTGACCCAAATGATCAAAATAATCAAACCATGTACATTGTGTTCTACCCTCAGAGGTCTTATGCAAGTCATGACCCACCAAAGGTGAAGCTTCCCACCCTTAATGCTACCTCAGAACATCTCATGGCCTGTGAATATATATAGGTGATTGTGATTCTTGTTTTGAGGAAAAGGCAACCATGTATTTAGGGTTTTTAGCTGACTAGCTTACCAGTGTTGGTTTTTCTTATATATAGAATGAACAGTATTCACTATTCAGATAGCTCACTTTATTCCCTATCAATGTTTCTGAATAATACTTCAAATTATGTATGCATGCATGAAACACTTATCTGGTGACTGCTAACCAAAAAGTTATTAACTGGCTTTATTTATTGAACTTAATTTTCAAATAAAATAGAAACACTAAATTATAAAATTAAACAGCCTCCTGAACAAGGATATGTGAACGGTGAACCTAAATATTGATGGTTCATTATTAAAAAATGGGCAGGCAGCCACAAGGGTTTATTATTCGAAACAAGTTTGGGCAACCTATTGTAGTATCCCACTCCAAGTATTTTGGGTGAATGAGAGGAGAATAGTGAAATGAATGATAGCATATTGGATGCAAGTGCCTAATTCTTAGCTTTAGTGTTTCCTCTGTAAAACAACCTCCGAATTTTGCTTCAAGAGTTCTAATATTTATAGAGATTGGTTTTTAACTTTTGCAATCTTCAAGTCCTCTGAATAATTGATGGAGATGCTTGCTGTCTCCACCATTTTTTATCACATTTATCTTTCACGGGTCTTTGCATTCAAAATTAAAAAATGTATTCCATGCATTATTGGTTTTCATGAAGATGTTGATGATCACTTCATGTCTGATATGCAATAAGGCCATCATTTCTTTCGAGTGCAAATGGGAAACTTGAATAAAGTGAAATAAAGTTTTCTGTCCGCGTAAAATTGTCTAAGTTCTCTTTTGTGAATAAGTTTGTGAAACATGCAAGGTTCCACTTTTGTTCTTTTGTTTCTTTATTTCAATCTTTCATCTTTTTGACAAGCTATACAGACTCATGCTATCAAGGCCTTCCTCCAAACACCACTTGTATGATAATATAATTTTTGAAGGGGTATGAACACTTGGCCCAAAAACTAAATGGCAAGGGAAATCTATACAATTTATGAGAAATGTCTAAAACTGGTAGGGTGTTCCAAGTTTCAGATTTGGAAACACCTAACTTATACAATATACCGGCTGTTTTTGCCAACAGGAAGTATGAACCTGACAGTGAAATGTAAATGAACCAATACCTTGGGAAAACCATATTGACCATGCACTTGTTAGGCCTTTTTTTTTTAAAGGGAAAATAGTTGGACCTTACAATTTTTTACTATGTTATTTAGTAAAATATATTGAACATGCACCACCATTTCACTTTGTAAAATATATTTCTAAGACTTACAATACAAAAGGGTATTTACTCACCTACTTATGAATCAAGTTTTACAGATCAAAATACTATACTTAAATGCTAGAAATTGAAAATGGGACTATTGAAGGCAGGCCTTAATCTGGAACCACAGCAAACCACTGATACCTCAACTACCATTAACTATTTCAGGTCATGCTAAGCAGACTTAAAGAAGGTGTTGCTGAATAATATCCTCATCAACCATAGATCGGATAACAATTGATACATTGTTACATACCATGTCAAATCATCTCTCCTTCGTTTTCACAGGGACATCTCTGTACATTTTCACTTGGTCCTTCAAAGCGTCTCGCCGTGGTTGTGCCACCTTGTTGTTAGGATCAAAAAGGAGCACTTCTTCAAATGCATTCAGAGCAGCCTTATAGTCTTTCTTCTGTTCATAGGCATCACCAAGGTTGTTCCAAGCTGTGACATAGCCCGGCTGAAGCTTCACAGCAGTTTCAAACTGCTTAATTCCCTTAGAAAGCTTCCCATCACGGACATAACTGACACCGAGGGCATTGTAAACCTATTCAAATATATGGAATGTGAAAAACAATATCAGAAAATTCATAAGCCAGGCCCAAACAAGATGATTTAAAAAACGGAATGGAAATACAATCTTGTTTAGATGTTCTTAATTTTCACTCTATTTTCCTCAATTCTTCCTATGAATTGCCTCTTTATTTACTTTTAGGGCAGGGTGGATAGATTTTAAAGTCCAAAACTATGGGTAAATGCTACATCGGGAACATTGGGAAGTGTCAACATAATAAACAGGTTTTCATTATTTATATGAAGATGTATAACCTTGGACACACCAACATATACAACATCACTGAGCAGGCATGAATTATAAAGAAAAGTTAGTGCTGTTTTCAAAGCATTTACACATATAACACCGAGTAGGCATGAGTCATAGTGACAAGTTAGTGGTGTTTTGAAAACATTAACAGAAACAACAGAAGCAAGTACCAAGTATGCATGTGGTGTCACAGAAGTCACTAGCTTTAGGAGATGGAAACACCAACACATACAGTAGAACTAAGCAGGACCCAGTACAATATGCATAATTTCTAGGGCCATAATGCATAATTTCTGTTTTTTGGATCCAGTACAATGTGCTTTACTTGACCATAAAAGTCCAAGAACTCATCACACCTGAGCGAGATCTTGGTCATCCCCATCCCAGTTCTCAATTGCCTGAACCAAGTACTTAGTAGCAGCTGGGTAAACTTTCCTCCTTAGCATTACTGCCCCAAGTTCAAAAAGCTCAGTTGCATTAGCATCACCACTCCTTACCTGCTCCTGATATTTAGAAAGGCAATAAAAAGAAAAAACAACAAAAGAGGTAAAGATAATGTGAGTAACTGGTTGTAGACAACCTCTGTCCGATATCAATTATAGTAGCAAAAGATTAAAGAATTGAGCATGCCTAAATTTACTGCACATAATTGAGGTAGACTGTGTGGTAAGTGTCAATGTTAATCAACAGTGTATAATGGAAAACACAGGTTCTTACCTGCAATTCTTTAGCAGAAAGATCAAGTTCTCTACGCACAAGCACTTGACGAATCACAAAGAAGGTTCCAATCCCAAGAAAACCTAACAATAGTAGCAAGTATGATAGTTGGATTCCTAATTCAAAAAACTCGCCAATCTCATAAACCGCATTTGTTTTGATAAAATCACGTGATTGTGCCACTGGTGTAGAAATCAGCCATGAGCTTTGTCCAATTAGGAATGCAGATACCCATACATATAGCCTCTTCACAACTTCAATATCTCCAGTAACCAAAACGTTCCTAATAAATTCTGCAATAAAATTATGATATTACAAAGATGATTCACAATAACTAAATAAAAGGTATTTACTTCAAAAGACTGAAATGGGTGTAAGCAAAAGCAATTTCCCACAATACTAGACACATGTCCTATCACATTATGTTCCTGGATTGAACAGTCTCCCATTATGAGGAAATAAAAAACATTACAAAATGAAACAGAAGTCACCACAAGGATACCAAATTCAAATATTTCAAATTCATCTTATAGTGAGGATATGTGATGAAATTATACTGGATTGATCAATTTGAAGAACTTATAGATTCATATATATGTTAAGCTTGTAAATTAAACTTGTGTCATGCTATTTAAGTCCTTAGTTTTCCATCTGAATATAAATCTACATTCCAACTTAATACGTTGCCCTACTGTATTTAATAAATAAAACATAAAACAGGAGAAAGAAAAGACAAAACTGGAAAAATAAAAATTGAATAGTGTCCAGGACTTGAATTCTAACTTTCTACATAACCTTATCCATATTTGCAGACACAGGTAAACAAACACACATGTTTTGTGTATATGTAAACAGACATAACAATTAAAACTAAAGGGCATGCACATGACTGCCATAGGTTATAATTTATCGTTTTACAGACCAGTCCTGATTAATAAATCAATTAATACACAGCTTAATTTGTTTGTTATCCACAAATGAAACATTTAGTGTAATAACAATGTCATGTTACAAGTGCTTTCAAGTGATCCCAAAAAGTATCATGCCTATGTCAAGAACAATATTTTTAGAGCATAGAAAATTACTCTGCGAATTGGTTGAGGTAAGGGTTTCCACTGCTAGTTCTCCTCGGAATATCTGCCTTCACCCATGATTAACAACATGTTAGTAAAAACAAATGGCCTTTTCATAGCGGAAATTTACTCAAAACATAAAAACAAAACAGAAAAAAAAAAATGGCAAGACTACTGCAAGTGAACAGAAAACAGTACTAGACTAGGAAAAGTAACCATTTACTTTCAGGCACAAATAATAACTTACGGTTTTTCCATCTGTCACTGTAACAGCAGCACTAGATTGTCTCCCAATATGACCTGTCTCAACCAAAATCTGTAAAAAAATTCCAAATAAATATTACATGATCATACAATGTAGCTTAATTTAGTGTATCCTTTTCTATTAAACAAGTAACTATGCCACAAATCTCAATAAAATACAACTAAACTGATAAACAACCTATTAGAAACTAATGGCGTTTTCAGCCACTATTTTAAAAAAAGGTTTGAGAAACTATTATAACATCTTGTCTCTAGCCCATTTCTCAAGATTGCCACAAATTATCACTAGGTTGTGGAGTTTA
This sequence comes from Dryas drummondii, assembly GCA_003254865.1. Lineage (NCBI taxonomy): Eukaryota > Viridiplantae > Streptophyta > Magnoliopsida > Rosales > Rosaceae > Dryas > Dryas drummondii. The sequence goes on along the minus strand of QANW01008560.1, from coordinate 802,445 downwards.
GCAAACTGAACAAATTTCCAAGTAATAAGTTTACAAATGATAAGAGCCCTTCAAAGAAAACATAAGATAGCTCAAACGAAAATAGTCTTACAACATGAAGTAACAGATTAGGTCTCCTGACGTTTGCTTGAAATGATAAGCAAGACCCACAGTTTTTATTTTCCATTTTTAGCTTGTTTCATTTTCAAGTTCTTTATTTTCTAGGCCATGTTTAATTTTCAAGTTTGTACACCAACATTTTTCCCAAAATGGGTTGTCCATCCTATTCTATTCCACATTCAATAGCTCATCCATTTCAACTATTATTAGCAGTAACAGAAGAAAACATACATAGTTAATTTTCTACAAAAGCTTCTAGCACCATATTTAGTTTAGTTTTAGCATCAATTTCACACAATTTGGTACTCACAGTATCTATAAAATAAACAAAAGATAAAAGATAAACCCAATAATAAAATGCATATATATACATTATTTCAAATTAGCAGTAAACCAAATTTCTCAAAACTGACTCACATGTCTATCACCAACAGGGATTTTGACAGAGAAGGGCTGAGGGTAACCCTGAGGAGCACCAACCGAAACTTGGGGCCTGGCCAAAGCTCTGCTGCCAAACCCCTTGCCATTCTTTCTGGGCAGAAGCAGGGCCACAGTGCAAAACTTGGACTTGCTGCTGTTGAAGCAAGGAAGGGAGCGAGAGCAGTTTGGGAAGAGAATACATTTGGGGCTGCTTGGGTGCAGGAATTGGGAGGGCATAGGGCAGCGCAGTCTGCCACTGTTAGGGTTTGCCAACATTTTTTTTTTTTCTTCAGTCACTGTGGTGGCTTCACTCTCTGGTGGCCATGGGAGAAGTTCAGAGTGGGAGAGATAAGGGTGGCGATATTGGAAAATGGAGTGGAAATAAAGATACCCAAACTGGGTAAAGGATAATATGGAAAGGGTGTAATCTGACTTCGACAGTTGGATGCGGTTTTTTGGGCAGTCCGATTTAGTCTGATCATACGGCTCAAATTTAGGACTTTGGTAGAGAGTGCAGACATTCTTGTTATCTCGGTTTGATTTTTTAGTGAGAAAAACTAATGTGTATATATATTCCTTTACTCTCACAAGATAATCTCATATGCTATTCATGTGATTATTTAGAGAAAAACTTCTCTATAACATGGATATTTTCTTGGAAAAACTAATTTATGTAATAAAATATAAAAATACACCATTATGTTATTAGATTGTTTTTGATCAAAATTTCTCACATTGAAAAAATTGGCTAACACCAAGTTATGAGGGAAGTTGGACAACAATGATGCACCTTCAATCTCCACGAATGGGGGTGGTATAGCTGCAAAAGATACTCCAATGCCTAAGTCAATTGAGTGCTCTAATAAGTGTGTAAGCTCTAAATTATAATTGCTTACCTCAATTTGGAGCATGATTTCTTTATTTATAGTTGGATCATTCTTGAAGCCCAAGCACCATGATCTTCATGATGGGTTAGTGGGCATGTTCTTGCTGAGCTCTAAGAAGTGGTGGCACTCCTTCTGGGATCACCCTCCACTTCTCAGTTATTAGTTGATCTCTAAGTTCGTGTCACATTTATCAACATTTGTTCCCATGTCTTTAGTAGTTTTGCTTGTTTGGCAAGTCCGGTCAAAGTCAAAGAGATGACATTAACTAACCCGTGTGGAAAACCACATGCTCGGGCATGACATGCATTCATGAATAATGCGTTCATGCATGTTCATACGAACATTCTTGCGTTATATCTACGCGTAACGCATGCTCATGCATTATGTGTTATATACGGATAAAATTTAGTTCTTACATTGCCCTTTATTTTTTCTTCGATCATCTACCACGTTTGGAGGATAGAAACTGTAATTATGGATATGAGGATTGCATGTTGAAATGTTATAATTGAGTAATATTTGTGGGGTGGTTGACTCTATGCATGTACGGATGCGAGTAGCACGCGTTCATGCCTTGCACACCGAACGAGCAAGAGGCAAGTTATGCATAGAACCCGTTTTAGGAACAGAGGCAGGATTTAAAATTTGGGTGAGCTGAACTTTCCAATCTCATTTATTTATAAATAAAAACTCGATAATACGAGTGAATTTTATTAATTAAAAATAAAATATACATCCAATAGGAGAACGTAATAAGTCTTACCTCTTAAAATGCAAATCCATGCATAAAAGGAAAAAAAAAAAAAACAACAACAAAACAATAAATAAAGATGTCATGAAAATACAAAACACAAACTATTTGAATTGTGACCTATGCTTTTTCAAAGTATAGCAATCATCAATAATTATCTCTAAATCAATACTATAATCGAAGAAATTCTTTCTCAATGTGAATAGTCATACAATATGCAAGGAAGTCATCCTTTATCTTGTTATGAAGTCGATGTTTAATAATTTTCATCCTTGAAAAATGTCTGTTTTGTTGTTGCCATAGAAACATGAAAAATCAACACTAGATTAATCAATCTATCAATTAAATGATAAAACTTTGACACATTTGTTTCAACTAATCGTCTGCATAATGCAGTAATAGAAGACAAATCCTAAAACTGTGGGTTTGTGGCTAAAAAATCACATCAAACCTAAAATATCTCAATTATTGTCTTAAAGCCAATATCTTAGATTTAGTGAAATCTTGAGGATAAAATTTCTCAGCAAGCATCCATATTTCATCAATATTAAATGACTTGAATCCATCACTAGGATCCAATGTTGACTTGAATCCATCACTAGGATCCAATGTTGAGTTCAGAATAAGGAATTTTATTATTCTCTTTGTGAATCTGCAATTTAACTCAACCAATTGAAAATCTATTACCGTATTAAATATATCACTTCGATAATAATGCTCAACTGTAATAAGATTTTGTTTTGTACATGTCTTATAACGAGTACTCTATCAGGCATGTCAATATCATGGTGTTGACAAAAATATATATAGGATACTTTGAAGAAAAGTAACCTAACCATGTTCTCTCAATTTTTGCAGTTGCAGTTTTGTATATCAAACTAAATCCAAAGCGTTCACTGTTGTGTTTTAATTATTACTCGCAAGTGTATATGTCTATATTATAGACGACACTTTACGAGGTCGATCATCAAGGAGTGTTGCAAAATAGATACACTAATTTAAAACTCTAAATCAATTTAAATCTAACCTAGCTAAGAGTTGGTTGGTGATTATTTGATGAAGACTAAAATAAAAAGGAAAATAAATGCAAGAAACTAAAGTGCAAAAAAAATAAATACAAGAGAGAAAGTTGTAGGAATTTTAAAAATGGTAGAAACCAAGGTCTTGGATTCCACACCACCATTTGACAACCTAGAGCATTTATCTAACAATTTCTCAAAGAAGAGCCTTAAAGAATCAACTTGATGCTCTCTCCAAATATTTTTATATTTTAAGCACAAAAATTACATCTTTAGGTATATCATTGCCTAGCTTAAGGATGTACAACTTCTAAGTATTTCATGTGAAACCAAATCTAAGGTAACTACAAGGAATCAAAAGTGGTTGCTTATAAAAACTACAAAACCAAGCATTTGGTAGGAGTACTTTCCAACTACCCAATATACATGACATAATGGGTGAAAGAAACCATTTTCCACTTTAATGACAAATAATGTTTATTAAATCTATTTAAGCACATAGAGGAAAAATATTAAATAAATAACTAATGGGTCATACCATGGTGGTGTTTCCTCAACCTTGACGAGGAGGTTAGAAACCCACCATGATGAGTTTCATCCCTATAAAATAAAATGTAAGAAATAAAATAAGAAAATACTAAGTTAAAGAGAGCAAGATAATGAAATAACTAAAGGATATATATTAAATAGAAGACAGTTCCAAGACATGGTGTAGATAAGGAGAAAGCTTCTCTCGAATGTATGAAGAAAAATGGATACCTGAAGGCATCTTTTCAAAAGCATTTCTTACCTTGATAACTCTTATGTGTTCAGTGGGTTGTCGCCCATAATCTAGTTTTAGCCCGAAAATTCTCATCTTATTCTTATGATATGAAAGCAAATTTTAACAAAGATAGTTCTCTTTTGCACCATCTAGTGTAATAATTAAAAATTATAAACTTATTTCACGCTTGTATTATATTCACCAAGAGTTGAAAATCTACAAGACTAGAGTGAAATGCCTTCAAGGCGAACTCAGTCCCGCTCATCGAGCGATCAACAATGCCCATGTTGAAGGGTATCGTGATGGGTTAAAGTAGGGCATACAGACTAAGGCTTGGTCTATGTTCCCCAAAATTAATTGGAGCATCTTAGATTAGGTCTTTTCGATTTGTTTACTCGAATATAAATGTTTTTGTTGGTTTTTGTGGCATGTAATAAAGGATGGCTTGTTTTGAGACATTCAGTTAGGCATTTCTTGGGTTGCAAATATTTCTTACTTTGTAATTTTTGGAATTTTGGGTTGTAACTTATTTTCTTAGTTTGTAATTTGTAAACTTTGTAAGGAGTTAAGCACCTTTGCACTTAGCAGTTAGCACCATAATTGGATAACATTACTATTATTAGAATTAAATCAATACAATTTCAATTTTGAGGGTTGGATATGTGCCAACCTAGTTGGGATGTACATTCTATAGTGATGCATTTCCCCCTTTGTTTATAATTAAATTATGTGTTGTTACAGTTGTGAGTTGTGACATTTCAAAATTTAAGCAAAGTTAACCAATGAATTAGTCATCTAATTCTAGGCAAAGTTAAAACTGACATAAATTAGGCTAGTTGAGATAGGGGTTGGCAATCCAAATTTTTCGGGTTCGGACTGGACTCGAGCTTGAATTATAAGAGTCCAATAGGGCTTTTGGGTCGGACCGGACAGGGCTTTAATACACAAGCCCAAGCAAAAAAAAAAATGGGATTTTGGCTATGTTGTGATTTGAACATGAGACCTCACATAACAAGCTTCAACTCTCAACCAAATGAGTTGACTAATTTATTTGTTAAGTTTGTGAATCATAACATATTTAATAGCTCTTTCGTTTGTTTACTTCAATAAATTATTAATATACTTATTAAGTTATTATATAATACTATTATGTTAGTAATAGTGGAATACCATAAATAATAAACTTTTAAAATTATATACAATATTACAACTATAATAAAACATAAATGTACATATGTTTTCTTATATATTTTATTACATATTTTTATAAACAAGTGATGCCATTGTGTTTTCAACGATCTGAATCGTTCAAATTTTAGTTCTTCACTCAAAGTTAATTCGTGCAAAAAATGAGCTCAATCGGAGATGTAAAAGTAACATAACGGTGGTCGAATTAATGAGCGATCGTGGTTTTTCTAATGATAATCGAATGGGTGGATGAATTTCGGTTTGGCCGATTTTTTGTAAGGATGATCTTTAACTATGAATATAGAAAATGAACGAGTCAGATTGTTGAAATCACATTGTGGTTTTCATAATTATGGAAACATCAATGTTTCAAAGGAAAAGTTATTAGAGTTATACTCTCAAGTGTATTTATATATAGAAACTCACATATTGATCATGTTTTCAACGATCCGAATCATTCAAACTTTAGTTCCCCAGTCAAAGAGAATCTTTGCAAAAAATTAACTCAATCGGAGATGTAAGAGTGACTTAACGGTGATCGAATTAATGAATGATTGTGGTTTTTCTAATGATAATCGAACATTCAAACGAGTAGATGAATTCCTATTTAGCTGATTTTTTGTAAGGATGATGTTTGACTATCAACATAAAAAATGAACGGTTCAGATCGTTGAATTAATGAACGATCGTGGTTTAATAACTTTAATTATAGTTATATTATAAAAGTTTAATATAATAACTTTAATAACTATAGTTGTAAATTTGTAATGTTGTATATAAGTTTTAAAATTTATTATTTATGGTATTACACAGTTTATACTATTATTATTTACTAACATTATATGATTATAGTATTATATAATAACTTAATAAGCATATTAATAATTTATTAAAGTATACAAACGAAAAACTTATTAAATATGTTATGATTCACCAATTAAACAAATAAACTAATCAGCTTAGTTGGTTGAGAGTTGAAGTTTGTTCTATGAGGTCTCATGTTCGATTCACAACATAGCCAAAATCTTATATTTTTTTAATTGAAGATATATTGTGTGTAAATAGGCTTTGGGCCGGGTCTAAACGGGCGGGCTTCGGCTGGGCCTAAGCGGGCCGGGGTTCGGGCAGCCAGTGGTCTTCAAGGAGATGGCCCAAGCCCAGCCCAATGACTATTCGGGTCGGGTCGGGCCGGTCTAATGAGTTGGGCGGGCCTCGGGCCTTGGGCTTTTTGGTGACCCTTAAGTTGAGAAGCCAAAAATTCATATATCCTAGTCTTTCGGATTCGAAACCTATTGCCGACCCTTAATGTTGCCCTATTTTCTCTCTCCACAACATTCTTTTGGGTGGAGGTGGAAAATGGTTCTTGTTCAGCTCCTGGTTCCTCATTGTAAGTCGATATAGGCATGTTCAAGTTTTTTTGTTTAGCAGTACATTTTGAATGGTGATGCTTTGATTGAGTGTTCTAAGCTATAGAATGTTCAAGTTCTTTCATTGAGTTTTCATTTGGTCGAACCTTTGGTCTGAGCGCTTATTCTATAACTTGTAAAGTTTTTGGTTCTAGTCATGGCCGCTAAAGTTGTTTGGGAAACTTAGTCCCATTTTTGGTGATTCAACGAACCATGCGGGCCTGTTTAGACCCTTTATTCTGGCCTTAGTAAGCCATTCAGGAAATTCGATACTTTTGTTGTCTCTAACTTGGCAGTTTTTGTTTAGTTTTTGCACAATAACTAAAATTCATTCACAATGAATATTTTTCACATAACAGAACAACAAATGGTCTAACACAACTAAATGAAATTCAAACATAATATTTTTGTAAGTTGATAGTGTTCCAACTTTCAATGATGTGGGACTGGCCTATCCGTTTATACCTCTTTGAGTTCATAGGATATTTTATCGTATGCTTTAGCCACTTAATACGAATCTTCTCAATTCTTTCTGAACTTTCCTATTGCCTCATTTTTTTTTCCATCAATGATTTTATGAAGAACCCAATCTCCAACTCGAAACACGTAGCCTAATTCTGATAATTGGCTAAGTGAATAGCGGCTAACTTCCATCGTTATTCAATCAGGTCCAAGTTGTAAGCTAACTGCAAATTGTTTTCTTCACTTTTTGTTGTCAGCGTTTAGGTAGTTAAGAGGCCAATCTCCATTGGTATCACTACTTCAGATTCGTATGCTGGGGTTTCCCAAGTTAGCTGCCTTCTCGTGGTTTGATATGGCTAAAGCACATTATGTGGCTCATTCACCAATGTAAAGTATCCTTGAGTTAGAGTTTTATGGGCCAAGCTTCTATTGCACGCATGGTTCCCACATGTTTCTTCATTGATCTCCCTTAAGGTTCATTCTTCTTGGTCTAGGGTTAAACACCGTAAATATGGTATCGTAAAAGATTTCCTAAATAGCACATCATCAATGATGACATACCTGGCGGCTTTCAGGAGAAGTTTCATGTCTTCATTCAAATCGTTTGGCAACGTTCCTTCTTTCAAGTAGTTGTGTCATTCAATTATCTTATTTAACTTCACTCTTTTCTTCAATGCTTGGCATATCCAATTAAGTACTCTATGGTGGTGACCCTCGTCATGTAATCTCCAAACGTAGATGCTGCACATGCAAGCAGGTCCGCTTTTACGTTCTGATTTCGAGGGATCTACATTCTTGAAAGAATTCATAAGTTATTTCGCTAATTGCTGGTATGAACCTATCTTTTCATCCTTCATTGCTTATTCCCCTAGCATTTGACTCACAATCAGTTACAAGTCATTGTGAATTTTGAGCTGCTCCACTCTAAGTTGTTTTGCCAACCTTAGCCTCGTTATTAAGGATTCATATTCTCCTACGTTGTTCTAGGCTAGAAACCCATTTGGATAACAAATTCAAGCTTCAACTTGTCTGGCGTTCGTAAGAATATTCTTGTTTCTACCCCTTGTTGGTTAGCAGATCCATCCACAAAGAGTTCCCACGTACAGTTAGGTTCAATTTTGTTTTGATTCGGCAGCACGCTTTGCAACTAGGTAACATTCCACTAGAAAATCTGCCATCACTTTTCCCTTCCCCATCGTCATGGGCTGATACTTGATGTCAAAGGCGCTTATCTCAATTGCTCACTTTATTATTCTTCATGAAAAATCGGGTTTTGATAGGATGGTCCTTAAGAGGTGGTTCATTTGTACTACAATCTCATAGGCTTCAAAGTAGTGTCTTAGCTGTGAGAAACGCGAGTATGATTTTCCTGTCGCACTATATCTTTTCTCTGTATCTAGTAGGCGCTCTTACTAACGTAAAAGATTGATTGATATTGTGAGTCTTCTTCTTTAAAAAGGGCTCTGTTAATCGTTGATTATGATACGGTTAAGTACAAGAACAAAGAAAAGATAACCCCTGAGATTTTAAAATTACACATAAACCAGCAGAGGTTTCAAAATTGTTTTACATAACCAGATGAGAAAGTATGCAAAAAGGGCATACTAAGGGGGTGAAATGACCTAATAAAATTATTTGAGGTGTAAGGTCTAACCTCAATAGAAATATTTTATTATTTGTTTATTTATTATTTTCTCTTGTAAAGGATTATATGTAACAATTTTGAAACATCATATGATGCATAAATAATTTTAAAATTTCAGGAGTTATGTGAAAAATGTAAATATAAATAACTCATAATTTTAACTTTTTAAATTCCCACATAAGTTAACAAAATGAGATATTTTTTTTGGCCATGAACAAAATGAGATTTGAAGATTAAAATTTGAAAAATCTCATAGAGATGCTATCTATTGATGCCCTCTCATAGAGTCGCAATATTAACGACCCACACGGGCCACACCGTACAGTAGTGTACATGAAATTCCCATCTAAAACCCCCGAAAAACCTGTTTCTTAACCAATGGCTATATTATCAGCTCCTCTGCTTCTTCCTCATCCCCATCCCTTCTCATTTCGCCCCCAACGGCGCCGTTTCTCATCCTTCAAGGCTCCCAATACCATTTCATCCACTCATGGAGCTCTTCTCAGAGGACAATTCACTAAGCGGTACCGTTTCGTGTTTGCCAAAGCCTCCTCTGCTTACGCCACCAGAGAAGAGCTCGACACTGTCAATATTGCTGAGGACGTAACCCAGGTTCTGTTCTAACCTCACTATTCCATGCCACTGGTTTTTTCTTTCGCTATAACATATTTTTTAGCACACATTTGTTGAATTTTCATCTGAATAATCTTTCTCAATGCAAAGATTTCAAATGGGTATTTTGCAATTTTTGCACTACGTTGGTTGGTTGCTCAGGAAAAGGAGACGGAAAATTTGTTTGTTGAATCTTTTGTTATGTGTGTGGGTTTGACAATGTCAGAAATTAATGTCAAGTAGGTGGTTGTTGATTTCTTGCTGCATAAAGGACTAGAAATCATGAGGATACGAATTTTTACACTATAATATAGGAAGTTAGACAATGGAAATTTGGGACTAAGTTCAGGAGTTAAAGGGGTATTTTTTATTTTTTCTCAAATTTTCTCATTTAATTCGGAATTTTGTAGGTGGTGTTATTATACATTGTCAATGTAACTGTTGAATGTTTATACTTTTCCGATTTCATAAGAATATACTATTTTGCTTTGATAAGTGTTTTTTGTGTACATATTTTTTTCATTCTCAATATTTTTGTTGACTTGAATTGTTCTGATATCAATATAGTTGATTGGAAGCACGCCCATGGTATACCTCAACAAGGTTACCGGAGGTTGTGTGGCGAATATTGCTGCAAAACTTGAATCTATGGAGCCGTGCCGAAGTGTCAAGGATAGGTAACCTGCTGACTGGTTAATTGGCATCTTACACCATTTCTAAATCTTACTAGATTCTTTCACCATTATGTACCAGATTTAAGTCTTTTTTTTTTTGGCATCCTGCTGGTACAAGATCCAGCAGGTAATTGAAATCATCTTATTGATGAAACTTTCAGACATAATTGGCCCATGTGGTAGTAATCAGTTATTAATGGAACTAAGTCTCTTAGCTGTCCACTGTCCAGTAATAATTTTCCCGCCATACTATAATTTGCACATCATTAACCTTTCTGCTTGCTGGCAAATGCACTGCAGATGAACTCATGTAATCTATGCTTTATAACATTTCAGAATTGGCTGTAGCATGATATCTAATGCTGAGAAAAGTGGATTAATATCTCCTGGGAAGGTGAGCTGTCTTATTGTCGTTATGTATAAATCAATATACCACTCTCATTTGAGATGCTTTTGCAAATCACAATTCAGTTATATATAAGAATTGCATGTTCTTCTATAACTGTGCAGAGCGTATTGGTTGAACCAACTAGTGGAAATACAGGACTTGGTATTGCTTTTGTTGCATCAACTAAAGGGTATAAACTTATAGTCACCATGCCTGCGTCCATAAATCTTGAAAGGAGGGTTCTTTTACGTGCATTTGGGGCGGAAGTTGTTTTGACAGATCCAGAGAAGGGTTTGAAAGGGGCTTTAGATAAAGCTAGAAAAATTGTTCTCAGCACACCAAATTCATATATGCTTCAACAGTTTGATAATATTGCAAATGCAAAGGTTATTTCTGCTTTTTTCTCCGCCAGACTTCACTAAATGCTATTGGTTTTCCTATACATTATATTATTAATAATATAGATGTTTGATTAAGATTCACATGCATGAATTACAGATCCATTTTGATACTACTGGACCAGAAATATGGGAGGATACCATGGGCAGTGTTGACATATTTGTTGCTGCTATTGGAACTGGTGGTACTGTTACAGGCACTGGGCGTTACCTGAAGGCGATGAATAAAGAGATAAAGGTCAGGATGGTTCTTCAAAGATAAGAGTTTTCTTGTAGATATACATAATGCATATTATGTCTCATAATTGTAAATGAGCTACTAAATTATGAAACATACTTTTTCAAGTTTCTGAAATGAATGTGTTAAATGCACATGATAAATGTGTGACTTACAGAGTAATTTTGGTTATGTGTCTCATAATATTATTTAGTAATTTTGGTTATCTAGGTAGTAGGTGTGGAACCTGCTGAGAGGAGTGTGATCTCTGGAGAAAATCCAGGTGAAAAGCACTGTTGCTCTTTATATTTAATTACATCAATTTTCTGTTGCAGTTACTTCTTCAAGAATATGGTGTGCCTTTACCACTTACTTCATGCAAGTTCTTCGTGCAGGTTATGTGCCAAGCATTTTGGATGTTAATTTGCTTGATGAGGTCATCAAGGTAAATTAATTGTTGCTTCTTAGTTATTGTTATTGTTACTGTTACAGTTATTGTTATTGTTAATGATAACTGGGGATTAAGGATGGCTAGTTTGATGGTTTGGTAGTTTTAAAGTTATTGGATGGTGGGTTGGTGATTGTGTAGCACAGGTTATTTGGTTTTATTATCTTTATTAGGGTTTGACTCTTGGGGATTTTGTCATTGTGGTAAATATAATATATATCCTTCGTCTCATTTTTTTTTTGTGTGATAAGAAACACAATTTTGATTAAATAAATGATGAAAATTACAACGCAGAGGACAAGGTGTCCCCTTAACATTCACTTGAGTCTACATCTAACGAAAGAAAACAACAATCAAAGAAAAAACAAAATCACTCCAATAAAAAATAATAGCATGAAAAGACCAATCCCTAAACTCGGAGGAAACCAAAACTCACAAGGATGTTCAGAAACAAACTGTATCCCAGCAATGATCCACCTCCTTCCCCCTTACACCTTAAAAAAATCTGCTATTCCTCTCCATCCAAACCAAAAAATTGCTAACATAGCACATCTCCCTAGTACCAAAACCCTTCTTCTTCTCCAAAAAAGTTTTAGCTTTTCACTTAATAACTTGTTACAAGAATCTGGAATTGCCCAACTCAGTTCTGAAATAATTCCACAAGGAATATACAACAGGACAATGGTGAAATAATTGGTTCAAACATTCTGCATCTCTTTTGCTCATTACACACCATTGAGGAGATAAACACCAAAATGGTCTCCTCCTTTGAACCATGTCACATGTATTCACTTTTCATTGGGTTAGATTCAGAGAGGTGGTCGTTTCTATGGGTTTACCCTGTGTCACTCAAATCATACTTGATTTATTGGTCGGAATGTGACCGGTGGATGTATTGGTATTATGCCGATGATACTATTGTTACTGGAGATGATGCACCTGGTATTTTATAGGTGAAGACATATCTTAGACTACCCTTTGAAGTGAAGGATTTAGGGTCTCTTAGATATTTCTTAGGGATTGTCTTTTATTATTCTTTATTAAGGTTTCACTCTTAGATGAAGCTGTTGAAATGGGAAGGAGTTAAATGAACTATCTGATGTAACTTCTTTGAAAAAATTGTAGGTTAGCAATGATGAAGCTGTCAAAATGGCAAGGAGATTAGCATTGGAGGAAGGTTTGCTGGTAATTTGTGATTATTCTTTGACATGGAGTATTTTATAAGCAACAGATTCCATCTTCTGCTATAATTTATCAGCTGTTTAACTCAGAAATCTTGGCATTTTAAGTTCATCTAACCTCTTGCTTGCTATCACAATGCCACTGCATGATTCTAAAAGCCACCCCACCCCACCCCACTTTCTATAATTCTACTGGAAGTGAGCTAATTTTGATAATTCAATATGCAATACTTGTCCCTAGGTTGGTATTTCATCAGGAGCGGCTGCGGTAGCTGCTATAAGTTTAGCAAGAAGGCCTGAGAATGCTGGAAAACTTATTGCGGTGAGTTTTTTGGTTTTTTTAATTGTCACCTTACTCCCCCCCCGTCCTTTGCTAATCGGGGCTAAAACTCCGGAAATTAGAAATGCCAAAATAGGAATAACACTTGATACTATCAGCAATGCCCAGAAAAAATCATATTCGTAAAGCAGAAACATAGACGTACTCCTATTAATGTGCATAATATACCGGATTAGTCGATTCGAATTAGAATTAATTGTCAAATCATCTATAACTGTTTAGTCAAAACCCCAATCATGATTATTCATACAATTTTACTAGCTGTACAGTGCACTATTAATGTTATTAATTTACTAAATTAGCTAGTTCTCCATGTTATTATAAGTAACATGGAGAATGAGATAACTGATACATAATGAATTAGTTGAATAAATAAAAAATCATCTTGAAGGGCATATGATGTGTTTTAATCATGATAAGAAGCAGAGAAGTTGATAGCCATTTTTTGTGTTATTGAAAAACTGGCCCTCCTATACTATTGCAGCAATGTTTGAAATGGAATTGACAGAGAATATCTTTGACTTCTCTAGGATCCACTTCCTTGCATCCTCTCTGTTGCTGCAAAGATTCAACCCTTACAGTGACTAACGAACAAACCAATTTCCCTGACTTCCTCGTCTCTTAAATACCATATTGACTGTCAATTTCCCTATTTTGAAATCTTCATATCATGTACCACACTAGATCGCCACACTTGCAGGAGCACATGCATGTTCATAATGAATTAAACCAATGCATTTTGTATATAACTATAATTGTACCATTCCTTGGAGTATGGCATCTATTTATTTATTTAGTTTTTTTTTTTGGTGCCTCATCATGTTATACTTGGCACTTCTACTAGGATATACTATCTAACCTTTATACTACAGTACTTTTATTAAAAAATTTCATGTTGTAGGTTATTTTTCCAAGCTTTGGGGAGAGGTATATTCCCACTGTACTTTTCCAATCAATATATGAAGATGTGAAGAAGATGAGAGGAAGATAAACTATTTCAGACAATTGTCCCAAAGATTGACACCTTACATTTTATCAAGCAAACAGTAACCACCATGTTTCTTAAAAGGTAATTGATTTTAACAATTGTACTAATATTTTTTTTAATTTTTTTTATCATATCTCAATAAATAGTCTGTGTTCCCAGATCATTTTATATATTTATAATTTCAATGCTGTTGTGATTCACTGATGGCAACATAACCCAGGTTTTTTGTTTTGGCCTCTAACCTAATCCAGGTTAGGTTTTAAAAGGAATGCAGAGAGTAGCTGAACAAATATAAAGTTGGTAAAATTTATTTATTTATTTTTTTTGACAAGTAGCATGGCCTCTTCTTGTCCATTTGCTTTTTCCACAGGCATTATTTTTGTGTTTTGATTCAGATGTAGGATACATATTTTGTTCTGTAACCTGCATTGTTCCTTGTATGTAGATCTCAGAGCTGAAGAATAAAAAATGGTCCATCATTAAGATCTGTGTATACAAATGGTTCGTGATCATCTAGTGGAGTTAGACTATATCAATAATACATTGGGTGACATATCATCTAATCTCGTTCATGTTAGAAATTTATAATAGTTTTTGTACTCGCACTCACAGGGATTAGAACTGTTACCGATCGATGGTTCGTAATCCAGATAAAAGCCGAATCCATGATTTGCACACATAGGTTGTGGATACCGACCTAGTAAGGTCGGTTTAAATGAAGATTTTGAATAGACATGACTCTATCCTATCACCCTATTATCTCTTAATTTAAGGAGATTAAGAGAAGCATTGAATGACTACCCCCTCAGAAAAATTCATGCTCCCTTCTTCCACTTACCAGAGGGTTTTTTCTCTCCATAGACACTCTCCAATTGCTATTGCCTTTACTCTTGGACTTGGGTACTTGAATACTGAATACATAAGGATTAACTCAATTCGCCACTGGAGGACCTAAGAGCGCAGCATATGGAAGAACAACTCTAAACTTAGAGTGCACGTGGATCGTGTGTGGCACCAGTGGTTTGGTAGCAAGCAGATCCATATAAATTCAAGTTTTTCCGTTAGCCATTCCTTAAACCCGAATATGTGTTATGTGGGGAATGCTTGCATTTTTGTGACATTGGTTCAGAAGTTGCTTGATTCACCATTAGGATTGTTATGCATAGTTTTGCCATGCTCATGCTTGTTGTTTTTCAAAACTCAATACAGAACAACTTTGAAAATTGCTTTTATTTATTTATTTTAATATGGTCTATTAGTTTGAGATATATATTTTTTTTAAAATATTGTTATGGTCCCCTATATGTGAGGAGCCTCCCCTTAAAATTTCATGCAAAACGGTGAGTGTTTTGGGAGGAAAATGAATACCCTAGTATTTGGAGATTGTGTGTGGTTTTTTTCCTTGAAATCTCAAGAGGAATAAGGTTAAAAAAAAAAAAAATTATCACTCGCTCACCATAGAATGAAGAATTTCACACTCAACTCAATACGCAACAACTAATTTCAATGATCGGAACTGTTCATATTTTAGGGCATCATTCAAAGATTACCCTTATAAAAAATCAGCCAAATCGAAAACTGTTTAGCTAGTATTATTGTCAATATTATTTATCTTTTTATCTAACGAACTGTATTTATTATTTTATTTGCACATTTTGGATGACTAAATAATTACGGATTTGGCTGATTTTTTATATAGACGACCCTTAAGAAAGGATCTAAGAAATAGATGGTCCTGATCATTGAATTCTTCGCTCTGTAGTTGCTGGGTGGTTAGGTGTGCGTGAAATTCCTCACTCTATGGTGAACAAGTGATTGTTTATATATATTTATATATATAGTGATAAAGATTCAGGCTAACAAAGTAAGATAACATATGGCCAGTCTTATGCAAAGGCCATATAGACACCATATGGCCAGTCTTAAACATAAAAGACCATACAGACACCATAAAATATTAGGTAAGTTTGTTTCATTGGGATGACCTTGGAATGGAACAGGTAGGGTTGCCCTTTGGTTTGGTTTTTACCGAACTGACCGACTACCGACCGAATGAAAGAGGGAGGAATGGGTGAGGAAGCTGACCCGTTTCTAGCTTCTATCGGGTTTGGAGGTGAAATGGGTTTTAAAGTTGAAATCCATACTAACCGTCATATTTCATTAATTAAGATTCAACGGCTGTCTATGAAATCTCGTATCCATTCAGTATTAAAACCTTCCTCAAGAGAGAAGATCCCATGTTTACTAACTAGCCACTCTGCACTGGCTCCCACGAGTGTGAAGCGACTATTTTTATTGCGCAAACACGGATAGTTTGGCAAACGTAATCAGTTTAATAGATAACGGAAAGTAAATTTGAGAAAATTAATTAATGAGAGAGAGGCTATCACACCCCGAACCCTGGGTATATGACAGAGGCACCTTCCCTGAGTATCCCGAAAGATTAATACCAAACCACCGACATTAATCCCCCAAGACGCTCGAGAAATGTTGAGCCTTTTGTGATTGAAATGGATCAGAATACTCATTACACAACATGATCTTTAAGGAAATAACAAGATCAAAATAAATAAGTAATCAAAACAAAGATTAACAAACCCGCTAGAATGGAATAGTTAAATTAACACCCTAAAAGGGAATTACCAAAATAAGTAAAACTCACACAAGTTTACAAAATAAGTAAATCAAAATAAAATTGTTCCAAAATGGGTTCCCAATGGGAAAACAAGAACTACAACAATATCAAAAGACATGACAACAGAGACTTTGAGACACCCGACAAGAGAATCCAAGCTGTACACCCCTTCAGTCAAGATCTTCTCCAAGAGGCAAATATGCATAAGCAATAAAGTAGAAACAAAACAAAGAAAGGAAGTATGAGGTAAATATCTCATACGATCATAGCTTCCTTTATGATACCCTACTAGGTTTGAGAACCCCTAAAAACATTTCCCAATGAAAGATTGATTTCCAAAATCCCAAAACATTTCTACAAAATCAATTTAACACTTCAGCTGCAGCAGTATATGATAAACATGCATAAAAACTCATAAATAATAATAACTCAAATGGTTGATACACATTAGGTACAACTATGGCCAGCTATAATCAAAGAAAATAGCATCCATAGAGAGAGTGTCATGATAAACAGAAATAAAAACTCGCAATTGAGAAACCGTATCACTGCCACTTGATCAATGATGGGTCTCCGTTTGTCACAAGCACACGTAGCCACCTTTTAGTCTGGTTAGACTTCCCATAATATACAAATCAATTCTTCTAGAAGGTTTAGGGATTTGAACCTAAGGTCACGTACTACGCTACAAAAACTCTCAAACCAAACACAATAACCATAATAGCATGTTATCACAGTTTAAAAACTACACACACACACAAAGTCCATAGTCAGAAATATAGGATAAATCCCCCTACTTGGAATTCAATGCCCTTCAAGTATTCTCTACTACAAGCCTTCCACGTTCGCGTACGGTTCTATCTTGGTGAATCCGTCGTAACTAGACAAATACGGCAACCTTAACCTATTAAAAACTTGGCAACTGGGTAATTAAGTAATCCGATAAAAACAAAAATGATAAAAGAAAACAAAGTCTAAGTTAGGGACGACTAACCAATAAGGGAAGACGATATGACCTTTCCTTTAGTCACACGTTACTCGTTTCTAGTCATAAGTCAAACCAATTTGTTGTAAAATTTTATTTACTCGCAAATATATGACTCTAGTAGTATATTAACGAGGTCAAACTTCAAGGAGTGATGAAAAACGATATACTAAGCTTAAACTTAAGTTAATTTAAAACTAACTTAGTTTGAGAATTTTGTTGGTTTGTGAGGCAACTTTAAATAAAATGCAACTAAATTTAAAAGCAAATGAAATAAATGAAAAGAGAATAAGGTAAATAAAGGTGCAAGAATTGAAATATTAAATCTAGAAAGAAAAATAACAACTTTTTGGTTTTATAAGCTAAACAATGGTATAAAAACCAAGGTTAGGGTTTCACACCACTTATGAACATATTAAATAAAATTTTTAGTAATTTTCCCAAAAAGGAGGGCACCCAAGAGTCACTTGATGCCATCTTACAAAGATAAATATGAATTAAGCATAAGAATTGAAGATTTATATGGTAGATCTTGATTTTGCTTAGAAAGTACAAATTTTAAGCAACTCAAGTGAACCAAAACTAAGAAACAACTAGAGTTCAAAAAGTTTGTGTTTAAAACAACTAACCATAAAACTAAAATGTGGGAAGAGGATCTAACAACCCATAATATATGACATTATGGGTGGAAGATGATCTCTATCTCATTTTAAAATCAAAATCTAGAGCTTATAAAATCTTAAACAAGGAGAAAATTAACATAAAGACTTTATTTAATAATGTTCATGGTGGTGCTTCCCCTTACTTTGGTAAGGGGGATTTAGTGACCATCCATGAGTTTATATCTCAAATAAAAATAAAGAAAGAAGTAAATGAACATGAAATTTAAAAAACAATAAAATAAATAACACTACTAACAATAAAGTAAAGAACTACATCAAATAAAAGGCATAAAATAAATAAAAGATTAGAAAAAGAGAGAAGAGAAACATAATATTAAAGTTAACCATAACATAAAAAACTACATAAAATAAAAAACATAAAGTAAATAGAGGATTAGAGAAGAGAGAAGAGTGACATAATATTAAAATTTCATTAATTAAAATGCAAGAAAATTACATCTTATTCTCTCTCAAACATATAGCCAAATGGCTTGAGAGAGAAATCCTAGGAGAATACTAAAAAATGCAGCAAATTAAATTCTAGGGTAAAAGATAGATGTGGTAAAGGGGCTGAATGTTTCCTTATATAAGCAAAACTTAGAGTAGAAAATATCTGAGAGTGAGTGGACACGTGTTAGGTGAGAGAGACGCTAGCACCAAATGAGGAGGCGGGCTGGAAAAAGCTGGAACCAGCCTTTAGGCAGCTGTCACAATTGCCACGTGGCGCGCGTTGAGTGGCTGAGAAGGTGATTAATGTGGTGTGGCTGGCTTGCGGCTGGAGAGTGACTTGCGGCTGTTGGGAAAGCGTGAGAGAGAGAAGAAAAGGGAGCGGCTGGCTCGGCTTGGCTGCTGGCTGAAATGGGGAGGGGTGCGAAAGGAATGAGATTAATCAAATGAAGGAGTGAGTTGCGGCTGGAGGTGAAAGGGAAAAAATGGAGAATGCCACGTGTCGTCGTCGTATTGGCTGGAGCCAATATTAACCAAAGGAATTTGATTTGGGCGGAAGCTTTGCTGGTGGCGAGTGACTCTTCGCCTCCCATTGGGCTGGGCCGGCTGCTTCCTCTTTTGGGCTTCAGTCTCTCCACTTGGGCTGGGCTTGTTTTTCTTCCTTTATTTGTTTTGGGCTTTTGTTTTCATTTTCTTTAATTAAGTCTACAAAATTAAAATAAACTAATTAACAAAAATAAAATCTAATAGACAGTTAAATAAAACTTATTAAATTCTAGGAATTAAGACAAAAACTAATAAAACCTACTAATTAATTAAATAATAAAAATAAGAATTTAAAACACTAAAAATGTTCAAAGACATAGACAAAAATATATAGTTTTAAGGATAATATATATATATATAAAATGAATTCAACACAATTGACTAGTCGCTTTAGCTCAAAGCAAATCCTCAAATTAAATTAGATTACTCCAATTTAATCTCTACAATTGAAACTTGTTAATCCTAGCATGCTAATTACTAATAAATAAACAAATAAGTCTCCAAAAATAAGTCTATCCACTATTACCCAAATTTCATTGTTGCCCTTTGTCGTCCTTGAAAAATCAGTAACAAAATCCATAGTAATGTTCTCCCATTTCCACTCCAGAATGGGTAATGGTTGAAGTAATCCAACGGGCTTCAGATGATCAGCCTTGACTTGCAAACAAGTCAAGCATTGGCTCACAAACTCAGCTACTTCTCTTTTTAATCCCTTCCACCAATACATTTTCTTTAAGTCTTGGTACATCTTGTCACTTGCAGGATGTATCGCGAACTTAGATTGGTGTGCTTCTAATAGAATCTTCTTTCAAAGTTGTCCATCATTTGGTACAGCTAACCTTAGCTTATACCTCAATCCATGGTCCACATGAAGTGTTCATCCATCAAACGCTTCTTCAGACATGATTCCTTTCGTGATGCTTAGAAGTTCAGAGTCATCGTCTTATCTCTGAATGACTTCTTCATTCAAAGATGATCCTAACTTCAATCCTGTAAGCATGCTATTTGATAGCATCTCGATGTCATTATCCTCTAGAGTTTGAAACAAGTCTCTTTCAACCAAAAATAACTTAGCTACAGTTCCATTAGTTTTTCTACTCAAAGCATCAACTATTTTGTTTGTTTTTTCCAGGATGATACTGTAATTAAAAAATCATAATCTTTTAACTCATTTGTCTCAAATTCAAGTTACGTTGTGTAAATATGTACTTGAGACTCTTATGATCTGAAAATATGGTGAATTTGCTTCCATAGAGATAACATTTCCATATCCTTAAAGCATGTACGACTACGACTGGCTCCAAGTCGTGAGTCGGATAATTTTCTTCATGAATCTTAAGTTGTCTTGATGCATAGGCAACCACCTTTCCACTTTGCATCAGAACACATCTAAGGCCTTATTTACATGCGTCAGTGTAAACGTCATATAGATCCTTGTCATTTGGTAATACCAATATTGGTGATGAAGTCACACTTCTCAGTCCAAACGAACTTAACTCGTTTCCTTGTCAACGTTGTCATTGGATTTGCAAGCTTCGAGAAATCCAAAACAAATCTTCGATAATAACCTACCAATTCAAGAAAATTTTGTATCTCGATGACATTCTTAGGTTGTTTCCAATTCATTATAGCTTCAACTTTACCAGGGTCAACGATGTTTATTCTCCCTTTAGAAATAATGTGTCCAAGAAACTGTACTTCAGTTAACCAGAAGTCACACTTTGACTTCTTGACATACAACTGTTTCTCCAAAAGTAATTTAGAACAATTCTGAAGTGATTCTCATGCTCTTCATGAGTTTTCGAGTAAATCAATATATCGTCGATAAAAACTATCACGAACTTATTGAGATAAGGTCAAAATACTCTATTCATTAAGTCCATAAACACGGTTGGTGCGTTAGTCAATCCAAAAGGCATAGCTGTAAACTCGTAATGTCCATAGCAAGTATGAAATGCGGTCTTAGGTACATCCTCCTCTCTTACTCGCAACGGATGATATCCAGACCTTAAGTCTATCTTTGAAAAATACTTTGCTCCAGCAAGTTGATCAAATAACTCATCAATCCTTAGTAAAGGGTACTTGTTCTTAATCGTCGCTTGATTTAACCTTTGATAGTCGATGCATAAATGCAACGATCCATCGTGCTTCTTAACAAACAAGACAGGTGCTCCCTACAACAATGTGTTCTCTCGAATGAATCCTTTCACCCGTAGCTCCTCTAACTGTGTCTTGAGTTCCACCATCTCGGTTGGTGCCATCCAATATGGCGGTATAATAATGGGTTGTGTTCCAGGAACTAGTTTAATTCCAAATTCAATTTCTCATAATGGCGGTAAACTAGGTAACTCTTCAGGAAATACTTCAAGGTAATCGCCCACAACAGGTACAATCTCGTTATGTTCTTTTTTATTTGTTGACGAAATTATCGAGTAACATCGTGAAGTTCTTCGACTTCCAAGGCTTACTTTCTATAGTGGGTTTGGGGAAACTACTTCCTCGTCCAATTTAAACACTACTTCTTCTCCACTAGGTGTTGTTATACGAACTTGTCTCTTTTCGCAATTGATTTGTGCTTGATTTCTTAAACTAGGGATGAGAATGGGTCGATTTTACCGGCCATTATCGGTCAGCCGATAATTCTACCAACAACCGACCCACCAACTAGGGCCGATAATACCAACTGACCCATCAAAGTTGGTTCAGGTGTTGGCTTTGAAATTAATCAAATATTGGTCTAATAATTTCAACCGACCCACCTATATCGGTTATATCGGCCATATCGACCTTATCTGCAACCGACTCGCAACCGACTTATAATAGGTGGGTCGGTTGTTGGTTGTCAAAATTGCATTATCGGCCTTGTTGGATCGGGTCAGTTGTTTGACCGATATGCAACCGACCCGACCTATTCCCACCCCTACCTTAAACCAATCCATTCCTAGGATTAGGTTGTATTCAACCATCTTTAGTGGATACAAATCCGCATAAAGTGTAAATCCTTACACCACTAACTGACAATCTTTGTAAACTCTGTTGATCTCCTCGTTGTCTCCCAAAGGTACGCTCAAATCCAAAGGAACTACCAATGGTTCGAATCATAATCCTTATTTTCTAGCGAGACAAATAAATACAAACGAATGTGTTGCACTAGTATTAAACAAAATATTGGCAAGTGTATTAGATAGAAGTAACTTACCATCTAATGCTGTCTCATCGTTTGCTGCATGAAGTGCATATGCTCTTGTTCCGTGTTAAGGTCCAGGTCTAGGTCCTCTTCCTTGTTCTTGTGCTCTATTCTACGTAGGTTGTTGATATCCCTGCTGCTGAAAAGGTGCACGTATTTGTGCATTGGCCTTTCGAGTTCGAGCTTGCTGAGGAGTGCCTTGCGCTCCAGCCCTTTGTGGACATTGGTTCTTGAAGTGTCCCACAGCTCACATTGGTAACAAATATTTGGTTTTGGTGCTCCACCACTTACTCCACAAGACTATCTCTTGCTCTTGCCTTTGCCCTTTCCTAGATCAGCTGTCTTCCTTTTTCTTTCATTCATCTCAATCATCTTACTTAGTGAATGCAAATAGTTCTGCTCCTATGCATAAGCTGCATTTGCCAGCTCAGTGAAGTTAGCATGATTATGGCTAACAATTATGTTCTCGTACCGAAAAAACATCAAGAGTCTTGTGGAGGAT
This sequence comes from Dryas drummondii, assembly GCA_003254865.1. Classification (NCBI taxonomy): domain Eukaryota; kingdom Viridiplantae; phylum Streptophyta; class Magnoliopsida; order Rosales; family Rosaceae; genus Dryas; species Dryas drummondii. Next base: position 779,595 of record QANW01008560.1, on the reverse strand, counting down.
AATTTAACACTTATCTCACTAAATCAGTGAGAAAGTGCTCCGCGATGGGCCGCGGTCTCAAAATGAAAGTTTTTCGCCTTTCTGCTTTAAGATAGCGCAGAAGGTTTTTTAGGGCCGCTATGTTCGCACCCCCCGACTCATAATCGAAGTGGTCTCGTGCGATCTCATGCGCGGCTATTTCTTAACTTTGTCAAACGCCTTTTGGCAATCCTCGTTCCTTGTGTCTATCTTTTTGCTGAGGTCCGCAGCCCCGCCCTATAGAATGAATAAGGAGAGGCCTATTGATGACCGAGCCACTCTTATACTACTCCTTACCTCACCTCACTTAAAGGGCGAAGTCGCTGAAGCGAGTCTAAAGGCCAAAGAGTGATCTTTGAACGCTACTACGCATCCTTACTAATAGTATAGTGTAAGGTAGGTTTGGGTATAGCAGGACTTGAACCTGCGACCATTAGGTTAAAAGCCCAATGCTCTACCAACTGAGCTATACACCCAAAAAAGATATAGTAGTAAATAAAAAGAACCAAGATCCATAATACGAAAACTACAATTCAAATGAGGAAGAGAAATGAAACGGCTATAGCTCCTATATGAAATGAACTTGAACTACTGAAAAGATCATAACAGATTTTATCCTTCAATCCGATGAAAAATCGAGCTATTTTCATCTTGTTATCCTGCATAACTGATTAGGCGAACCTTTCCAGATCAATGAACTTAACAACATACTCAGCTATAGTCATGTTTCATTGCTCCAACTCCATAAATTCCTTAGCTCTGCTCAAACGAACTGGCTTGGGAAAATAACAGTTATCAAAGTGGATTTAGAAAGTTGTCCACTACATAAGCTCCACGTTCTCGTATTGATCGAGCGATCGAATTCCACCACGCATTAACTTCTCCTTCAAGGAATTGAGTAGCGAGCCAAACTCAGTACTCTGGCGGTGCATTAACAGCATTCAACTTCTTCAAAATATGCTAACTCCAGACTTCAGCATTCCCAATCTTGACACTTCCTTGAAATTTCATCGGTTTCGTCCTGAAGAGGTCATTTAAGAACTCTCTCCTTCTCTTTTCTTCCCTCTCAACTGGAGGTACTTGCGGTTGGGCATTAAGAAATACCTGCATAAATTGTGTCATCTGCTGAGGGTTAAACTGTGAATATGGACGAGGCGGCACGTTGTCAGTGTAGAGTGAAAGAAAACTTAGGTCCCAACAAAGTGTTCAAGTAGAAAAAAAACTCGAACGAGATAATCAATGAAGACTCGACAAGTAAAAACTCTTAGTTTTTCAAAATCCTCATTAAAAAGATTTATGAATCCAAAACACTTCGTAAATACTTGTGGAAAAACATTTCAAAACGTGTTTGAAAATTTATAAACTTTATTTTCTAAAAGAGTTTTAGAAAAATTTTATGGCTCTGATACCACTTTAACTATCACACTCTAAACATTGGGTATGCAACAGAGGCACTTTCCCTGAGTATCCTGAAAGATTAATATTAAACCACCGACGTTAATCCCTCAAGACGCTCTGGAAAGGTTGTTCCTTTTATGATTGAAATGGATCGAGTTAGATTAGAGTACTCATTACACAACATGATCTTTAAGGAAATAACAAGATCAAAATAAAGATTAACCAACTCGCTATGGTGGAATAGTTAAATCAACACCCCAAAAAGGAATTACCAAAATAAGTAAAACTCACATAAGTTTACAAAATAAGTAAATCAAAATAACATTGTTCCGAAATTGGTTCCCAATGGGAAAGCAAGAACTACTGTAATATCAAAAGACATGACAAAAGAGAACTTGAAACACCTGACGAGAGAATCCAAGCAGTGTACCCCTTCAGTCAAGATCTCCTTCGAGAGGTAAATCTGCATAAGCAATAGAGTAGAAACAAAACAAATAGAGGAAGTAGGGGGTAAACATCTTATACGATCATAACTTTCTTCAGTGGACCCTGCTAGGTTTGAAAACTTTAAAAACATTTCTTTGTGAAAGATTCATTTCCAAAATCCCAAAACATTTCCACAAAATCGATTTAACACCTCAGCTGCAACTGTATATGGTAAATATGCATATATAAAAACACATAAATAAGAATAACACAAATGGTCAATACACATTAGGTACGACTATGGCCATGTATAATCAAAGAAAATAGCATTCATAGAGAGAGTGCCCTAGTAAACAGAAATAGGAACTGACAATTGAGAAACCGTATCACTGCCACCAGATCAATCATGGGTCCCCGTTTCGCACAAGCACACGTAGCCACGTGTTAGCCTGGCTAGACTCCCCATAATATACAGATAAATTCTTCTAGAAGGTTTAGGGATTTGAACCCAAGGTCACGTACTATGCTACCCAAACTCTTAGACAAAAAACAATAATCATAATAGCATGTTATCATAGTTTAAAAATTACACATACACATACAAAGTTCATAGTCAGGAATGTAGGATAAATCCCTCTAACTGGAATCCAATGCCCTTCAAGTATTTTCTACCACAAGCCTTCCATGTTCGCGTACGGTCCTATCTTGACAAATCCGTCGTAACTAGACAAATACGGCAACCTTAACTCTTTAAAACTTGGCAACTAGATAGCTCGGTAATCCGAGAGAAACAAATGAAAAAAGAAAAAAAGTCTAAGTTAGAGACGATTAACAATAAGAAAAGATGATATGACCTTTCATTTAGTCACACGTCGCTCGTTTCTAATCCTAAGTGGACTAAACTCTTCTCTTTAGAGTTTACTTAAGGGTTCAGAAAGTTTCAACTTTTATTTTAATGTCAAACCAATTGACTAGTCGTTTTAGCTCAAAGAAAATCCTCAAATTAAATTAGATTAATCCAATTTAATCTCTACAATTGAAACTTGTTAATCCTAGCATGCTAATTACTCATAAATAAACAAATAAGTTTCAAAAAATAAGGTTAGACATGATTAATTAATAAATAAATGATACTTAATTAATCTAAGCATGCATCCTAAAATTAAAGCCTAAAATTAAATAAATGAAGCAGAAATAATAAATTACTTACCCGATTGTAGACCTCTAAAGCTAGACTCCACTCCTAAGGACTCTTCCTTACACTCTCAAAACTTTAAATTATGGGAAGTTTATTCACTTTTAGTATGTCTTTTCTTAGATAGACTACCAAATAACCAAGAAGTGAGTAACTCTAATTTCACTTGGTAGTGCAAGTGAAAACGAGGGACAAAAGTATGTATTTATAGGCACTAGAAGGTTGGAAGAAGTTATAAATCTTCAATATGGGACAAAATGCACTAGAAATGCTCAAAAGAAGGCTGAACCATCAAAAAATCTACTTATCCTCACAAAAGGATCTGTAGGCCGAACCATCAGCCACACATGGGTCAGGCGCGACCAGGTTTGACTGACCGGTCTTTAGGCCTATTCAACGGTCGAGATCACACCTCTTTAATGAGGCTCAACGCGCGAGATTAAATTGCGGGATCTCCTTCCGTGTGGTGCGGCACACGGTGCCTTCCGTGTGCCTGTATTCATCAACGCCCAATCAGACGTGCTGGCCAATTTGCGTGTGACACGTTGCAGATGCGTCAGCCCAGTCAGCTCTTTTTATTTTTCTTTTATTTTTCCTATTTTCTATTTTCTCCAAACTTCGTTAAATCACCAAAAATAGCTTGGGACTCCAAAAAATCCTACGAACTCGTAATGATTAATCCTAATTTCCTGTAACCTCAAAAAAAATAAATTGATCTCCAGAAAAATTACGAAAATTGAACTCCAATGAATTTAATTCTCAAAAATTAATTTCAACTTGATAATCATCAAAATCACACTCAAGGGTACTAGGGCTCAACTCTAAACCTTTAATGGTACAAGTTAGTTACTAAAAAACAAAGGAAATTTCATTTCCTTTAAGAAATATTAAGTTTCTAAGTACAAAAAAAAAATTCGAAAACACGTGTCAAAACACGATAGGATTGCAAAAATTCAGGGTGTTACAGAGGTGGCAAACCAATTCTCATGGACGAGAAAGTAGATTTGAAAAAAAAAAAATAACCGACCATTGAATTTAAGCCAAAACGATCTTAGCCCTTCAGACTCAAAGATAATTCAAAAAATGTTTTGTTTTGTTATATAGATTGGCAGAAATTTGAACAATGCCAATTTGATTATTTAAATTCCCTTATATAAATGGTTATCAAAAATACCAATCACTAATTTTCAAATGGAAAAAATTATTTTACTAATAATAAAGCCTACCTCAATATTTTGCAACAAATTGTTTTTTATACTTTTAACTATAAACTTTAAAATTTTAAAATGTTGACGTGATGTAAAAAAACAAAACAAAAAGGTTCCAACATAGTTGTTTTTGTTTTTTTGTTGTTAGATATCCAACTTAATTCTAACTATATTATTATTTGGAAAAATAATTAAACTAATGCTAGTAAGAAGTCTCGTATAAGATGCTATTTTTAGTTTTACATGTTAAGGGAATTTTTGGATCCCAGTTCTGATTCCTTGTGGGTCTTAGTCACTGTTCCCATTGTCTTAGTAAACATATGAATAAGAATGAATCTCACTCTTCTCATTTTTTATTAGTAAACATGAATAAGAATGAATCTCACTCCTCCCATTCTTGATTGAAACTTTTTTAGCTAAAGGACTCTAATTATACCCCATATCTCTATTCAGGACATGAATTTCACTTTATGTCAACTGAGCACTGAAACTTTCATTTTGTGTCAAATAAGGACCATGTTTTTTTTTGTTTTTATCTCAACTTTGGCCCGACATTGGACCCATCACCAAATTCAACAAACATATATTGGGTTTAAAGGTAAGCATGTCATCTTTACAACCATATAAAGATAACTCAAATTAAACATCTACAACTCCAGATAATCGGCCCCAAAGTAGGGTACCCGAAACTGTTCAATCGGACCTGAGAAAATATTTGGAAAATTGGTCAGTTTCATGTACCTTAGTTTGTTGCCAATTATCTAGAGTTGTAGAGGTCCGATTTGAGTGATTTTTATATGGTTGTAAAGAGGAGATGCATATCTTTAAACCCAGTATAATTTTTCTGAGTTTGGTAGAGGTTTAATGGGTTCAACGTCGGACCAAAGTTGAGATAAAAACTGAAAAAAAAAAAAAAAAACATGATCTTTAATTGACACAAAATAAAAGTTTCAGTTTTCAGTTGATACAAAGTGAAATTTATGTCCTGAATAGAAATATAGGGTATAGTTGGAGTCCTTTAGCTAGAATTTTCCCTTCTTGATTAGCCAAAGTGCCGAGCCCTCAGTGGTTTTCCATTGGTTTTTTTTTTTCGGTTTGCTATATAGATATAATTGTCAAACAGTCACAATTGTGACTGTATGAAATTCATAAAAATTGAAAGTTTATAAGGGTTAAATGTTTTTTATTTAGACTTAGGGGATGAAGTGTCTTACAAGCTAGAGACTAAACATTCAAGCTTAAGCCTCGCAAACACTGAAAAAACAACAAATCAATAAAAAAGTTTTGACTGTTGTACAGTTGCAATTGAGTTTCTTAAACAAAAAAAAAACTTTTCGAGCACTCGGTGAAAAGCGCCAAGCTTGGTAAAACCACTCTTCTAAAATTGGTATCTAAACTAAAATTTAGTATTTAAACTGAAATGACATAAAATTTTTGATAATTAAAGTTTTAGCCCTAGTTGAATCTTTTTCTCTAAACAATCCTTATGGTTGGACTACATTTTGTGTCATCTATACTCTAAGATTCGTATAGTTCTTGGGAGTAATAAAATATAAACAACAGTATTTCAAGTTCTTTACAATTTATTGCTTTCCCAATATTAAAATAAAAAACTAATTGCTTTCCCATGTGCTGTTACCAAATTTAACTTCATAATAAATTTTCATGGGTTTTTTTTATTTTTATTTAAACTCCATAGCACAGGTGTAAGGTTGTGATATGCTAGGAGAAATTATTGTAAAAGTAAAGTGCCTTAAATAAGCTAAGATTGTAAGACAACATTTAGGTAAAGTGTGCGATAAAGACTTAGGTAAAGTGTGCGTAAATACAGCATTAGAAATAAATGTCCGTTTGGATGTAATAAAAAACTGTCATATTTTCTTTTATTAGGAATCCACAATTAATGCTGCACCTCATGTTTGGTTGTCCACTACAAATCACAGCGTGCCGCTTTATGATGGAGAGGCAACATTCATTATGCTCCTTCATTAAAAAAAAAAAAAAGATTTATGAATGAATTGTACATTTTTTTAATTATTTTTTTACTTGACAATTAATGGGTTTACGTATTAAATTTATTTATTGAATTTAATTTGTTACATGATAGTATTTTACTTATTTCAATTCGGATCCACTTTAAATATTTTATTTTCTAACAAATAAGATACAACACATTAGTGTTTTAACTTTTTGGATTTTTATTTCTCAAGAGATTGGTACCCATTTATCGATTAGTTTTTAGATTTCAACTCTCAAATATTGGTTATCACCCATAATTCGAGAGTTAAAACTTAAAATCTAATTCAAAATATTAGAGTTAAACCTAAACTCTTAACTTTAAGGGTGACTCTATACTCTAAATTAAATATTAAACCATGTCGAGAATGAGATCAAAAATAGGGGAAAAAAGATGCTGATCAAAGCAATCATGTTTTTGGCAGTGTAAATTCTATGGTGTCAATCGATCGATACTGAGTCCGAAAGTTATTTTTGGACGTCGGACCCGAGAATAATTAATATCAATAATATTAGAAAGCACCAACTAATATTTGAACTTTTTAAATCTCAACCAATGTGGAATTAATTTGTTGATAATTAGGCCACTTTGGAGCACATTTATTTATATGAAAATACTATATACCTAAATTTATTTTCTCAACTTATGTGGGCACATTGTATATACGCACACCAAATCTTTGCACTAAAAAAACAACCATATGGTAGAACCCAATGTGAGGATGTCATGTGAGTTTGAAATAAAATTGAAAATAATAAGAAACTGCGCAATGTTATGTGCTAGGTGGTGCATATCCACCCAAATCATAATATGTGTATAATTATCAATGCTGATACATTATACATTAAACTATGAATCCTAAACTTAGTACAATATATCAATAATAGTAAATTACAAAAAAGTCAATAAAAAGTTTCAATATTAAAAATAGCTCAGTACAAAATTTTTTATTCCATATTAGTCAATAATATATTTTGAGAAATTACATTTTACTGACTATGACCTGGCTCATTTTAGTCACTAAGTCCAATCCACTTGATGTTATGTATTTTGGTGTATTGAAATACCAATTTGCCCATCTTTTTCATTACTTATTGGCGTAAAACGTACTATGACATATATTGTCCTTAATTTAGTTTAAGATATAGAAATGGAGTGCATGATATATAAATGAGGTTTAAGGTTTAGGGTTTAGAAATAGGGTTTAAGGTTTAGAATTAGAGTTCCGGATACCCAAAACTCAGGAACTAAACCTTAAGTCGTTTTGCTGCATAACAGTCAAATACAAACCTAATACAAATCAAAATATGAATAATAATGTATGTTTATTAATTTATTGTAATTTATATTTTTTCATTTTAATCAATAGTAATTAAAATGAAATCATGAAAAAGTGCATTGATTAAAATGTAATTGTGAAAAGTTTATTGACTTATTTGTAATTAACCCTATTAATAATCATACACTAATACTTATTATAATTTTAATGCATTTATACCACCACATCGACATGCCACAAGTATTACTGTAACGATTAATTTTTCTTAAGTTTGGTAATAATTAAGATCGACTATTTGGGAAAAATAAAAAAAGATCGAGTAGACTATTATTAATGTTTTTATTTATTGTTGATTATTTAATTTTGATTAATTATTGTGAATTAAACTGAAGGGGACCACAAGATGAAGATGGCGTTTTGTGATTGGGTGCTAGTATCTGTAAAGGCAGGCAGAGGCATGAGAGTCAAAGCCTTTTATAATATGTCCCTGTGAAAGATCTTAGCTTTTTTCCCAATTAATTTGCATGGTAGATAGGCTTGGTAGCTAGACATGAGAATTGAGATGAGATCACAGCTTCTCACACCGAAAGGTGAATATGGTCACATGTTTAAAGCTCTCAAAAGAGGAAGAGGGGTTTGCAGACAACCATTTAACCTCATTACCTCATTTGGATGCAAGACTTTCGTGACGCAATCCCATTTACTTATATATGCATGGCTATCATTGTTCCTCTTATTCCTTTTGTTAATTACCATATATATATTTCTCTAGTTTTCTCTAGTTTTAGTTGCTTCAAGTCGATGTCAAAAATATATATACACACACACAGTCACATAATTAAATCAAAATGAATAACCAACTTTTAATCTCTCTCTCTCTCTCTCTCTCTCTCTCTCTCTCTCTCTCTCTAGTTGCTTCAAGTCATTAAAAAAAATAATACTTACACACACTCGATCCATAATTAGATCAAAATGAATGACCAAACTTTTACTTCTCTGATCTCTGTGTTAATTACTGAAGTATAGTACAACTGTACAAGTGGTTACCATGGAGAAATTACTTGTAACCTTGAATAAAAACACTATTTATGCCTAGCTACCTACATGTCAATATATTAATTTCCTCCCATATAAGTAATTACCTTTTATCCACATATGTACTTAGGCACGAAGACGTCCCAACACCAAGGGGCCAACAATAAATGAATTATCTTCATTTTTTTTTTCCATTTTAATATGATTTAAAAAAAAAAAAACTCTTGTTATTCGAATTCACAAATTTGAAACTGAATTTAAACCCTACTGTTAATTAAAAGATGAATTTCATCGATCTCATAGCTAGTGAAAGAAAGTATTTGTATGACATACGTATGAATTCTTACATACTATTTTTTTTTTTTTTTATGATGCTGGATTGATGAATCCAACCCAGGCCACATCCAATTAATTCAGTTGATATGGTATGTATCAATTCATTGGAATGATATATTAGTATTATTTTGACTCAAATATACTTTCGCACGTACACCAACAAAAGAGAAATAATGATGATGAGCTTGAAATCATTCATTCAGGACAAGGTTACAATCAGCAAAGAGAGATTCCAACTTCTTGAAAACCCCTAGACAAGATTAATTAAACCCTAAAGAGATCAAACACCCAATTTTTAGTTTTTTTTTTTTTGTCTTTTTGGTTTGTTTTTTTTTTTTTTTGGTTTTGTTCAAGCACATGCAGTTATGGGTTTTCTTTTGAGGCACAACAACAGCAAGCTCAAACCAAAGACATTGGAGACAATTCCATCATCTCCTCTACTTGTCCAGCAGTTTCATCCAACAGCCACTTCTCAAGAAATGATAATGGAGGAGTGCTGCTGCTTTCAAATGATCTAATTTGCTTATTCTTCTCTGCAGCAGGCTGCAGAAGATGATGAATTATTTCCTGATCATGATCATGATTTGCAACTCTAGTACTTAGACACACCTTGTCACAAGTAGAATCACAATTAGTACTGGACATGTCCCAAGAACCAACATTATTGTTCAAGTTCTCAAATGACAAGATCGATTCGAATTCTTCGTGATGATGATGATGATGAGATAATAATTGATGATCACACCCTTCTGCCTGCTCATCGCCTTTCGCTCCACAGCAGCTTGGAAGGCAAGCCTTGGCTGCAGAATTTCCAGCACTGCAGCCATTTTCAAAGCTGCTATTCTCCAACTGGTGAGGTTTATCTTCATGATCATGATGAGAAGATGGATTGGGATTGTTAGTGTAATTAGGCTTTGATGGGGAGGATCTCATCCAACCTTCCAGGAGTCGCGAAATGTTCTCAGTGCTTGATGCATATGTACTACTGGAGGATTGGTTTGTCCTGAGATTTGTTGTACTTGAGGCATGGCTTGTGATGTCATTGAAGGTAGTACTGCTCCTGGATACAAATTGAGCAGTAGTACTTGTGGTTGAGTCTGATACCATGTGATGAGGATCTAGAGCTGATTGAATTTTCTTGAGCTTCTTCTTCAAGTGGGTGTTCCAATAGTTCTTTATATCATTATCTGTTCTCTGTGGGAGGTAGGAAGCTATGGCTGCCCATCTGTTCATCAAACCAATAATTTTGATTCATGGAAATCAATACATATATATAAGAATTAAATCCAAATTTATACCTGATTAAGATTTCGATTTTTTAGTTAATAATTTAGTTAGATATATATATATATAATAAGAAAAAAAATATAATCAACAAGTTTGAAGATTAATTACTTGTTACCCAATAAAGCTTGCAAGTGAATTATCATCCCTTCTTCATGAGGTGTGAAGTTCCCTCTCTTGATTCCTGGTCTGAGGTAGTTAGTCCATCTAAGCCTGCAACTTTTGCTGCACCTCAACAACCCTTTTTGCAGCAAATCAAACAATTAAGAATTGGAAAAAAAAAAAAAAAAAAGTTCATCAAAACATCATCAGTTCATGATGACAAAGAACATGATAATATTGCAATATTATTAGTCCCCATAAATGGATTTGATATATTCACATTGCACTTCAAAATTCACGCATATATATAAACAAGTTGGATCTAATTTACCAGTGTTTGTGGGCACTGATCTCCAATTGCCAGGACCATGTTCTTGGATGTAAGAAACAAGGATGATGTCCTCCTCAGGAGTCCATGGACCTTTCTTGATGCCAACCTTCTCACAGCAAGGAGGCCTTCCCATGTCTTGTCTTACTACTTTTTCAGTAGTAGACTAGCTTGGCTGGCTACCTTTTAGTAGTAATTGGGGCCTTTCAAATAGTGTCATGACCATATGTGAGTGCTTATATATACATACATACATACATGGTCTCTCTTGAGAGTTGATACTACTGAGAGGAAAGAGAGGGAGTCTTTCACACCTATTCAATCATCATCTACCTTGTTGACTCATCTGTCCTTTTTATTAACTTAACTTAAATATATATAGTCAATCTCTACAAAACAAATTCAGAAGAAAGGAAGTGGAATATAATATCAATAATATTACAATTAAGTACCAATTATTATTCTAACTTTTAAGGCTTATTCATACCATTGCTCCCTGTAAGATACACTTTTTTTCACTTTGCTCCCTGAAACTTAAATCCTCTCAGTTTGCCACCTGAGCTTCAAACAGTTGTTGCAAAAAACACTATACCGTCAACTCTGTCAATTTTTCCGTTAAAAAAGCTGACGTGGCACCTATATGGCATGGGTGAAATCCTTTTTTAGTTACGTAACATCCATGCAGACACTAAAAATTATAAAAAAAAATATGATTATATGAGTAGGGGACGTTGCAAATTTCGAGCTTAGTGTCAATTTTTTATAATTTTTAGTGTCTGCATGAATGTTACATAACTAGAAAAGGGTTCCACTCATGCCATTTAGGTGCCACGTAAGCTTTTTTATCGGAAAAATTGACAGAGTTGACGGCATAGGATTTTTTGCAAAAACTGTTTGAAGTTCAGGTGGCAAACTGAGAGAATTTAAGTTTCAGGGGGCAAAGTGAGAAAAAGTGTATCTTACAGGGGGCAATGGTATGAATAAGCCAATTTTTAATTTTATTTGTAAATAAATAAAGTTTAGAGTAGAGTCAAAAATAAATAATGACATACTATCATATCAATTGGGATTTTACAAAATTGGATAACAGTTAGTGCACCTAATATCATCTTGTATGTTTCTCTACATCGATCCATGTCATCACATGCATGTCACTCTATGTGCCACGTCAGTTGAGATCTCAAGAATTGGAAAGATAATTGGTGCCTCTAATATTATCTTGTAATATATATATATATATTTCTTTTTCATCCGTGTTAATTATTGCGTGCCACTATGTGTATCACGTTAATTGAAATCTAAGAACTTTAGATAATAGTTAATACCTCTTTTTTATCATCGTGTATCTTTCTCATCCATCTTTGACATCACGTGCCACTGGGCCGCATCACCAGAAATAGGAAGCTGAAACTCGTACCCTTTATATCTATTCTTGTGAACCTGCTACAAGTGGTTAAGTAAGTCACTAGGTGGCTGATCTTTCTGTTTACATGAAAAACACACTACATTATTGATTATTAAATATGTAAGGTATGAATTCCTTAAAGCCCCTGTTTGGTTTGCAGAATTGGGGTTAGGAATGAGGAAGTAATAAGTGCAACTATGGGAAATCATTTTTTACTCTATGGAATTGAAAGTGATCCCTCAAAAAAGGAAAATGGAACCCTCCAAGCATCTTGGGTTAATTACACATTTTTAAGACTAATTGCCCCTATCAACATTTAATAATACCAATTATTTCCCATAAAAAAAAAATATATAAATTACACATTTTAAAGGCTATGTATTATTGGAAAACTAAACAATTTTTATTCCTATTTTTGTATAAACCAAATCTTGGAATAGAAATAAAAATGTATTTCCTAGTTACTTAATTTCCCGCATTAATTATCAAACATAGGAATGAGAATTTTACATTTCCTCCCTCCAAAAAATACATAGAAATAAATTTCTCACAAATGCAATTCCGTGAATGTAACGAGACTTAAAATTATTACTTCACAATTCTCACCTAAAATGTTGTTAAGGGTTACGTTATACGCCCACTACGAAGTTTTTAAAATCAGAATTTTATTCCTTGCACGGTTGCACCTCCATTATCCCATACGTACATAACCTCAATTAAACATCACTAGCTACTTTATCAGACCAAAAACAAAATCTAGCTACTTTAACATTTTTAGTTTTCTCTCGACACCCACAATAACTTTTTTAGTTTCCTCTTTACACCCACAATCTTCTCTCTACCCTCACAATCTTAACTCTCTATGTACACCCACCAATTTACTTCACCCCATCCTTACATAATTTTTTTTTTTTTTTCACATTTTAATATTTTATGATACGTTACGTGCTAGTTTGTTGCAAAAGTACATGTTTTTGTTGCTTGTCTTGTATATTGTAGGCCGGTTTCGTAGTTTGGGAATTGTGTTGTATGTGTAAGTATCCACACAGAGAAGGAAGGCAAGCGAAGTAGATGAGCTTGAGGATTCTAGAGTGTGTGCTAGCACAAGAATCCTCATACTGACAGTCTTAGGTGATTTGCAATTCTAGTACTTAGACTTGCATTTTATAAAACATGAGAAATTCTCTTCTCCTATTCATCCTTCAGTGTAATATTATGATAAAAACCATTCATTTTCTAGTATAGTATATTATTTATCAAGACTTGCTAAATATTAATCAAATTCAAAATTATTCAGTCATCTAATTATCATCAAATAAACATATAGTAAATCTAACTGTCCAAACCATCTATTATTTAATGTCTTGATAAGCAATGGGAATACTTTAGATTTGGGCTAGTCTGAGCTGGTTTAGGAGTATATTTGGGCTGCTAGGCCCAGTGATGTGTTTGTTTGTACTGGGCCTCTGACCCCATCACCAAAAAATAGTTGCCTCTAATTTTTGGTTGTCGTCTTTTTTAACCAGTCGAACATTTTTGCAGATTTAACGATCTCCAAAATAAAAAAGAACCATTGAGGGGGTTGTTTGACATTATCACTGTGAGGTCCAATTTAATAGTATTTTTTTTGTCATTTCTTTAGTCAGCAATTCAACCTAGAACTTGATCGAATATGACACCTGAAACAAGTCGATACTTGTTTGGAATTTGTTCACTACGCCTGTTTAGAACAGATAAAAACATCTGTTTTTAGCTGTATCTACTTTCACCTGTTTAGAACATGACATATAAGATCACACGGCAGAATGTTCAAGAAAAGAGACAAGGCAGCTAGCATTTCTCCTTTAACAATTAAAACAATTACATATTTCAGCATATTTACCATAAAGAATGGCAGTCATCCGTTTCCTTTTCCTTTCCCCTCTTTTGAGCTAGAATGGTAATTCCACTAACCCTTCTGGCCAAAGAAAAAAGAAAATAAGATACATCCCCAAAACGAACCCCTCATCAACATACAACAGATTGGCTCTAGTTAACAAAGTGTACCGACCATGAAATGGTACAAACAACAGGTGATGCAAAGGTAACACAAAATTAGTGCCTGATGCTTACCATATGTTTTCTCCCCAAAAAATTACTTATTCATCATTGCCACTTGCAAACCGGTTCAGTCACTTGCCCATCAGGGAAACTTTAAAGTCTTGACCATAGCACATACAAGTAGTAAAAGGGGATGGCACCAGTGATATGAGAAGCCTACTACGGCAATGTTTGATGCAAGAAACCTCCCTTTCTAAGATTTTCTTCCTTGACAATGAGGTATACAACATCACATGTTAGTTTTTGTTTTCCACCAGAAAATGCACAGAATGAAACATCTAATGTTCGAAAGTGTCTATTTCAGCTTCATAACTGTCTAGGGGGAGGTCAGATTTGCAAAATAGAAGTACTTAAAACATATTTCACATAGAAAACAATGAAACCAGCTAAGCAAGAGTTTCAGTAGTCAACAGTGATCGTATGAAGTAACACAATGACCGGACTGTTTTCAAATAATATTATCTGGTCTAATGAAATTATGACTGGATTTTTGGACATCAAATGAAAGTTTAAGCAACCGTCTTTAACTTGCATAAAATTTTGAAGCAAGTGTTACATGCAGACATCAAAATGACCACCCAGTGTAAGGCAAATCAAGTCCCTTACATGATCAGCATTGATGAGAACAAGAGGGTTCATAACAATCAAAACAATTTTCTTCATAACAAATCCCAAATCAACCACTCTGCAATCAATCATTTTATATACAGTTATATTATTTTGGTATTTCATGCCAAAATACCAAAATAATATACTCTATTTTGGTATAAAGACACGGCAGCCAATCTACCATGGGGATAAAGACACGCTACTCTATACTCTATTTTGTAGATAATTTGTTTTCTATTTTTATTTTTTGGTAGATGGAGCATAAGCATAGTTTTGTAATTATGCATAGCTCTACCTCAATACATGGGGAAAAAAAAAAAACCAGAAGAATTTTATGTTTATAAAGAACCAAAGTGAACTTTAAAGGTGAAGACATAAAAGAAAGGAAAGCGATTGGAAACAAGCAAAAGGCCAAGTCTTAATCCTTACATCTTTTCACCTTCTTGCTCTTGATGTTACATTCAACATCCCTGTAATCCATTGGCTTATGGTCTCTCAAAGGGTGATATCTCATTGACTTCAACTCTTCTTCCGCCAAATCAAGCCTTCGTTTCTCATCTTTCTGACATGAGAAACTTGCATCAACATAAAAAATGGTAGTGTAGCTTGATTGTACGAACTCATATTTCTCTAAGGTTTTAAACATTTACTTTGGAAGTATGGTGTGTGGGTGCGTGAAGAAATACTTAAGTTATTAAGGTCTCACAAAAAGTAGAATTATATTTGGAGTCTTTAGTGTAATTTTTTGTTTTCCATGTGATATAGAGAATATGAAATTAGGAAGGCTATTTTGCAATTTCTTAAAAGAAAGTAGAGAAAAACCCTAGAGAATGTTATGTTTGGAGGAGACTATTGAAGCTAAACACATGTTTGAGAGATAGAAAGCTGGAGACACCATGAATGAGGAATTGAGGTTCATGTAATTTCTACTGGAGTTCAACTGTTCAAGTGTGGTTGATTATTTAAAGATAATTATCCTTTTGCTAAACTCTTGTTTCTCTTAAAGATTATAAATCTAGCATTCAAGAACTGGGGTTTCCCATTTTGAGAAAAGATTTTTGGCTGGTTAGTGGCTCATAATAGGATCAATACGTGTGATCTTCTTCAAAGAAGGAGACCCAATTGCTGTTTTTCTCTTAGTTGGTGCATCATGTGCAAGTTGAAGGGGGAGACTGTGGATCACTTGTTTGTATACTGCCCGTCAACCATTCACTGTGGCACGTTCTATTTAAAGAAGCTGGAGTGAGTTGGGGGATTTCAGCTGGCTGCTTTCTTTTCTTAGCAAAAATCATGTTGCTTTTGGTAGAGGAAAGAAAGCCAAAGTCAGCAGGTTGGCTGTTCTTTGGGTAATTTGGATGGAAAGGAATAGAAGAATTTTTTATAATTATTTAAGGGTGGGAGTGGTGGATCTTGGGGAAAGGGTGAGGTATTTGGCTTCTCTTTGGGCCTTGGTCTCTTCAGAGTTCAAGGACCTTTCCCTTCCGACTATTTTGCTAGATTGGAAAGCAATTCTTAGATAATTTCTAAGTTGCTGGTGTTTAGCTCAGCTTTTTTGTAGTTATTCTTTTCCTTTCTTTCAGTGCACCTCTTGTCTTCTTCATCTGTAGGGTAGGCATATTCCTTTTTTTTTTTTTTGGTCATGAAGGGTAGATATATTCTATGTAACTCAATTTAGGAAAGACTTACAGCTGTTTGAACATTAACCTTGTAGGTTCAACCCAAAAAATTCCAAATTCTCTTTGGCATACGAAATAATCGGACCCATGCAACTACATTTTAATTGGCTCAAATTCAACCTTAAATCCAGCCTTCCACTTCTAAATGAGCAAGTACTTCCCAGAAACATCCATGGGCCTTCACTCATAGCCAATTGCACGTCCTCAAGGTAGAACCCAGCAATGTAGTAGTCATTGTCAAAGACCATTCCTTGTTCAATCTAGGCATTAAAAACCCCATGGGTATGATCATCCCAGCAGCTAACCATTGTGCAAAGGCCTACAAAGTTTCATCCTTGCTACCTCAAAGAACTTGATGCAAGGCCCTCCCTGTTCCTCAAATATCTCACACTCAATATCTTCATCATCCAGTGTACCATCCCCTTCCGTACCTCCTTCCCCATTTCCTTAGCATCCATATCCCCTACCCTTCATGAAGCCTAGGTCCACTTTCCTCAAAACTAATCCCCTGCCAAGATGGCAAGAAAGTCTCACACTCTCACCCCTTGTTTTTGGCTTTTAGCAAACTTTCCTCCGAGCCAAAATCCATATAGGTAGTAATGTTTACCTTCTTGTAAGATTAAAACTCTCGATCTCCCCTTCCTGGAGACCTGGCCTTCATAATCAGAGGCTAAATTTGGACCGAATGGAGCTCAATAGCCACCAGAAACCAGCTGCAGAAGTGTCGTGCGCCTTTAGTTGTTCTCAGACTATTATAGCCAAACAGGGGTTTTTTTTTAGAGAGAGAGAGAGAGAGATGCCATATTTTTATCTACACTATTATAAATAAAACCCTAAAATATCAAATATACCCTTATTACTTAAAAGAGAATTGATAATAGATTTATAGATTTAAAAGGAAGGAATAATATGGAAATTGTAAATAGCCCCACTTTGCATTATTTCCTACTTTTACTCCTTCCCTTCCTACACTAACTCTCAGCACACGCATTGCATGTGATAATCCTTTTGGTTTCATTTATGGTTTAGATTGGATATACAATCTTTGGTTATCTTTAATCCTTTGATCAAATAACACGCACAATCCCCAATATTTTTTGGGTCTGTGTGGGGAATTCGTACTAAACTGTTATTTATTTTTGCAGATGAAAAGTTTAGAAGTGTATGAAACATCAAACAAAATAGTTTCATCAGAGCATTTGGCTTCTTTGTGATTCTAGTTTGTGTTATGAAACACTGTAATTATATGTGTATAATTTTATTAGTTGGATCTTATGCTTGAAATGAGTTTGCATGAGACAACTTTTTGGTATAGATTGATGATGGCAGTTACATCTTTATGAATGTGTTAATATGTGAAAGGTTTATGATTATGCTAAAAACTTTCCACAATCTAATTTGTTGTGTTGTGAGATTGTATTTGGAACCATCATTTATTAACATGGGTTTAAAGGTGAAGCCTATCATTCTTGTATAGCTGAGCTCTATGAGCATGCAAAGCAAGATTATGACACTTACAAAGGCCGTCTCTAACCCTGAAATCTGCTGCTTGCAAAGCCTAAGCTCCATTTCAAGGGCATGGAGCCGAGACTCAACAGGTACAACACATTGCTCCACTATTTGTTTTTGTCTCCCCGAGATGATCTCTGGCTGCCACACATTCAATGCAACTGAAGCTTGCCTGAAACAAGCAATCAGGCAAAATAAGCACATTGAGAAGAACCCCAAAAGAAAAACACATGGACACAGAGAGAGAGAGAGAGAGAGAGAGAGAGAGAGAGAGAGAGAGAGAGAGAGAGAGAGAAAAGAGGGGGGGGGGGAATTTGAGAAAAAAAAATATAGAACTGCATGCAAATACTGTACTCACTATACGTTGGGAATGCCCCAACTTTTACCTGAGGGGTAAGGTCTGTGTCCCCTGTCTAGGTGTTTTTTACTTCTTTTCTTTTTTCTTTTTTCTTTTTTCTTTTTTGTAAAAAGAGGCCTCTATAATATCTAAAAGAACCCTTTATTTCAAAGAAAAAGTCTAAACAATTTTGCATTTGATTGGACTAAAAACCCCTGAAACCAGAAATGGGAACTCCTCTCCTTCTCCATATTGAAACCCACTCAAAACCAAGTTTAGACTTTATTACGATCAAATGCAAACTGTAAAACTTATTCTATTTTTACAAAATGACAAACAGAAGTTAGAAAATAGAAACTAAAGGCTAAAGCTAGAAGAAGAAGAAAAATGGAAATGCTTTAGAATGGCAAACCCTCTGTTGAGGGCAGAATGCAAACTTACTGGAAACCCAGAAAGTTTCATGAGAAGAATTCACACTCACAAAAAAATTAACTGCTGTTCAACCCAAAGGGCCTTGGGGGGTTTTGGATCAAACACCCTCCAGGAAAGGAGAAAAGCAAATGTTTTAAATATTTAATGGTTTTCTGGTCTCCTGCCAAAGTCAGATATTTCCTTGCAGCCCTTTTGATTCTCCTTTGGATACAGCACACCAGCCATGCTGCCTCCTTATGTGGAATCCCAAAGTTCCGAATGGCATTGTCATGCATGTCTCTGATTTATCAAGGATAACACTCGGGCTGTTTTTTTTTTTTTTTTTTTTTTGTACAAAGGAGGCCTAAGGCATGAGGAGGAGGAGGAGGAGGAGGGCAAGAATCGAACTCTAACGTGGGGTTTAGGGTAAATGCTCTAATACTAAAGCTGCAAGCCCTTACCTCAAGTTGTTCTTCACTGAGGTCCTAATCAATTCCCAACCAAAGAACCCAATTGTTGTTTATGGAAAGTACAGTTTCAGGGATTTGGTTGGTTCTGCTTGTTTGGATAGGCCACGAATATGTGAAAAATAAAGGAGGTTTATTTAGTCTAATAATTTTAAAGATGTTACTGAGGAAAACCATTGAAAAACAGTTACTGTATCTTCTGGGGGGTATTCTTATTAACAATCGTAAATTATACAAGCTACCAGTCCAGCGTTTGGTGCAAAAAAAAAAAACCAGAAAAGAATAGCATCAATTTTCTGAGAAGCCAAACAGAATTTACAGTTTCAGTACACATACATGTATGTATCTCTATCAAAATAAAAAGAGCAAATTTATTACCTGACCTGGCGCAAGTTTGAGAAGTCAGCAATAGTTGCTCGCATTTTGTGGGTCTCTTGAGCCAATCGAGTCTCTATCTCTCGGAGCTTTCTAGAATGTTCTAGAACCTGACTCTCCTTCCTCAACACCGCTCTCCGATGCGCCGCTATTTTCCTATCCCTAACTCTCTCAAACCTAACAAACAAACAAACAAACCAACAATTTTTACATTTTCAAATACCTGAATTTAAATCCAGAAAAAAAAAATAAATATTTACCTGAGCTTGTAGAGGGATTTAGAAGTAATTGGGGAAGAAGAAGGAGGGTAAGGAAAGAGAGGGAAATCGGAGGAGACAAGGTGGGACCATAGAGAGTCTTCATCGGAGAAGCGATGGAGGCGCCTGCAGGAGATTGAAACACAGCAGAGGTCTTTGTAGGTAAAACCGCGGTTTTGAACACCGATTTCTAGAATTCGCCTCCAGAGCTCGTCTGGGAGAGCTGCCATTGAGCTTCTCAGCTGTTGAACCAACCGCTGTCCATTTTGTTTGTTCAAAGTCCCCACCGACTTGCTATAAAAAATATAAGGGTAAATTATACTTTTCACCCTCAGGATTGCAAGAATTCACAATGTGGTCCACCTGGTTCTTATTTTGCAAATTAAAAACTAAAACATTCCAAAATCCCTGCAAGGCTGCAACGTTAGGTGCTGACGTGGCAAACATGAAACCACTAATTTGTTAAAGTGTAATCAACCCCAATAGGTCTTTAGGGACGCTTTTGGTAATTCAAACAATTCATGTCCTTTTACCTTCTAATTTGATGCATGAATTATACATCGTTTGGGCTACGGGAAACCACCAAATTTGGTTTCAGCATGTGTGCTGGTATTTCTCAAATTTTATCTTCCTTCACAGGTAAGAAAAGAATATGTTCCCAGCTCTCGTGGATCAAACATGCCGTACAGTATTTGAGAACTTAAAAACATTCAAACATTGTTAAATTGCCTTCACATCTTTTTGCTTCAGTCTTGGTAGGAGTTTGAAATATAAAACAAGAATTGAAGGCTCGGTAGAGAGTTTCTTTTCTCTTTTTGATAACTAATGGCAAAACATAACCCACCCACTCAGCAACTCATGGCTGTGTATTTCCATTTCCTATGTTTTAGTCATTCACTTAAACACTATCTAAAATTTTCCTTCACAAACCCAAACAATATTCCAGCAACAAACGCAGAGGCTGGTCATTTCCTAAGAGAAAACCATTAAAAAAATTCATCAGGTGATCAATTCTAAGTATCTGCCTGATCACATTAAATATTCATATACTAGTTCATACACAAGTCATTTAACTCTCATTTATTCATCTTCTTCTCACAAGAACAAAATCGAAGATGAATTACCAAAAAAGTTACATTTCCATCCTCATGAGAAGATTGGCCTGTGTCCAACTATAGTATACGACTTTTTATACTCCAGGCATTGGGAACTGGGTGGTAAGAGCTTCAACTCTTTTTTGCAGATATGACACTCGATCACTTAGAGAGAATTCAGGGGAAGCTACAAACTTCATAAAATCTTGGAGCTTTGATCCTGAGACCGAGCGTTTAGCATCAATTGTTATCTGCACACCCTCGTGAATGTAGTCTGCAGTTGCTATGAACTCTTTCTCAGTGAATCCTCTTGTCGTCATAGCAGGTGATCCAATGCGAATGCCACCTGGCATTAGGGCGCTTTTATCACCTATTGCATTAAACATTACTAGTGTAAGTTCAACAAAAAAGGATGAAAAACAAATAAATACCAGAACTACACAACAGAATAAGATAGGACCATCTAAGCTAGGGAAGTAGACCTTAAACCAACAAGAAAGGCATGAAACCTCATGCCCTTCCTCATATATGAATCTAGGAATACAGTTAATATCATAAAGTTTGATTGGCAATCCATAATACCTACATTTGAATTAAAAGAAAACACTAGCACATTTCAAATGATTTACTTGTTCATAGTTTTTTAAATCCATTTCAAAAAACTGTATCTAGTTATATTTCAAATACTTTATAATTCTCTTTAGCTAATTTAGCCTTAGTCTCAACTCCAAACCTTTCTTTTAAATCTATTCTTCCAAATGGACCTTAGACTCACCAGGTACTGAATTCTTGTTAAGGGTGATAGAAGCCATGTCAAGTATTTTCTCCACTCGAGCTCCATCAATACCCTGTTAACAAATACCAAATAACATTGGTAAAATAGATATGCTTATGAAATTATACAAAGGATTCCATCTTAATTTCAATGCTTATCTAATTCAAAAATAAATTCTAAATTTGATAACTTAGCATAAGAGAATAAATGTGATCTATGATGTCACAATCTTACATTTCCAACCACAAAACAAACAAGCCTGAGCACAGGCCTTAAAGAAATAATAGAACACAGGAAGATTTCTTTGGGGGGAAAAAACAACCTTGTCAAAGCCAGAACAAATGGATGTAAACAATAAAATTAGTGGAGTCATAAGTAAGAAATCTCACTGCTGATTTAATTTTCATAACCTCGAAATGCTAACCTTTTTTTAAAAAAGTATGTCCAAATAGAAACAATAGCTATATGTCCACATTTCAGGACAAGTTTTCACATACACAGCAACAAGAAATCCGTATCAAAAAATTAAAACACATAAATTAATAAATGAGCTAGAAACTCACTAGAGGCCGCAGATCCACAAGAACCAGGTGGTTATCACTTCCACCAGAAACCAGTTTGTATCCAAGCTCAATCAATCGGCTTGCAAGAGCCCTACAATTAGAGACCACCTACAAGGTGGAGTAGGCACACTAACTTAGGACATGCCTTGGACCATTAATACATGAGAACAACAGTATAATTGCAGTACCTTGTTCTGGTAAGCCTTAAATTCTGGGGACTGTGCATACTTCAAGCAAACTGCAATACCCGCAATAGTGTGGTTATGAGGACCACCCTGCATAAAGAACTCCAGTCATTTATTATTTGCATCTAAATGCAAAATATAAATGCTGAACATATAGAAGCAAATAAACAATTAGATGAAGTTCACATCTGTTATCATGCAAGAAGTTCAACTAACCTGTAAACCTGGAAAAACAGCATTGTTGATGGCAGATTCTAAATCTACCCCAAGAACTGGATCCTTTTTGAAGAAGATCATACCACCTCGTGGACCCCTTAAAGACTGAAGAGAATGTCTAAAATTTGTCAGACCATCAAAACGTGGATTACAACAAAGAAATTACATGTTCTATGTCTAAACTCTAAGACTATTTAAAAAGTATACTGAGTCTAGGAAAGTGGCAGTTGTACATATTTCCATCTAGTCCACTTATGTGAACTTTATGAATTTGAAAAAACTGTGAAATATAAATACACAAGTTTGAACAATACCTTGTGTGTTGTTGTGGTCACAATATCACAGTACTCATAAGGATTGGCGACCACAGAAGCGGCAACAAGTCCACTTATGTGAGCCATATCCATCATAAGAAAAGCACCAACATCATCTGCAATCTTCCAATACAAATTAGATGTACTTCGTCAGTTTCCAAAGAAGAACATAGTAATTATAAATGATAATGAATTTCATTTTTTAAAAAGGAGAATGAATTTCATATCATTTGCTGCAAATAAAAATTATTTTGCTAGGAATGAAGACATAAATACTAACCTTCCTCATGCGGGGATAGTCAAAATCTCGAGGATAAGCACTAGCCCCAGAAATAATGAGTTTTGGTCGAAATAGGTTGGCTGTTTTCTCAAGCATGTCATAATCAATCAGGCCTGTTTTTTTTTTTTTTTGTGAAAAAAGAAAAAACCACCATCATTCCAAAAGAATAACCAATCTACCCTCAATAAATCTGAAAGAAAGAACCTTTCTTATCCAAAAACAAAATGCAGCACCTGTTGATTCATCAAGTCGGTAAGGCATGGACTCAAAATAAATGGATGTGCCTGATACCCGTCTTTTAGGAGTCATGAAACCATGAGACAAATGCCCCCCATGAGGCAAGTCCAAACCCTAAGTTATATGCACATATCAGTAAATTCATTCTTGCAAAACCACCAACAAGGTAAAACAAATCAAAGAGGACAATTTACCATGATTCGGTCGTGTGGATTAAGAACTGCAGTATAAACCTCAAAATTAGCAGGAGAACCAGATAGTGGTTGAACGTTAACACCCCACTTCTTTCCATCTAAGTGAAATGCATCCAGAGCCCTTTTTTGGCATAGTGTTTCAAGCTCATCAATGTACTCATTCCCACCATAGTACCTGAAATGTATAATCAAACTATAGGTTATATCAAGCATAATTATTCTAATAAAAGGTACCAATTGCCCTCACATAAGCCAACTGCCAGGTAATCCTTCCGAATACTTGTTTGTACCTTTTACCAGGTAACCCTTCTGAATACTTGTTTGTGAGACATGAGCCAACTGCCTCCATCACAGCCCGATATGTAAAATTCTCGGAGGCAATAAGCTCAAGGCTCTTGAACTGTCGTTCCTTCTCCTTGTCAATAATAGCACGCACCTCAGGGTCAGCCTCACTCAAGCCATTGTCCACAAAACTGCTTCCATTACCTGTACATCAAATAAAACAATCCACGAACAAATCAAACATAAGTCCTGCTAGGCTGGTACTAGCAAATGATGCCTTAGATACTTCATCATAAGTGGGGAAAATCAAGGCTGAAAAAATGGTGCTTTTAAAGATTTTTTTTTGTCTGGTAAAAATGGTTTTTTCAAAGAATTGAGTAACAAGGTTCGGCAGTTATACTGACGGTAGTGATTACGAAATCATCAAAAATGAATACACAGAGCATCAAGTTCAGGCAAGACAATGAGATATCATTCTGGCATATGCAGAGAAAAGTGATACATTTTTTTCCTTTTTCAAAAAAATGAAATTGACATTAAAACTTCTAATGTAACACCATAACATTTGCAAAGTCAGAAGTGTTGCTACCAAAAAAAATCCCAGAACAAAAACTTCAAATGCATTTCAATACAAATTACGAAGGGAAGAGTAAATAAATAGAAGTAAATGATATCAGTTCAATGGTGGAGAGTAATTACACCCAATTTCAGGCACGGGCACAGAGACAGAAGAGGATGGCCTCCCAGAAACCAAGCTTCCTTCAATGTAAGAATAAGATCTACCGGGCTTCACATAATTGAGCTTTATTTGATGTGAAAATCCACTAACACTAAGCCCTTTGTTTGAAAAAGTTGTTCCTTTGGTCCAAATTGGCTGCTGAAGAGAACCAATCATTGCAGCTCCACCACAAGCCTGCATCTTGGCTTCCAAATACTACACCTCACAAACTTCCTGCAGATTCCACATAAAACTCTGAGAAGTGCACACAAATACATACATATGATTACATATGTAGATACATATATCACAAAAGCGTAGACCAATGTTTTTAAACATGGGGTGGGCTAAACCTTCATACTAATTTCACAGAATCTCATCTCTATCTGTGATAGTTTCAATCTCTATTACTCTTATCTATATAAAATAAGCAAAAACACCTCCAAAGTGAAACATTTAAAATTCAATAAATTT
Source organism: Dryas drummondii (assembly GCA_003254865.1). Lineage (NCBI taxonomy): Eukaryota > Viridiplantae > Streptophyta > Magnoliopsida > Rosales > Rosaceae > Dryas > Dryas drummondii. The sequence continues at coordinate 754,491 of QANW01008560.1, read as the reverse complement.
TTAACCTTAAGCTGACCTTCAAGTGAAACATTCAAGTTTCCACAACTCAGTTTAGCTTGCGTCTGGGTTGACTGATGACCTTAACCTAACCCTAAATCAATTATCCTTTGCAACCAGATACAAATACAGAGAAAGCCAGGGCTCAAAATCGTGAAGATATAACCAAAATCATACCTCTCAGATGAGTTGGGGCTTTAGATATTTAGCTGAGGCTGGACTATAGTCGACGATGGTGCAAATGGGTGCTGTTGACGGTGGCGTGGAGGTCGCAGAGGATGAGCTTCAAGGTGGTGCTGGAGAGACGAACAGAAAGCCGAGAGAACCCTACTGACAAAGGGCAGAAGGAGAAGTTAAACCCTAAACCCTCCTAATTCAGGTTCAGATTAGGGCTGCCCGTTTGGTTTTTACCGAACCGACCGAATTTTTTTGGTTTGGTATACCGATTTTCACGATTCGAAAATCGAAAATCCGAAACCGAAAATATCCGAAAAAAGTTGGTTTGATTTTGGTAAAAACCGAAAAAAGTTGGTAAACCGACCGATTACCGAAAATTATTACCGAAAAAAACCGAATCGATTATTACCGAAAAAACTGAAACAATTACCGAAATTTAGTTATATATGCTTATATAATACTATTATGTTAGTGGTACAATAAATATTAAACTACTAATATCTTAAACAATTATAAAAAAATATAATTGTATAATGTTATCATATTAATATTATCAAAAATGTGAATTAAGATATAGAGTCATTCTCTAATAAAGTAAATGTTATTATTGTTAAGAAAATAAAAATCTCATCTTTAGGTAAGTAATGCATATATATATGTATATATATATATACACTCATATTTATCGGTATATATACATACTAAATTAATAGGATATGTACTAATACATATTATTAAACTAATTATACTAGTATATATTATTACTAGGATAAAATACTAGTACTATACTAAACTACCAATACTACTCGTGCAAATATATATTCGTCAAACATTATATTTTATGCATCATAATTGATTAAATTTTAATTTATATTGGTATATAATAATTAGTATTATTATAATTAAACTGAAAATGAATCGAAGATATACCGAAGTAAACCGAAAATAAACCGAAGATATACCGAAGTAAATCGAAAATAAACCGAAAATATCCGATACCAAAATTATCGAAATCGAACCGAAAACTGAAATTTACCAAAAATTACCGAACCAAAAAATACCGAAACTGAAAAATACCGAAATCGAAAAATACCGAATTTTTTGGTTTTGGTTTGGTAAGCCCCAATACCGATCCGAACCGACCGATGGGCAGCCCTAGTTCAGATATTTAGCCAGAGAAAAACCTGGTAGAAGATACAGTTCCCTAATTCATAATTTCGGAGCCTTTACCGAAACAAAATTATAATTTATATAATAAAACAAAACGATTTTTGAATTTTAAAATTTATTTCCGAATCAAAAGACTGGAATCATTTCAACTAAAATTCAATAGTTAATTATCTATTTTCTAAATTTACTTTTATGTCCTCTCATGAAAATTGATTTGTCGTCTCTTTCTCCTTAATTAATTTTTTCTTAATTATCTCTCTTTAATTAATTTCTCCTTAATTTCACATCTTCAATTTTTTTTTTTTTTCATTGAACAACTAGGTTTGTTTGTACTTGTGATTTGAGAATAGAAATAAAAGAAATCTATTAAACGGATTACATTTGCCAAAATATCGGTATTTGCACAATAGAAATAACCGTTTCACACTCGTAGGAGCAAGTGTGGAGATGCTAGTAATTAATAAATCATGGGAAATGCAATCCACCAAGAAATTATTTTGTATAACTGATATATTGCCACGTGGTGTAACCAATCCAACGTGTTATAATACGGCTGGATGTTATTAATATTATACTCTACTAATATAAATATATTATCTAAGGCCTACCACTATGCACTGGCAATTGTGACCCAAAAGCCCAAAATGGGTCACATTTGCCTCACATCCACTCACTGCGGGCCGGAAAAGGTGAGCCAAAATGGGGTGTAACCCAAATTGAAACCCACTTATGGGTCACAATTGTGAGCCAAAAATTTTGAGAGCCAAATGCTGGCTGGGCCACCCACGTGAAGGAAAGCGAGCTTCCCACTGCCTGCAGCCATACTGACACAATACCAAAACTGTCTGGGATAGTGATATACCAGCGCATGCTTGGAAATTGAGATGCACCAACAGTCCAAATGGCCTGACCGTTGGTGATGAGCGGCCAGCAAGAAACGGCCATTGGGCCCTTTTTTTTTTTTTTTTTTTTAAACCCAAACCAAATTGCAGGGCCTAGATTAAAGGACTATTGATTATCAACAGTCCAAATGGTAGCCAATTAGTTTTTTTTTTTAACAAATGATTTAAAAAAAAAACACCCGAAATTTTTTTAAAAAATTTCAAAAAAATGTTTAAAATTGTCCAGACCCTCCAACAGCTATATTCTCAAATGGGTGTATATATATCATACAAAACTCATAGTTTTTCATCACAAACTACAACTTTTTTTACCAAATTTGCACAAATTTTTTTTTTCTTCGTCATGGCTCCTTGAGGAAATGCTTGGGGGGTAGCTGAAGATGAAGCCCTAGTGATGGCATACCTAGAGAGGTCTCCCGACGGTTGTCTTGGTGCCCAAAATAGAGCCAACGTGCTTTGGGAACAAATTTATCAAATTTTCAAGCGTAACATGGGGGGTGAAACCATTCGTAAGGTTGGCGGCATTAAAGCACGATTCAAAGATATTGCGAGTGATTGCAACAAATTTTATGCTTGCTTATTGGAGGTCGAGCGAATGCGCGCAAGCGGTGCAAATGATGCCAATGTGGTAAGTTTTTATGCATTTATATATTTGTATGATTATTTTTTGATTTATCAAATTATCAAGCATATATATATTTGTATGATTATTATTGTTTTGTTTNTATTTGTATGATTATTATATGTTTTGTTTATAAATGAAGCATATTTATATAATGGTATTATTATTTTTTGTTTTGTTTATGTATCAAACATATTTATATATTTGTATGATTATTTTTTGTTTTGTTTATAAATGTAGCATATTTATATAATGATATTATTATTTTTTGTTTTGTTTATCTATCAAGCATATTTATATATTTGATTGATTTTTTTTTTTGTTTATAAATGTAGCATATTTATATAATGGTTTTATTATTTTTTGTTTTGTTTATTTATCAAGCATATTTATATATATATATTTTTTTATTATTGTAGTTTACGCAAGCACTTGAAGGTTTTCGAAACAAGACTGGATTCAAGTTTCCATGGGTGCACATTTGGGAACAAATAAAGTAAAGTGCAAAGTACGCTGCGGTTCATGCTCCTGTCCGGTTTAGTGATCCAGAGACCCCCGCCACCGACGATGCCGACACTCCCGCCGATGATGATCCTGAGGAGGCCGATCCAGTCATACCACTTGGCGACGACAAAAACCCACCATCATTCCAACCAATAGGTTCATCGCGGCCAAGGCCACCAGGGAGAAACCATGCAAAACGAACCAAACTCATATGGTTGAGGCAGTAGATCATTATAATGAAAATTCAAAGGTTTTCATACAAACGAGACTTGACAGGGAGCGTGCAAGGAATGAAAGAGACGCCGCAAAAGAAGCAAGAGAAAAAGTGAGGATCGAGAGGCAGCTAGAATGGGAAGAACAAAATATTATGGGCCAAGACCTCTCCAAAATGAATGAGGGGCAACGGATGTATTGGGAGCAAAAGATGGCTGAACTCATTGCAAAGAGGCAAATGCGTGCTAACCACAGTTCGGAGTACACTCCATCTAGATACTACCTGGATCTTTCCAACCTCAATCAGTCAAACCAGGGGTACCCGCCTAATAATTAGAATGAGACCTTGTATTATGTTTGCTCTTTAATTGTGTTTTTATTTTGAATGTTAATCTTGTTTTAAATTATGTTTGCTAATTAATTGTATCCTTTAATTTGAATGTCAATCTTGTTTTAAGTCATGTTTGTTATTTATTTAAGTCATGTTTGCATTTCCACCCAACATTGGATTCTAACTTATTATGGTACAACTCCAATGGATGCATGCATGCTCTACAGTAGATAAGACTAATGCATGCTATCATTACTGCAGAACAGGCATACTGTTGAAAACGACTACTCAATCAAAGTGCATCAAATGACTACACAATCATAAAGCAAATGAATGTGGACCATTCAATCTTGATCTCAAATGCATGTGGTTTTAATATAAATACCACATAATCAACATGTTACACTCAATCTTATTTCAGGATCATTTCTCATTCCATAAACACTAAGATGAATCCTTTGTACGTGTATTCATCCTTCTCATCGTCTTCGGACTCTGATGCTGAATGGGATAGAGAAGAGGATGGAAGGGAGATGGTGGGTCAGTTGATCATGTCAATGGGTCATACTGTCGTCGCTGGACGTCCAAGGCATGGCGGTACTTCTTCAAGTCGCCGGTACACACACCGGAATCGAGAAGCCTCCCACGAACGTCTCATGGATAACTATTTCATCCCCTCACCAATCGAGGACACCGTGACTTTCCGCAGGCGATACCGTATGCACCAACCGCTATTTAATAGGATTCTCGAAGCGGTTTGCCTCCAGGATGAGTATTTCCGTCTAAAAATTGACGTTCTCGGTAGAGTGGGTTGCACATCTCACTAAAAGGTGACTGCGGCACTGCGGGTGATGGCATATGGCATTCCGTATGATTTGGTCTCAGAGTTAATGACCATTAGCCAAACCACTATACGACAGTTATTCTTGAAGTTCGTGAGAACCATCACTGACGTCTTCTGACCGGAGTATCTTTGAAGGCCTACCCCGACCGATTTGAGAAAACTTTTGCGAAAGGGGAGCCGTAGAGGATTTCCAGGTATGATTGGTAGCTTGGATTGCATGCATTGGGTATGGCAAAATTGCCCAATGGCCGAGCAAGCTGTTGACCGTGGGCATTATCGTGTCCCAACAGTTATCATTGAAGCCGTTGCCGGGTACGACACGTGGATATGGCATGCAAATTTTGGTATACTTAGGTCAAATAATGATATCAATATGCTGGACTGTTAGCATCTCTTTGATGATATGATTTCCGGCCGAAACCACAGGGTGAAATTCACTGTGAATGGGATAGACTACACCATTCCATACTATCTTGCAGATGAGATCTACCCTCAATGGTCTACTCTTATTACTCCATTGCACGGTCCCGTTCTTCCCCACCACAAGTTCTTTGCCGCTCGATAGGAGGGATACAGGAAGGATGTGGAAAGGGCATTTGGAATTTTAAAAGCCCGGTGGCAGATTGTAAAATGACCTGCTCGTTATTGGCGTCCAATTGAGCTTGGGTATATCATGAAGGCATGCATAATATTGTACAATATGATCGTGGAGGATGAGCGCCCTGAGGATGACTGTAGGGATGACCCAATAGACCCAGAAGCAAGCACTAGAAGGGCAGAAGCTGAATATGAAGGTGTAGAACCATGTCCGACCGGTGCCGCTCCATCATCATTACCTGAGATGAATATTCGTCGGAATTTGCTTAAGGACAGAAATGTCAACGAATCCCTAAAAACCAATTTGATTGAGCACATCTGGATCCGAGAGGGGAACCCACCACTTGCCCCAACCCATTGAAATCGGAATCATGGTTCATCAATGTTGTTCTCATTATCGTATGTTAGGTTAATCTTCGTTGTTGATCCTGAAGTTTGTTATTTGTATTTGTATTTGCCGTTTAAGTGTGTTTGTGTTTATCGGTTGCAGTTTGTGAAATGAAATAAAGGCATTGATTTCTCTTAGCTGACATGACATGACACAACCATCATATGCTTGCAAAATAATTCACTAAACCAATGAAAAGACTATACACTGACTCCACACTTCATCCCATGCACAACACTGTTGCTTCACATGTGAGATTCGAGTATCTGTGAATCCATCAGGGAATCCAATGGGCAAGTTATCATGCTTTTTTCCCTATAAATACCAAGGTTTAACTATAAGGCCAACACATCCACATAACTATCGTTTAGAAATGGCTTCCTCTTCCAAGCAGGGCGTCGGTGAGAGCTCCAAGCAAGGCACCGGTGAGAGCTCCAAACAACAGTGCGATCAAAGCTTGTGTAAGTGCCTCCCTAACTGTGCTGCACCATTGTGCGATTATTATTTAATGATGGAGCGTGCAAAAGAATCAGACTGGAGGTTCTGCAAGTGTTCGGATGATATTTTGGTCCCTTTGTGTGAATTTTGCATGAGATTAGAGCTCAAAGATCTAGCCAACCACCCAAATCTTCGCCACCAATGGTTGAACCACCTGCCAGATCCCAAACCACCCGTGCCATGCACCTGCGGGAAAAACCCTTCGGTTCAACCATGTGATGAGTGTGAAACCGAACAGAAGATCTCTGATTGGTATAATTACGGGGGTGTCAATTCTTCGTCATCGGACTCCGAATAAGAAGTTCGCTTCATTTTCTGTCATGTCGAATGCAGTTGTTATTGTTGTTGTTTTTTCTTTAAATCATCGTATTGTTCTTGTTCTTTCTTTTAGTGATCGTGTTGTTCTTGTTTTTCCTTTAAATCATCGTGTTGTTTTTATTGTTTGTGGTTGTTGAAGTCCCGATGTTGTAAGGCTTATGTTGTTTAATTTATGAAATTTTCTTATTTTAAATATATTCAATATTGACCTTATTTTAAAGATCTCATTAAAATAAGACCAATAGATTAGTTTTTATTATAATTTAAAATTTAAATTATAAATTAAACATAAAATAATTAATATTAGCCATATTTTAAATATGTATAAAACACTGTGACCTAAAATGGGTCACAACACCATTGCAGTGAGAATTGAGTCACAGCATTATTTGTGACCCAAAATGGGTTTTGGGTCACAAAAAATGGGTCTTACCATAGTGGAAAGCCTAATAATACCCTTACACGTTGGATTAGTTATACCACGCGGTGGTGTATCAGATACACTTTATAATTTTTTCAATCCATCTCCCCCAACCTACTTTCTTTAATGGGCTTTTTCCTTATTATTCTCATTCCGCAGTGTATTTTCATACTCGAAACCATTCATTTTTAGATCATTATTTGAAGATCATCTCTACAAAAAATCAACTAAATCGAATATCATTTGGTGATCTTCATAAAATCATTTAAAAAATGAACAGTTTCGATTATAAATTTACACTACAGAAGAAGGTGGATAGATTGGTGGATAAGGTATATTGGAAAAGGTGAATAACATTCTCATAAATAATATATATCAGAATTTTGGATATAGGGCAGCACGAGAGAGATCTTTTTTTTATATTATAGGAGAGGAGGAGGGAGGGTTCGAACCCAAGTGTGTAGGGGAGAGCTTTTGTCCTCGACTAACTAGGTCAACCCCAATTCACAGTATGAGAGAGATCTATAAAGAAGAAAGAGTAAGGGCTAACCCCTAAACTCTCTGAATTAATAACTACATAAATATTGAAGCCTACAAAATTAGAGTTTTTAAAAGCCCATTGTGGAAAATACCATGATAGGTCGGTCCACCATTAAAAACCAATGATAGGCGCCCTTTAATGAAAAGAAAAAAAAAAAGATAAGCTCGACGCATTATTTGTTTTTTTGTTTTTTTTTTGTGTTTTATAACGTTGCCACTGTTGAACAGTGGCTATTATATATAGTCAATATAATAGCCACTGTTGAATAATGGTTGTAATCAATGTGCAAAAATAATTATAAAAAGGACATAAACATGATATTTATAGTCTTTTTCTTACATAAACATGTCAAAAATTCATTAAAAAAAAACACATAAAACACAAAGAATCATCTTTTGAGTTATATCAACCCTTGACATGTTCTGTTGGAGTTGAACATCAACTTCATTCTGGTTTTGGTCACCTAGTTGCATCAAAAGACTTGCAGCTTAAGCATTAACCGAGTATTCCATATGGATTGAACCTTGCAGCCTTATTAGGATTAAGTGTTTATAAATTTATAAAAGGCTAAAGAGATTCCTAATCATTAAAGGACAATGAATTAGTATGCTAAGCTAATAAGGATATCCTAAAGAGTTCAGTTATAGGATTAAAACTCTTGAGGTCAGTCACTATATATATACATATATATATAAAGATTAGATCCCTTTGCACACAGTGAACATACACAATAAAGTACTACTCCCCATATAGTAGAAGGTATTAAGGGTGTTGTGAGTGCAAATAAGATCTAGGCCTATCTCTGCTTGGCAACATGGATGCTACTATGGTAAACTCAGGTAAGTGTTTCAATTCATATCAACCAATAGAATCAACATGTGGTATCAGAGCATGGCTGTATGTTTAGAAACTTTAAGTTAAAATTGACAATCTGATTGTATGTGAGGAATTATATGTTAAAAGACCACTGTATGCATATTTTGAAATCAAATTTCTCTGTGTAATGCCATGAAAGTCATATTTTTCTGTACTAACTGTTTTATGCAACAAGATTATTATGTTTGTTTTTGGTTTTGGGATTTTCGAACACTATGGTTCTTTGTATTACAAGTAATAAATCCTAAAATCAACAAATCTTTGGAAATTAATTGATCCTATCTTATTATCTTATAATACATGCATATATATATATATACATGTTAGATAAGTTTTTGACCTTAAAGTTTACTGTCAAATTATCTGCAAAATGCATGATCAAGTTTTGGAGGGTTCTTGGATTAATTAAGCAAGCAACTCACAGCCTAATTAATTCAAGAAATCTTCAAAAACAACAGTTTATTGATCAAATTGCATGATCAACACATGACAGGTGAAACCCTTATCTACTCATAAGTGATAATTGTTTCACTGTGGTCAGTGTGATGATGGCTGGCATAGAGGATGAATTTACATGCACTTTTAAAGAATTTTCTTCTGTCCATCGATGTGGGAAATTTTTATAAGGCAGTACATGTATTTTCATAGTCTAGTGCTATAACATTGTTTACTTTGCCCCTAGGTGAAAGTCGATTATGTGAGTAAGGTTTTCTTGGGGATTAAGTTTAACACTTAGTTTTAAAATTCTCAGTTGTGAATTCTTCTTTGAATTTCAATTCTATTCAAACCTTGACTGGTACCAACTTCAAGAAGTGGAAAGCTGATTTAGAGATTGTTCTTGCACTGATGGATTTAGACTTGGCACTAAGAGAAGATGCGCCACCAAAGCCAATTGAGAATGAAGATGAGTGGATTGATCCATCAACAAGGGCAAAACATGAAAAATGGACTAAGGCTAATAGGATGTCAATTCTGATCATGAAGAGATCCATGTCTGATTCTGTCAAAAGAGGCATACCGGAATCAGATAATGTAAAAACTTATCTTGCATCGATTGAAGCTAAGTTTAAAGAGTCTGAGAAGGCTAAAATCTCTAATCTTATGAACACTTTGTCATTAGCTAAATATGATGGAGAAAAGAGTGTTAGGGAGCATATCATGAGCATTATTGAAGTAGGAACCAAACTGACAGATTTAGAAGTGCCTATGAGTGATGCTTATCTGGTTCACTTGTCCTTGAATTCACTGCCAAGTGAGTACACACAGTTGAGAAGTAATTACAATACTCAGAGGGAGAAATGGAGTTTAGATGAATTGATAGGTTTTTGTGTAAATGAAGAAAATGAGATTAAGAAGAATAAGGTTGAAAGAGCTGTGAATTTTGTGCAAAATTCTAAGGCATCAAGTTCTAAGAATGGCTACAGAAACAATGGTAAGGCTGCAGCAGTAAACCCTCCCAATTATCAAAACCCTTCCAATCCTCTAAATCGACCTAATAACCCTCAGGCTACCAAACCAAATGGACTGCAATGCTATTTTTGCAGAATGTTTGGTCACCTTAAGAAAAAATGTACCAAGTATAAGAAGTGGCTAGATAAGAGAAAGGCTAAAGGTAACTTGAAACATGCTTTAGTATGCTTTGAACTAAGGTGGAAGTAGAGTACATTGGAGTTGTCAGATTGGAGCTGGAATCTGGATATATTTTGGATTTAGTAGATGTAATTTATGTATCTTCCATGAGAAGAAATTTAATTTCTGTTAGTATGCTAATAAGATCCAGCCTTAGGTTTGTTTTTGACAATTCTTGAATTTCTATCTTTAAGAATGATGATTTAATTGGAAATTATTTGATTTGTGATGATATGTTCAGTCTTTGTTTAAAGAAATCGAAAAATGCTACCTGCAACACAACTAGCATTAATAGAATCTTGCCTAAAGAGATCTCATCTAAGCTTTGGCATAAAAGGTAGGACACATTGGACATGAAAGGATACAGAAATTAGTAAGGTCTAAGGCCTTACCTAAAATGGACAATCAAGATAATGAAACCTATATCAAATGCATCAAAGGGAAAATGGTAAATTACACATGATGGATTTAGATACTTCATTACATTCATAGATGATTTCTCAAGGTTTGGTTACATTTACCTATTAACTGAAAAATCAAGTGCACTAGATGCTTTTAAAATTTTCAATGCTGAAGTTGAAAATTAGTTAGATTTAAAAATGAAAGTGGTAAGATCATACAGAGGGGGTGAGTATTATGGAAAATATACTGAGGAAGGAAGAAACCCTGAACTCTTTGCCAAATTTCTTCAACTAAATGGCATAGTTGCACAATATACCAACCCAGGCACACCCCAGCAGAATGGGGTATCTGAAAGGAGAAATCGAACCTTGATAGAGATGGTGAGATGCATGACCTACACTACTAGCTTGCCTAATTTTCTGTGGGGAGAAGCACTTAGAACAGCTAACTATATTCTCAATAGGGTTCCCTCAAAAGCAGTAGCATCGACTCCATATGAGTTGTGGTTTAAAAGAAAACCAAGCTTCAATCATTTTAAAATTTGGGGATGCAAGGCAGAAGCAAGAGTCTACAATCCTGCTGAAAAGAAATTAGATTCCAAGACTGTGAGCTATTACTTTGTTGGCTATCCTAATAGAACTAAGAGCTATAGGTTTTATTGTCCAAATTATACTACTAGGTTTGTTGAAACAGGGAGAGCAAAGTTTTTAGAAGATCATGCAGACACAACTGAGACTAATGATTTTGTTTTTGAAGAAATAGAAGAGCCAACAGACCAACCTATGCACACTTTAGATGAAAAAGAGTTAGAAATTTCTACTGGTATAGTGTTTTCTGATCCAAGCAATGATAAGGAACCTGTAGTTGACCAACCATTAGCACCAGTTGATATTCCACAGCTTGCAGATAATCAGATAATAGAAGAAAAAAGCAATCCGAAAATGCATTAATAAAGAGATCAACCAGAATTAAGAAACCTGCATTATTAAATGACTATGTAGTTAACTTACAGAAATCTGAGCAACATGAGGAAGGCACTAACACTGACCCTTACACATTCAAAGCAGCAATGACAAGTGAGGAAAATGAACACTGGTTAGGGGCTATGAAATCTGAATTGAATTCAATGAAGCAGAATGAAGTATGAGACTTAGTTGATTTACCAAAAGGAGTTAAACCTATTGGATGCAAATGGGTCTTTAAAACCAAAAGAGACTCGAAGGGGCAGGTTGAAAAGTATAAGGCCAGACTTATTGCCAAAGGGTTCACTCAACAAGAAGGTGTGGATTTCAAAGAAACCTTCTCACCTGTTTCCACCAAAGATTCCTTTAGAATCATTATGGCCATGGTTGCACATTTTGACCTGTTTCTGCACCAAATGGATGTTAAAACTGCATTCTTGAATGGAGATCTCTATGAGAAGATTTATATGAAACAACCAGAGGGTTTCATTCAAGAAGGGAGAGAAAGTTTAGTTTGCAAACTTAATAAGTCAATCTATGGTTTGAAACAAGCATCAAGGCAGTCGTACCTTAAATTTGATGAAGTGATTCAATCTTTTGGTTTCTTTGAGACATTTTGTGATTTTAGTATTATGTGTAGATGACATTCTGCTAGCTATCACTAATTTAACTATGCTAAATCACACTAAGTCTTTCCTATCTAAAAATTTTGATATGAAGGACATGAGAGAGGCATCATATGTGTTAGGTATAGAGATCACTCGAGATAGGGAGAAAGGGATACTGGGTTTATCTCAAAAGGGTTACATAGAGAGGGTATTGAAGAGGTTTAATATGAGCAATTGTACTAGTACAGATTTACCTTTTGGAAAGGGTGATAAATTAAGCAAGAAACAAGCCCTAGTTACTGACCAAGATAAGAAATGCAGTCAAGACCCTATGCTTCACTTGTGGGAAGTTTAATGTATGCTCAAGTCTGCACAAGGCCAGATATAGCTTTTTCAATTTCTGTACTTGGCAGATTTCAATCGAATTCAGGTATTCCTCATTGGGTGGTAGCTAAGAAAGTCATGAGATATTTGCAAAGAACTAAGGATTACAAGTTGTGTTATAGAATGAGCAATGTGTTAGAGTTAATTTGATACACTAACTCTGACTTTGCAGGATGTCCAGACTCTAAAAAGTCAACTAGCAGTCATGTTTTCTTATTTGCAGGTGGAGCAGTCTTATGGAAAAGTGTTAAGCAGTCCACAGTAGCATCTTCTACCATGCATGCTGAGTTTGTGGCATGTTATGAGGCTACCATTCAGGCTATATGGTTAAGGAACTTCATTTCTAGCATGAGGGTTTTCGAAAACATAGAGAGACATGTACAAATATGGTGTGATAATAGTGCTGCAGTGGATTTCACCAAGAACAATAAAAGATCGTCTGGTACTAAGCATTTGGATTTAAAATTTCTGTTGGTAAGGAAGAAGGTCAAGTCAGGTTACATTCAGATTGATCATATTGGTACTGACTTGATGATTGCAGATCTACTCAACAAAGGGTTGCCTAATTCAGTATTTCATAGGCACGTGGCAAGTATGAGGTTCTTTTCTGATTTTGATCTGCAGAGTTAGTGGGAGCGTTGTTTTTCTGCTATTTTTCTTCTCATTTTGTTTAAATAGTCATTAAAGTTTGTTTTTGGATATTTTGGATAATTTTTTAAAGACTTGCAACTTGTTATTCAATCTGGTTTAAAGGTTTATAGAAACATATTGGTATTCAGTTTTGGTTAGCATGCCTCTGTTTTATCTGGTTTTTTTTACTGAATGACAGTTTGCTTAAAGGAATATAAGTTGCATTATGTATATGGATGTTTCATTAGAAACATAAGGCAGATTTGTAAAAAAATATGATAAAGAGAGAATCTAACAGAATAATTGTGTTTGTTATGCATTTTGATATGTATTTGAGTAACAATTTCGAAAACACATTGGTTATTTTGGTTTTACATTGTCTTGTTGGTGTCTCATGTGGATATGAGTGCTTGCATATGTAGTTACTAAAGCTTAGGATGGAATATTTAGTCCGAAAGTTTTTGAAGCTCTATGTAAGAACTCATTTTTGACAGAGGCTTGTCGGGAATTAGAATTCAATGGAATTATGTGCGCACTAAAGGGTTGTGTTTAGCTACATAAGCATCTAGTTGACCAAGTGGGAGAATGTTGGAGTTGAACATCAACTTCATTCTGGTTTTGGTCGCCTAGTTGCATCAGGAGACTTGCAGCCTAAGCATTAACCGAGTATTCCATATGGATTGAACCTTGCAGCCTTATTAGGATTACGTGTTTACAAGTTTATAAAAGGCTAAAGGGATTCCTAATCATTAAAGGACACTGAATTAGTATGCTAAGCTAATAAGGATATCCTAAAGAGTTTAGTTATGAGATTAAAATTCTTGAGGTCAGTCACTATATATATATATATAAGAATTAGATCCCTTTGCACACAGTGAACATACACAATAAAGTACTACTCCCCATATAATAGAAGGTGTTAAGGGTGCTGTGAGTGCAAAAAAGATCTAGGTCTATCTCTGCTTGGCAATATGGATGCTGCTATGGTAAACTCAGGTAAGTGTTTCAATTCATATTAGCCAATAGAATCAACATGTTCGTCATTGCAAAGTTACTATTGAACAAGAACTCTCGCTACAAATTACTGTCGAACAGTGGCTATCATCACTATACAGCGCCTTATGTGCACTTAGCACATCTTTTGTTAAATATATTTTTTTTTTTTTTCAAAAGTACGCAAATAATATGTGAAAATTACGAATAATACATGATAATGTAGGTTTAATATGTGAATAATACGCGTATAATTGAATAATATGTGTATTATTCATTTGGGTTGAAAAGTACGCATATTTTTCAAAAAGGTTTTTTTACACTTTATCCATATGAATTTTGCCCTAAAAAAGGACCCCATGTAATTGGCACATAGTTCTATGCAAACAAAGATTTGGATGAAAAATGTGTAAATTGACGGAATAACTTCAATCGACAAAATTGAAAAAGTCAAAGTTCTTAATTTTCGAAATTAAAAGTTTTGGAAGCAAACTGATACAAATGTAATAGTGTAGGGAGCAAAATAACATTAATCTCATATAGAATCAAATATAAATGAATCTTTTAATTCGTAATACAAGATTAATATTGAAACAAATAGTTCAATTAGTATAGTAAATAATTAATCTATTTCAAGTTGGTCATAAATATAACTAACATCATGATGCGAGACTAGTATTTTCAATTCCCTTCCATTTTCCTTGGTCATTAACATGGTATGTCCTTGGATCTTGAATTTGCTACCGCTAACTTGTTATATTATACATTAGTCACAAGCTTTCTTTTAAGAGGAAATTATAGATTTAGTCCACTTATTTTATACATAGTTCAATTTTGATCCACGATTTTTTTTAAGTTCTGTTTTGGTCTACTGATTGTTTCACTTGTTCAATAAAGATCCAGATTTGTTTTTTTAAATTTGTCCCGTCTTTTACCCTATCAAATCTCAGCCAAATTCAGCAAATATATATTTGTTTTAAAGCTATGCATCTCCTCTTTACAATCATATAAAGATCATTTAAATCGGAGTTCTAAAACTCAAGATAATTGTCTCCAAAGTAGAGTACCCAAAACTACCAATTTTTCGTAGAAAATTTTCCGATTTTTCAATTATATATAAGAAATGATAAAGAAATAATAATACTTCAAATTGGTTCCTATGACTAAGAAATGATCAAATATAACTTATACTTCAATTATAATTGAAGAAAACACACTAAAATGATTTAAAATCATAATTTAAAAAGGATCGTGGACCACAATTGAACTAAGTATAAAATAAGTGGACCAAAATTAAACTTAAAAAAAATAGTGAACCAAAATTGAATTAGGTATAAAATAAGTGGACCAAATTTATAATTTTCTCTTCACTTAATTCATTCATTCTAAAGTAGTTGCTATAAGAGCACATCAGTCCAGTTTTGCCATCTTCTAACACATTATATCACTTGGAAGTTGGATCACTACATCATCAAGGAATTGAGATTTCAATAAAAATTCACTTTTATAAATAAAAGAATTTAGTCCTTCTAACATTTTTTATCTAGAAAAAAAACCTTATAACTTTTTTTTTCCAAATAAAGTCCTTATTTTTCTAAAGGCTTTTTTACCCAAATACCACATGGACTATAGGGAGTGTGCTCTTGTACCACCCAAACTTTTTTCTTGTTAATTTACCATCTGAAGTTATCAATATGTGCCAATGTGGCACTTATCTATTTCTGTCAATTTTCTGTTAACTTAAAGGGTACTACTGTCAATTCATGTTATAGAATATCTTAAAAAATAAAAATAAAATCCAAATAAAACTCTAAACTAAAAAAATAAAATAAACAAATCCAGCCAATCCACCCTCACCCCCGATGTGAGACCCCGTAAATTTTTTAAATTTTATTTGAAATTTATTTGAAGAAGTTGTGATTTTCAAAAATATTTTGACCCTTAGATAATTAATACTCACTTAAACGAGTCTGTATGATTTTTCGGTAATTTTTTCTGAGACCCAAGCTATTTTTAACGAATTTTACAAAAGAATATTTAATTATACTTAAGAGCAAAATAGAAAGTTTGAGAAAAAAGTTGATGATTTAACAAAAATATAGATGACAAGTGCTACATTGGCATATATTGATAATTTTAGGTGGTAAATTAGCAAGAAAAAAAGTTTGAGTAGTACGAGAGCACACTCCCTGTAGTCCATGTGGTATTTGAGTAAAGAAAACCTTTTCTAAATAAAGTCCTTTGATCATTGCCTTGTCAAAGAAATATGTCATTATTTTTTTATTTTTAAGAGTATAAGGTACAGGTTTACCTCATACTTTCCTAGGATATAGAATGAAGTTTATGAAGGCTGCATAAAGCCGAACAAACTAAGACTTGAGAAAAAGTAAAAATTCACTGCTGAACACTCGAAAATGGACCAATATTATGTAATATGAAATGGTTACAATATTATTAGAATTTAATTAAAATTTTAAAAGTCATAAGATTTTATTCAGTAAATTGTTAAATTAAATGATAAAAATGAGTAAATTGCAAAGTGAGTAATTAGGATTTGATAAAAATGAAAATGTTCTCTTGCCATACATATTGATAATAAACTAAATGTTATTTGGCCAAACGTTTGTGAATTGGAATTCTTAATTAAGTTAAAAGTAAAAACACACTGAAAACTGAAAAGTCACTGGAAAAATTCTACTACCAACTGAAGATGATCGAAAGACTATTCTCGCCAGTATAATCCTATGCAAAAGGATTCCCTCCAATAGATGCAACATGTCCCTGCGTTGGGACACTCCTGCAAAAATAAGCAACTCCACATAAATTCAGGAAAAGTTACAAGCATAAAAAATAACAGAATGCAACAGCAATATGTCAAGCATCAATCTCTTCTCTAACACCAGGCAAGTTGAGTTGCTAAACTCTATGTAGCATCTTCATAATGTGGTTCCAGATATCCAGATTGTCCATAATCAAGCTGATCCAGTACCACCAATATACTAACACAAGTCTCAGGAGTGAGTGTCGCAGTTCTCTATTTCGATGATGGCATTAAAAAATGAAAAATAGAACTGAGACCGACAAATAAGGCAACCGCTATTTCGATGTAGCTTACAGAAACGTCTTCACACTTTTCAATGGACCCAACATTCTTTGTCATCAAACGCCCATGGGTAAAGTATTACAACTCTAACAAGTATACCAACCTCTTACAGTCATCAAAAGTTATCTTCAAAAACATACATAACAAGTTTTCTTATCAGTAAAATAATTATACAAATTATTAAATTAATTTGGGTTAATTACAATTTATCACCCCAAACTATTGGGATCCACACTTTGGCCCCCTAACTAATTTTGTTAACAGTTAACCCCCTATACAATGTTCCGTCATACAAAAGACCCCCAACTCGTCAAAAAAAAAATGGTCTTCTTTGTTAGCTTTGCACACGTGGCACTCAGAGGGAATGCCAAATGCCACGTATGGAAAAATGAAGGCCCATTTGATTTTTTTATTTTTTATTTTACGGTAGGGGGTTATATGTTTTGACGGAACATAATTTGGGGGTAAAGTGTGAAAAAGTTTAGTTTGAGGAGTAAAGTGAAAATTCCCTAATAGTTTGGGGGGTAAATTGTAATTAACCCATTTAGGTTAGTAAAAAGTATTGAGTAAAAAAATTAATTAAAGTCTTGTGTCCACATGCTGGAAAAGATAGATGACATAGATAATTTGGGTTAAGTATTTTACTGAATTTAGCTTCCTAAATCAATTGGGAGTGAAATTTTAACAATTTTAACTGTAAAAGAAAATTATTTAAGAAACCATAACTCAAGAGAAAGATAAATTTATACTATTATATCTTAGATTTTAGGTCTAGAATCTACTTATGCAATAAGTAATTGCAAAACAATTACTTATTTTGAACTAATGTGGTATAATAAACTAATACATGATCTTTCAAGTTTATTTATGTTGGTTCCATTTTAGAGACAACTTTATTGTTGCATTCTTCTTTCTTGATCTTCTAAAAATTAAGAACAATCTATTAAAACTATTAATACCCTTATCATTTTAATCATAATCTCATCATCTAAGAAATTGAGGTTAAAACTATTATTTGATTAAATGGTATTAGCAATAGCCAACTTTTACCAAATTCAAATTGTAGGATCTGAAGCCATGTCTACTATCATCTTACATATTAGGATGCTGATAGCATAATCACCGGAAACTGATATAATAGCCATGATGAGAAAAAAACAGAATCCAGAATATGAGTAGAAAAACAACTTACGGAATTTGAGAACTCTGTGCTTGCCCTGCCATGTATTGCAAGCCACCTACACAATCAAATCAAAATCACATTGAATGAAAAGGATAAGATTGTTATGACTAGACATGTTTTAATGGTTCTGCAATTTCTTCGTAGCATCTAATATGATGCTTCAAGCACCATTGGATTAACAAACATACAGCTCTGGTACAAGTGGCAGGAAAAAGAAAAAAACAATACCAAAAGAAAATAATGTAGCTTCAGCTGGGACTAAAAAACTTACCTTCTGCTGCAGCTGGACTATAAGGCATCACAGTCACTGGATTTTGGGGAAACCATGGCTGAGATACACCACCCATGAATGAGGATTGCAACTGGGCATTTGGGAGAGAAGTTTGTAAGGAGCTCATGTCCAAAAACTGAAATAGATAACACAGACAATGAGAAACGAAAAACCTAAAAAGTGTACCATGTTTATGTTTAAAACTCAAAGTTTCTGTCAGTATTCCTGAAATTATGGAAGAAGAGAGGGAAAAAGAAAAGAAAACTCTTGGTGTTCTTGATCATTGAGAAAATGAACAAAGGAGTTTTAGCTTCATGGCACCGTTAGGTTTGAGAAACTTCATGTTAAATTGTAGACCAATTATATGCCAAGGATGATTGAACTATAATAGTATATATATATATACATATGTAAATTGGAAGATACAGTCCAAATACTTCTTTAATTTAACTGAAACATATTACAGTCCAAGCATGACATGGTATACATAGATTAAAACCAATATGTTACAGTCTATAAATCACATCACTTGCAGACTTGCTCAGGAGATTAAAACCACAACAGTGAAAGAACAAGCAATTGAACAAATGTTTCATCTGAAACACTTTTAAGCAATAGACCAGTCTAAAATATGATTGAACACGGACCACCAATTAAACAAATGTCTCATCAGATAACAATTTTATGCATGAAATGTCTGTTAAGTATGCCAATTTTAAGAAGAGGAAAGTGGATCAAGTCCATGAGATTGAAAGAAGTAGCAAGAGGCATAGACTCATCTGCTCTCTAGAAGGCATCTAGTAATTAGAGTGGTATTGCGCCTTGTATGTACTTCTTTATTATCTTAGTGGATTGATTTGCTCTGGACTATGTCTTGGTTTTACCCTTTTGGGTTTTCCACCTAAAAACTCTTGTGCACACTTATTTTGTTTATTTGTTTGGTTAAAACTTAAGTTTCGAATCAGTTGCATAGTTAATCTACTAGGTAAAACTAAATTTGGTTCTCCCCCCCCCCCCACCCCTTACGTTAGTGATATATTAGGAAATTTAAGGTTCCATTGACATTTGACTTTTAATTGTCTATTCCCACAAATATCTCTAACAGCACTCAGCTTTCGCAGCAAGTACAGTTCAGTTCCAATATCAACTAAGGCTCAGTGTCTGGTTATTCTTGACAGGTATGGTAGACAAATAATATCATCACTCCACCCTTGCCCTTAATCACTTTCAAATTTAGAATCCTCATGTAAACACACAAACACCAAGGTTACATAAAGCTCGTAGAGATAGGGAGCATTTTTTTCATAGCAAACGAGCAACAAAAAAAAAAAAAAACTAAGCCAAACCCATGGTGCAATAACTAACAAAAACTTACCAAATTGTTCTGCTCCAGATCTGTATCATAAGGAAGATCAAAAGGGTTATTTGATTTGTGGTCAGTGGGTGATTTTATTTCTTCCTGTAATTTGGGGAGAAAAAGTCCAATATACAAACAAAAGAGATTAGTTTACTACCAAGCAGATTCCACTGGCCAAAGCACAGCAAAAATGCTGAAGCAACTGAAGAGTACAAACCATATGGGGAAGCACTTGTGGAGTAGATGATGGCCCCAAGACAACATGTGGTGACAGCCCAGGATCATGGGGTTCACCTTGCAAGGCAGCTCTTTGAATCCCATCTTTACTAGAGTCCTGCAAAGCAAAGTCCATAATGATGAGAAGAAGAATAGAAACAATTGAAAGAAATTTAAGGTTGATGCAGCAACCTCAGAAATTTTGAATCCCAGATACTGGTCTCCAGCTGCCAAAAGCTTGCCTGTCGCTACTTGTTCACTACCCTTCTTAGTGTCCTCCAAAGGGAGGTGTCCAATAGAATCTTCAAAGGCATTCCATGACTACTCAGAAACAACATATCAACCTGATTACAATCCCTTATTTTTATTGCATGCCACCAACTTAAGTAAATATAATTATATTTAAAAAAAAAAAAAAAGAAGGGAGTGCTATCCATGTACACAGAATGTCATCATGATCTTTTAGAAGAGTTTATCCACCAATAGCGAAGAAAAAAAACTTTTGAAAGAAATCAGATATGCATTGCCCCAAAGTTCAGCCTCAGAAATTTATGAAACCAACCATGCACTAAAAAAGTATACAGTTCCCCATTATTCCAAAAACCCCAATAAGTGTTTGATGAGGGTGTAGTTCTGATCATGATGAGGATTACCTGAGTGCTTGTTGTGGTATTCGAAGATGTGAAATTATGCAAACTATCACTCCATGGACTAGAAATATTTGAAGAAGTTCCATGAATACTAGAAGATTGAAAGGTCGCCCACTGCATGCTTGTATTTGATGATGAGAATAGATCAAACTGTTCAATAGAGCATCCACCATTGGAAGCTATATTTGCAGGGATAATATTTTCACTGCCTGGAATAGAAGTTGAGGGTTGAGGCGTATCAAATGTTGCCCAGCCTTCATTTCTAGGGACAGATTCAAGTACTTGTTTATCCATGGTTGCAGTTGACTTCTGCTGAGGAAAATCAGCAAATAACTCCAAGGAAGAAGGTGAAAAAGCTTTAGGAGGTTGTTGCATATTCATAGACGAATCAGAGAACAATACAGACGGTTGAAATAAATCTAGGGATGGGGACGTCGATGCTGCTTCTAACCGAAACAAATCAATGGAGGAAGCTGCAGAAGAGACTTCTTCTGGTTTAACTGGGGCCTTGAAAAGATCCAAGCTATCAAAACTTCCAAAACGAGAAGGTCGCGTTAAAGAAATTGATTTATCCTGGAGGGTTCCAGCAGCTTGGTCAGGTTCAGAGACAGCATCTGGTAAACCGCCTGAATTAAATGACTTGAGAGACATGGGAAAGCTATCCACTGAGCCAAAACTTCCTGAGGATACAGTTCTCTGAAGAACAACCAACTAATGTAGGTGATTGAAAAAGCAGGGGTAGCATTATATGATCAACAAACAGAATAAACAATGATAAACAAAAAGGATTGGGCACATATACATACAGAGAAAAGAAGAAAAGTAAGGTATGAACGCAAATGAACATAGCATTGATGGAATGAGGAAATGCATCCACTTGATAAGATTCATCTTACTAACATCAACATTAAACTGATTGAGTCACCAAAAAAGCCTATCAAAAGAAAAAATTATCCAAATGATTGATTCCATGAACTTGATCAAGATCACTTGGTGGTGAAATGGTAGATATGTAAGACTCAAAATCTCGAGATTCAGGTCCTCTTCATGGCATATCATTGAATATTGAGAATACTCATCGACTTGGTTTCATTCTTAAAATTTTTCCTCATAAGGCTATAACACAGTTCAATTTATTTCTAGTGGATATGGATGGACTCTATACCAACATATATATGCACACACAACACACATCATGTGTATATATACACACACACATATGGATTCTCAATTGTGAGGCATCATGAATCACCAATGGCTGTTGATCAAGTTGGTGCACAGTAAAGTCAGAGTCAATGTGTTCAATGACGCTGGGGACTTGCACAAGTGAAACATCGAGTGTGTATAATTTGTAAGTGTATGTATGTATGTATATGTATAAATGCACACATCTACACTTATACGCACGCATGCATACATAAGAATTCATTGAACACCAAAAAGACTGACGGGCCTTTTTCCATCTTACATTGAGTTATATAAAATATTGCTTGAAGTTAAGTAGTTATGTATGATGTGTTTGAGTAGTTATGTACATGGTATATAAGTTTTGTATGTAGTTGTGCCATAATGCAAGTATGGTAACAGCAAAACATAGTTAAAGTTCCTTTTGATGTTGTTGGCTTTGATGTTTCGTCATGTAGAAAAAATTCTCCAGTGCATATGCTAAGTGTGGCCAACAGCCATCTTGTATTGAGCAGATGAGAAATTTTAAAGAGGCCCAACAAAAGTTATGCTGCATCATATGAGAAATTTTAAAGAGGCACAACAAAAGTTATGCTGCATCCTATGAGAAATTTTAAAGAGGCACACATTGAAATTTTAAAAGAATCATTGAATTATGCAAATCTTTGTCAATGATAAAAGAAAGTCTACAAAACATACTACCTGCGGACATGGTATCCCCTCTGCATGTCTTTTGACATTTGCATCCAAGAATGTATTTTTCTCTTGGTGGCTTACTTCACTTAAATTATCCCGTGGAGACGGAAAAGATGGGCTGCTGGATCCAATATCCTTCTGAAAATTAGGAGACTGTACTCCAGATCTGGATGCATCACCTCCACTTGACACAGAGTAATCCGAAACTCTTGAACCAGAGCCCTCATTTGCAAACCTGTCTTCATACATTTGTTCACTTAAACGACCCGCACTGTAAACAAAACTTGACATATTTCCTTCATAGCGACCTCGATCAGAACCAGGCTTCCTGGTAAGCACTCCAGTCTGTTTCCCGTACCGTCGATCTTCATACTGATAATCATAAGGTGGACTTTGAGAATAAGAATGATAAGAACTGGCACGTCTTGTCTCGTCTTCATGGATTCTATGGTTCTGTAAGGAATAGCAGAAGTTAGACTTCTAATCCCGGCAGAACGAAACAAGTTGAAGTGTAGCATAAGGACATTGGTGTATACAGTTACGGCCTAATTGTTGTGTTTCTTATGTTGTGTATTGTTCTGTAATTTCTTCAATGGAACAAAATAAGAACAGAAGAGCAGGGCTGGCCATCAAATATTTCTTAATGCTCCAAAAAAAAAAAAAAAAAAAAAAAAAAACAGAACAATTAAGAAGACTATTTTCAATTTTTGACCTATTTTCCTTTAGTTCCACAAGAAATATAAATTACTGAATATTTCTGTGACAGAAGCAAACATACTGTAAAGTTCAGTAAAATCTTATCATCTCATGAACAATATAATACATGTCTATGTTGCTTTATCATTATCTTGCCTGCATATCTCTTGGAGGCTTTTCAGAGGTCCTTGCTCCAGCATATTTTCTATCCACATATACACTTCTTATGAACTCGCGGATTTTATCAACCTTACTGCAAGAAGAAAACATGAATAAAATCTCTGCCCTTGAAATACACATGGTGAAGATTGTAGCAATATATCATTTATCTATCACCTGCTGTCTGGCAATCGCTGCCTTTGAAGGTCCCAATCTTTTAAATATATTTCCCTTGCACGCTGAAAAGAGTGAACGGCACATCAGAATGAAAATAAGCAAACCCTTTCTTCCAAAGAGAAAGAGAATTCAGCAAGTACCTGATTACCGCCATTTTGAATTGACTCAACTTCTTGTGAAGTAAACTTTGACATGGAAACAGACTTCACACGATGAGTAAATTCACGACTGTATCACACAATAATATGGATGCTTTTATTAGGGGGAAAGAAAGGAAAGGTGGATCAAGCACATGTATATCATGTCAATCTCAACAGAATTAGCTGAAGTGATAGAAATTCTCCACCCAGCAGAAAGATACCACACCATTTAAATTACCCACTGCTAGGAGAGTCAAATGCATGGTGGTGACTGATTAAAGAACGAGTTTAAAATAATTTAAATTGACAATAGCTATTCAAGTACAACCAGCAGTATTCTTCTCTAGTATAAATAGAGTTGTGAAGACACACAGTGGCTACTTGAAGGAAACTTCAATTGTCAATGTAGAATTAAAAATCTCAAACTCTAAGAACTAATCATCTCAGCATACAGAAATCTAATGCCAATTCAAAATCTAGACACACTCATTTGAAGAGCAAAAATCAGAATGAAGCTTGTAGCAATGTAAAATTCCAGCTCTCATGATAAAGAAAATGGCTGGCTCGTGTGCATTTAAAATGTATTAACAACAAAAAAGGAAAAAAATTAAATAAAAGAATAAAACAAGCACACGCACATCCTGATGCCAAATACAAGCCTGCCTCTATAATTTGCAACATTGCATGCAAAACACAAATCTACTCAGCAGTTCTAGCGTTTCTCCCTTGATTAATATTTTACAATCATTTTTATAACAATGAATACCGCGTTAAAAGGAAATTTGCTGTTAAATTATCTAGAAGGATTTTATAAGTAATTTATCTTCAAGAGAAGTTTATATCAGACATTGAGAGTTTAAGAGTCAATCTATTTTAGATTCACTCTGTAATGCATTGTCCAAATACAACATGATTGATTGAAATAATTAAAATACCCTGTTTAATTTTAGGATACCAGATGGCTTAAAACCTGATCATGTTTTCTATGTGAGTAAACAAAAGAATTGAATTTAAGAACCCTAGTCTACTCTTAAATATTTCCAAGGCTTCCAAAACATTTCACCTGCTGTGACACTCCAAATTATTTGAGGTTGTTCTCAATATTTTATCTATTATTTTGGATGGGTTAAAGTTTTAAAATTATAACAAAAATTTGATGTGGGTAGTAGTACACAACTTAGTACTAATTCCAACTTAACGATGGGAAGCCCATCGTTAGTACTAATTCCAAGACGATGGGAAGCCCAACTTAGTACTAATTCCAAAAAATTTGGCACTTGCTTAGTTGGGTTAGCCACTTCATTAGATAGCATTTAGACAGCCCAAAAGCATAGTAATCTGGAAATTCATCTCATTCAATGTCTTAAAATGGCCCAAGAAGAAGCTCAATAATCCAACCCAATACCCAAGACCAAACTGGTTATAATGGAGGCAAATGGAAAACTTGGGCTCTTGCATGAACACCAAGTGTCTCTGATGCTTAAGGTAAGTGGTAAGCCCCAAACATAGAAACAAACCACTTAAGAAAAAAATGATTGGATTGGTATTATTTTATGTTTGAAACATTCAGAAAATTTAGAACACAATCTCCACATTCAGAAAAATCAGAAAATAATTGGAGAGAGAGAGAGAGAGAGAGCTGCAGTTCACTATCAAAAGTTAATATGCTAAATGTTTTAAGGACAAAATAAATCTTGTCCCAGTTGGATATTTGACAATTAATGGTTTTTGAGATGTTGATTCAAAGTTATGGATTTTGTGATGAGTATTAGGCTATTCCTTAAGTATGGTTGTATAAATAACATCAGATTTAGTTTAAGAATGTCACAAGATGCATGAAATATGATGCTAAAAAGTTTCCTAATGTGATCTTGCTGATGATAGTATATATGAACAGGTTATGAAGTTGGTATAAGATGTTTTGAAATTTAAGTATTGACAAATTATTTGGACTTGTTCATATCCATTTATTAAGATTATCTTCTTTCTTTAACACTTTAAGTCACATTCCCAAAGTTGTGACACTTTTTAAGTCGCATTTCCAAAGTTGTGACACTTGTTCTTCATAAAATTCTAAACTTCATTTTAACTGTAGAAGCTGATAACAAAGTAAATAAATCAAGGTGCAACAACAAGCATGGTGACCAATACATGTTGCAACAAGCATGGTGACCATCTCTCCAACAAATCCCATTTTGCAATAGTTTCCCGTCATATGGGTCAAAAATTGAAATTTTTGTATTCAATTAAACTTTCAAGCATACAAAACACATAAACATTCCATATCAACCTCCAGCTTCAATACCCATTTTAATGGCTTTGTTGCATAGATGGAAACGAGCACAAATTTAAGTAATACTTAGAGCATCAATATAGTAGTGCCAGACTAGAGATTAAATTGATCAAACTAAAACCTAAGTCAAATATAGCAGATTAGGAAAGTTTCCCATTTCCAAGCAAAAAATAAGCCTGCTTCGCAATCTCGAAGTCAGAAAACTAGCAGAACCAAATTTATATTGAAGAAAAAATGAATTAGAAATAAGAAAAACTCACTGTATGCCACTGCAAGTCATGCAAACGAATGTCCAAAAATTCGTACAGACATACTGAGGACCCTGTACAAGCAAAATTGCATTTGAACAAAACTCTCAAGCTGAAAAGAGAGAGAGAGAGAGAGAGAGAGAGAGAGAGAGAGAGAGAAGTGTACCAGGCTATTGCAGTTGATGCATTTTCGATTAGGAGGAAGCTTCATGAGGCCTCGGATGATCTTCTCGTTTCGCTCTTCCTCTTTTCTGCTTCCCATTTTTGAAAGCCCAGAAGCAAAATGGAATCCCTCCCTCCCTCCTCTCCCTGTTAGGGTTTCTTTGTTTTCTTTTGTTGGGGTTTTTGAATTTGGAGACAGAGGGGGACGGACTCTGGAATCTGAATCAGCTCGATTCCACACCCAACCCACTTTCTGCCTTTCGTTATAAAATTGCTTTTTACCATTTAAGTGCAATCCGACAGTTTAATAATTATCAAAAACATAAAAAATAAAAACAAATATTACAACATACAAACAAATGGCACAAAAAAACTATGGTTTCGTTTGGTTTCTACTGAATTCGTTGGGGTTTTTTATTTTTTTATATAACAATTGAGACCATAAATAAAATATTTAGAAAAACAAATGTGAGACAGTGAGAGGAGCAAAAGGAAATTAGAAATGGGGAAATATGCACCAATCATCTTCTTTCATCTATCATTTAAAAAAAAAAAAATAGAAAAACTAACTAATGACAATGATTGTTAAGAGATTCAAAGGTTGTTGAGAGTTGATTTATTTTTAGAAAGTATGGTCATTTTTCTTGCAAAATTTTTGTCTAAAATCTAAACCATTGTCTGGGCCTCGACTCTGTACTCACATAAGCCCATACGCTGGGTGAATCTAAAATGACTCCCCTTTTGGGCCATCTCATGATATTTTTATTCCTAGGGGCCATTTTCTTATGCCTAATTTGGCCCAAAATGATTCACCATCTTATTTTCAGACAAAGCAATTTTTTCTTTCTTTCTTTTTTTCAACTAAAATGCAATTGTCTATGACCAGTTGGTCTAGACTGTCTAGTAGATGATACTTTATCTCCCTTTATTAAAGTTACTTTTGAGTTCAAAACTCATAGACGCGAGTTAATTAATAAAAAAAAAAAACTAAAATAAAACTCGCACGTCAGTGGTAATGTCTATTATCTAACATTGAAACTTCTTCTGCAACAAGAAATTGCAATATTCAAGTAGATTGCATTAGGCCACGCACCAGAGCCTTGGATGAGGCCCAATTGGTTAGCTTGCCCATGATGCCCCTTTTGTCCATGAGGGACAGACACCTATTGAAGCATTTGGGTTGGATTACTTTCATTGCTTGAAGCATGTGAATTCGATTACTTTCATTGCTTGGAGCATGTGAGTTTGAAAATTTTCATTACTTGAAGCATACGTGACTAAGTATGTCCATGATTTCAATGAAACCTACAATATTTATTGCGAGGTCAACTAGGAGCAATGGACATAGTATTAGGCCTATGAATGAGTTGCGTGTCCACAATCTCCATTAGAATTTGTTCTCGCGCTCGAAGAGTTTACAAAACAAATCGACTCACTAATCCTCGAGGTCAATTATTCCCCATCGCGGAATGTCCTCATTTTTCACTTCTTTGCACATACTTTTCTCTTTTGTTTCTCTTTTCTGCAGTTCCTGAAGTCGATCCCTTTTCATTCAATAGAGAAATTTCCGCATTCGCCTAATGAACATTATGAAGATCATCAACATTTACATACATCTAGCTCTCTCCAACAGTTCCTTCATACTCGTGGGTTGATCCATTCCCAATGAGTAACTAAACTGTGTAGGTTGAAGCCCATTTATCAATGCCCGGATTAAGAAATCCTCTTGTATTCCTTTGACTTCCAACGCCTCTACATTGAACCTTTGCAAATATTTTTGGAGTGGTTCATTCTCGCCTTGTCGGTTGTCTCCAGTTTTGTAATACAATAATACTATACCCTATAACTATTTAGTATATAGGGTATAGGGTTATAGGGATGAATGCCTATAGCTATAAAAATTTTAGTATACATAGATTGTGAGAAAGATTATTCTCTTAGCCCAAAATTTAAATTAAAAATGTGAAGCCCAGAGTAACAAACGAAATTTGGGCTAAACCATAAGAGTAATTTAATTGAGTTTGGTTTGTAAATCTATTATGGTAAAAAAGCCCAGAACGACGTGGTTAAGTTTATCCTCGTGACTAAATTCAATTGAGAACGTGAGCGTGAAGTGCAAGTAACATCATGCAAACGTCGGAATGGAAGACGTGTGGAAGGAGAGACTTGCGCATTACGTCGTAAACTTTACCCACAAGAAATCTTCGACTATACATACGTAATTGTCATTGGAGAAGGTACGCAATCGAACCATTTGAGCATTCATTCATATCAGACAAAAACTGACTTGAGTGTCAAGTTTCTTTTGCAGGTGTCCAACCCGCCATTCCAAAAACAGACACAAACTAAAATCACACAGCGAGCGTGATTCAAAGTTCAATTCCGAAGTCAACATCAACAACCTGTAGACNAAAACCCGATGGCCAATTTTTTTTTTTTTTTTTTTTTTTTTTTAAGATTTTGGGTCCAACATAGATCATAAAATAGTATTATATAAGCTACAAAGCATATTAATGTAGCTATATTATATATATAAATATATAAACTAAATTTTGGTACATTTTTTGAAATTTTTAATATATTGTTCGATAATTGGTAATTTTCGGTAACAATTGATTCGGTTTTTTTTTTTGTGATGATTTTCGGTTATCGGTCGGTTTACCAACTTTTTTTAGTTTTTATCACTACCAAACTGAATTTTTTTCAATTTTGAAATTTCGATTTTTGGCTTGTTAAAATTGGTTTACCAAACCAAACAAATTCGGTCGGTTCGGTAATTTCCAAACCAATGGGCAACCGTAGTTTTGATGGTGAAGAGCTCTCAAGCAACCCCTGCTGTTCGCTCTAATTATTTATTCCTTCTGATGGTCAAAGGCTTTCTTTCCTCTTTGATGGCCTCCATCAAAGACAAAAGAACCCTGAACCCAAGCTGGACTTAGGTACAAATCTCAAATCGATCTGTGACATCCCAAGCTGTAATCTTCCTTATTTGCTCTAATTTCACTTATGTTATCTCTATTGGTTTATCTTTGTGAGAAATTATGGGGCTTGTGATATGAATAGGTTTATTTAGAATATGTGAGATATGATTGGGTTTGCTTGATATGAAATGGGTTTCTGCACCTGCTATTGGGAAGTGGACTTGGCAGTTTAACATGAAGACTGCATGGGTGTGAGCGAGAGCAGATTTGGTACCAGTTTTTGGTACCAGGCTTTGATCAAAGCCATTGATCTTGGAGAGAGAGAGAGAGAGAGAGAGAGAGAGAGAGAGAGAGAGAGAGAGAGAGAGAGAGAGAGAGAGTAGGGAGAGAAAACTAAGATCAAAGGCTTTGATCAAAGCCTGGTACCCAAAACTGGGTACCAAATCTGCTCTCGGTGTGAGCAGGCAAAAGTAAACTGAACAATTAGGTCAGTCAACATGGTGCTGGTGTGTCATTATATTCTTTTGAGTATTTACTAAACACACAAACTCTTTATGCGATCAAAAAAAAAAACATCCCAACTCTTTTCCTAACACTTTCTAACTTTCTCCAATAAGGACTCTACATGAGTCCCACAGTATCAAGAAGCCCACAATATCATGAGTCTCACATTATGAGGGAGAGTTGGGAAAAAAGTTGAGCAACGTTACATGGCATAGTTCCAAACAAACTGATATTCAAGATTGTCGATGGAAACTGAAAGAGAGAAGCAGCAGGCAATTTCTATTCTTAATACTTAAAAAAGTAGCAATACAGGCAGGAGAACAAGGCTCCTTGGAATATAAGACAACACTATATGTCCATTGTTTGAGACCCAAAAAAAAAAAAATCCAATGGAGATTGAAATCACCAATGTTCGTAAATGTTACAAAGGTGTGACACTAGGCTTCTGTTGTCTGAAACAACTTATCAACTTCTGCAATAACAGTTCGAGCTTCTTCAATTTCAGGGCCTTCCTTCTGGTTCAACTCTTCTTCTAACTCAGCCTGAAAATAAATATTGTGCTTAAGAATTTGGGGATAACTGAGTTGATTGTTCAAGGTAAGACTAATCAGAGCCTATACATACCAAAGTTCCTTTTAAGTCACCTAGTGAACCCTCCAGGCGCTTCCGGCAATCGGGAATCATCATCCTTGATTCAGCCAGCACATTTTCCTGTAAAGAAATCAAGAACACGGGAATTTAATTTGGAATGGATACTGGGTAGACATCTATACATTAAATTTTTTGATATATATAAAAATTGAGTCTTCTTCAGTTGACTTGCCAATGAAGTATTTAAATAAAGTAAATAGGCAAACTTCTTAAACCATCAAAGTCAGGATTGAGGCAATGAATTTTTTGTTCACATTATGCAATCTAACAGGCATAACTACTCTGACTTATTAGAACAACTAATGAATCGAAACAATTAATTTATGCATTTTAATCTGCATCACTCACAGATTCACAATCCCAACATGCCATTTGGTAACCATATCTATATTAAGAGTGTCTATTGTCACCTTCTGTGCATTTCAAACCTTTATTCTTGTGGATAAAAACTGTTAAAACACCATAAATCGTAATGTATTTCACACAGCAAGAAAACAAGCTTATCTGCACATCTATGTGTACATGTACAGTGTACTGGTCAAGTAATTACATCTTACTGATCACCCACTAATGTATCAAAACCATCTTCAATACCATTTCCACCAAAAGAATTGCAATTTGATCTCCAGGTACACTATTAATAAGAACCCAAAGAAATGGAGAAGTCATTGTGGGTCTTCTGATTAGGCCCATCTAATAGAAGTGTGCAAGAATCAAAATGAGAGTGACATTTTGTGGAGGATTCAAATGAGATCCCACGGGTAAGGATCTTGGTTTTCAAGTGTGGAATGGTTTTAAAAATCAGGATTGTGAAGAAACTGTTTTAGCAATGGAAAAACCCCAAATCTTTGTTAAAAATAAGTGGCATACTAAAAGTTAGATCAGACTATAAGTAGAGAATTAAACAAATATGCCTTGAGTTGTAGGGGTAATGGTCCACTAAAAATTTCATATAAATCATCCGCTCGCATGAATTTGGACCAAAATTTTTACTAATGATATACTCATAGAACAGCAATTAGTGAAAAAAAGAAGAGAAAAGACTAGAGACTTATTTTTCTGCTATTGTGGCAAACGCTTGAAAGTGATTTTCCACTAACATCCATGGAGGCATGGTGTATTTTACCCCTTTACAAACATTATAAGGTTCCAAATGATAAGGAAATGAGTAGAATATGCAGAAAATCATGAAAAGGAAAAAAAATCAAAGTAAATTGAAAAAGCTCAAGAAAGCTGTATTCTTAACAAATGTCAAGTACTATATTTTTACTGAAGGAAATGAACCATATATATATCATGTAACTGCCAAGAACAGATGATAACTGACTCACATATAACATCAAATATGGCAGGATGCCACAAATCAAGACAGCCATGCAAATTAAAGAGAAGTTTAGAGCTCATATGTTCAGATAGCCCAGACAATCATGTATTCCAAATTCTGCCAAACTTAACTGACCTAATAAAACTTTGAATTTCCACGAACTTTCATATTTGTTCTTTTGAACAAATCAAACATCTGCAACAATAATAATTTCGTGCACAGAACAACAGCAGAAGAAAACAAATTTAAAGACAAGGACAGCTTTAATAATGCTATATGGTGTATGATTTGCAAGTCTTGACCATACACGGCCATACCTGTTGCTTCAGGTCATAAGGGTCAGCTCCTTTCTCCTTCATGTCTGCTGTTTTTGCCGCTTCTCTCTCAACCTCTTTCTCATAAGAATGAAGCTCCTTCACGATGCGTTTGCAGGTACCAGTCTTGATTTTCAGATTTCTTATCGTTGCCATAGTAGCCTATCAGAAGAAGCACTTTCTTCAGTTCTTGCTCATAAAAAAAAAAAAAAAAACACTTTCTTGCTCAGAATGAAAAAGCACTTTCTTGAACAAAATAAAAACTATAAAACTCATGATGGGAAAAGATTGCAAAAGGGATTTCTTTTCAATCAATACCAAAAACCGAACCAGCAGCACAGCAAGCTCACTCGTGAATCAAAAAAAGAGCTAAAAAGGTGCAGCAATGACAAAATTGAACCCTAACAACACCGACATTGAAAATGCACCAAAAAAATGGAAATAAAACCCTAAACTTTCAGCAGAAAATTTGTGAAATTAAATCGTAAAGAAGAAATACCTTTTGGTCCTTTAGGAATCGGGAACAAATCGGCGAAACAAGCCTCCGAGATTGGGTGGGACAGCCGAACTGGGACTGTGGGAGTGAGTAACAGAGAGACTGTGTGAAGAAGAGACTAGAACGAGTGTATAACGAAGCAAACCAAGTGGGAGGGATCAGACCGGAGAAGGAGGAGGTGGAGGGATGGATGGGATGGGATGGGCTGGGCTCACGGCTGGTGGGCCTGGACGGTTTGCATTATATATCCACTAACTATAGAGTATTTTATTGGTTCACAAATAAAAAAAAATTCAAATTCATCTATTAAGTATTAAGTTATTAATTAATGGAAACCTACATTTCCGTCTAAAAAATCATTAAATTCCACATGGACAATAATGAAATGAATTTTTTTAATAATATGTATACAATTATAATACAAAAGCTGCGAAATGCAGAGCTAAATCTGTGAAATAGCTGCATTTGTGGACATTTTGTCTTGAAAAATATTTGGGTCACTCCTAAGGGGTATTCCAAGATCACTCCATCCCCTCAAATTTCGATTTCGGCAATGCCGGTGCATGATCGAAACTGTTTACTTTTTAGATAACCAATTAAAGATCATCTCTGTAAAAAATCAAATCAATCAGAAATCGTTTGATTATATAACTGTTGTCAATTAAGTAGAAAAAATTGATGGTTTTCAATTAAAAAGTGATTTTTTGACCAAACCATTGATTTTTTGACCAAACCGTTAATTTTTTCCATTTAATTAACAACAGTTATATAATTAAACGATTTCCGATTGAGTTGATTTTTTGCAGAGATGATTTATAATAGGTGATCTAAAAAGTGAACGGTTTCGATCATGCACTGGTATTACATAAATTGTTATTTTGGGAGGAGGGGTGACCTTGGGGTACCCCCAGGGGGTGACCCAAGTAGTGAGCAATTTTTCTGTGTAACTGATACACTGTCACGTAGTGTAATCAATTCAACGTATCATAATATGGTTGGATGTTATTAATATTATACCCTATTAATATAAATATATCGTCTAATAATATCCTTACACGTTGGATTAGTTACACTACGTGGCGGTGTATTAGATACACCTAATTTTTCCAAATTAGTAAGTAAATTTCTTTATTGTAAAAAATATTAGTGATTTGGTAGTATAATCTAATTGACTATATATAAATGGTATGTTTCTCAATATATATATATATATAGCATTCTTAGACAATCCTTAGGTCACCCCAGGATGAACTTCTATGTTTACCAAATGAAAATTGACCAATTATAACTTTACATTTTTCATTGTTTAAAAAAGATATTAATCAATTAAAATTTCCTTTTCACATTTTATTCTGCAAACTAAAAATTTTAAAAATAGAAGAATAAAAATACAATGGCAATGACCTCAATCCCTTCCACCTTTGTCCACTTCCCTCTATCACCACTGCCACAACGACTTTATCCCTCCGAAAAAAAATCCGTTGTTGATGCTCAAAAATGGTAAAGCAGTCAACGTCGAGTCGAATCACGTAGGCCCGTTGACCCACCACTGAGTGGACGACACGTCGAAGTGGGGCAGGAACGGGTAGCTGGGTCCGACTGGTGAGTAATGAGAGAGAATGATATCCAAAGCACCCTGCGCAAGTACACAAAAGTGAGCGGGAAGGGCACCGGTGTGGTGCCGGCCAAAGCTCCTCCGACGCTCAAGTCAGTGTTCAGAGAGATCTGAGAGCAAAGTGAGTGAATAGGATAATATTGATTGAATTGTCCTTTTGTGACAAGAAGGTACCTCTTTTATAGTACCTTTGGAAGAGTGTCAACCAATCCGGTGACGACACGTGTCCTTAGTGGTGACTTGCACTGTACGAGCGCCACGTGTCACCGGTCTCGAGGATCCGAGTGAGTTGACACGGGTCGGGGGCCCAGGAGACTTGAGCTTGGGAGGCCGGAGCCTAAGAGGCCGGGACCCAGGAGGCCGGAGCCTATGAGGCCGGAGCCTAGGAGGTCGTGCCTAGGAGGC